>CM053788.1:265269339-265869339 GCA_028749045.1 Cupressus sempervirens | reverse complement strand
GCCTTGTCTATACAAAAGGATACTGATGCCGCATAGAGACACTAGGAGGCCAGAGTCGAGAGAGGTTGCTAGGGTAACCTTACAGTTGGCTCATGAGATGGCACTTGCCCACTTACATAGTAGATTTCCTACGTTTCCTTCTTACCTCTAGGTTTTGATTTTTTGGGTCTTGGTACCCTTTGAGATAGATTACTATCAAGTGTATCCTTGACCTAGATGTTGGTTATGACTTGTGGATTGATATCTATATGAGACTTGAGATTATCTCCTCAACACTATGGGAGTGGATCATTTAGGTTCCACGAGGTTGGGTGGTAGTGTTTCTTATACCATTGAGACCTAACAAATGGATGTCATTGCTAGAAATACTTGTGTAGTTATTCCTTTCATTTTGATCTTGTATTTCTGTTGGATGGTTATATTCTATTGTACTATACTTGATTATTAGAGAACTAATGAGATGATGTATTTTGTTCATGATTTATATTCTTTGAGCTTTTCATACCTTGTGACTTGTACAGTGGATGATTATGCATTTTGGTTATGCCAAGTGGCATCATATGTAATTGTATATTATTTAATTGGATTCGTACAAGTGTGCTTTATCTATGATGTGGATTTTTTATAATCAGATTTAATACTAATAAAACTTATACATGTGATTCAATGTCATGGGACCCTTAGGAGATGTAATATCTTTATGGATGGTTTTATGTATGTGAGTTATTTCTTCCACTATGTTATCTCTTGTTGTTTATTATCTTTCATAAAAAATGTTTGGCAAAAATAGTGAAAATTTAGGTTAATTTCTTTTGGGTTTCATGGTAGGGTGTTACAAAAGCAAGGTCACTTGGCAAGCCAGTAACCTTAGATGAAGTCAGTGTAATACCAAAATTTGACACTAACAATCTGACATTTCAATAGATGCAAAATTTGCAATATTTATTGGAACAAAAGACAAAATAAGAAGAAATGAGGAGAGAGCTATAGGTGCTACCTGGAGATTAAGGATTTTTTTCCTTGAAGCATTTGATGTGGAAAATATTGATGAGAATGCTCATGTTATAGCTTAATTGGTTCATATTATGGAGAAGGTAAATAATCATGATATAAATGCTAATGAAAATCTCATGGAGTGGAGTTCCAGAAAATTTGAGAAGAAAGTCATTGAAATGGTCTCTACTCAAATTGCAATAAGGGAGGTACACTTGTCAAGTCTAATCAATACTATAGAAGATGTTATCAAGAACACTCTTTCTTTGTACAAAAATTTGTGTGATGTTGAATTCTTGACAAAGGAGAATCAATATTTTATTGATAGATAGTTACTAGATTTGAGAGCACCAACACATTCTTTGGACATGGAACCAATTTCTAGTTCAAATTATTTCAATAAATTAACTTTTACCCAAGGAATATTAATCGATCTAGTGGCTAATCATGGAAGAATAAGGGATAAGCTCATATTTATTCAAACAATGTCGTTACCTCATTTAGAGGTTATGTAGAGAGAGCTTGTAATAGCCAAGGAGGTAGCACAAAGAGATCTATATCTCTCAATGGTTGAAATTTTTATTGATCTAGTTGTTATGCTAGAGATCAAGATTTAGTTACTAGAGTCGGTTAGAAATAGTTGGGATCATGCCCTAGCCATGATACTTCATCTTCAAAAATAATTTTTGGACAAGTATGGTTTGACCCCTATACCCCAACAGACATAAGTGAGGGGATATATGTCATGATGGGGATATGAATACACGTGTAGGGAACAGGTATTATTCTTTGAATACTTTTTTGAAGATAGAGTATGTCAAATTCATGTAAGTCTTTATGAAGGCTAAGTCAGAGTGAAAGGGGAAGTACTAATTTTAAGTTCTAAGATGTAACAATGACTCATAACAAAGTATTTTTCCACTAATGTCAAAGGGAGAGATTTTTTATCCCTATATTTTGTTGTCTATTAGTGTTAAACACTTAATCATTAATTTGGGAGAGTTTCTTGGTCATCATTGTGACCAAGCCATTCTACTAAGGCCAAGAAATGAATTCAGAATTGTTCATATTTCAGTTAAGGCTAAACAATTTTGTGGTCACCTAGTACTCCTATACATGTCAAGCAAGACAGAAGTTATTTTGTGTCGAGCAACATAGAGTCAATTCATGTTGAGTTATATAGTGAACACAAAGTGTTTAGAAGCTAATGGGAACCATGAAGAGCACTCATGACTATCTGTCAGAGTGTTAATGTGCATAGTAAACCAGTTTTCACATATTTGTTGGGAATTGCACAAACACTGAGGTAAAAAAAATTGCTTAACTTATTGCATGTTTTAATGATTGAGGAGTAATTTAAGGAATTGATTATGCATTTTGAGATGGATCATTAATTCCTATGCAAGGTGTTTAACCAATCAAAAAAATGAAAAGTTTAAGAAGAAAAAGAAAGAAATTTGGATCGTTGATCTTGATCTAGAACATTCTTCAGTTGGATATATAATAAGGATCCAAACCCTATTTTCAACATGGTCAAAGTGTATGCATGAGAATAAAATTTTGAAGGTGATACAAGGAAGAGTGACCAAGTAGAGAACTAAAGTGTACAAAATATATATATTAGATCAAAGAAGGATCGGATAGTGGAAAGAGGATATTTTTAATCAACCATTACAGTGCTAACTGAAGGATCAAGTATTGATACATTTCAAAAAAGTGAATCAGGGTAAATCTCTTAATGGAGTGGTCCTAACAGGCCTATGTAATTCTCCTAACAAAGTGCTTACTTTATTATAAGTTTTAACTCCTTTAATCAAAAAGGGCTAAATAAGTCTTGCAATATATTAGCAGGGCATACCCCTCATACAATAGATCATTAGAAGTGATCGAATTGTGGCCCTAATAGATGAAATTTATTACTACAATAGTGAAGATTTGTGGGTCTCATCCTCACCCCAGTTATACCTTCACCTTGGAGGGTTTTTGGGTTACCAAATCTTTGTGTTATGTCTTGATCATTTACTTTCATGTTTATGGTTGTGATCAATAGATTAGATCTATTATATCATTGCAATATATGATAAATGTAATTTGTGATCTTGATGAGATAAGGGTTAGTGGTGAAAGATATCAGTTTGATAATTATTTAGATGGTCAAAGTTTTATAAATCCTGATTCACCCTCGCCCCTCTCAGTATCTCACATTCCCAATAGACTTACAACAGCAGGAGGAAGAATGGGTAGACTCTCCACATCATTGTACAAATATTAAGGATCTAGGATTTTATTATCATCTTCAAATCTAGGAGGGATTAATGCCAAATTGAAATCCACAATATGCTTCATAGTCAATTGAGTATAGTCTATGTGTTGAATATCCACCTTAGTACATACATCAATCCAGAGATCTTCTAGAAGATATATGTGTAAGAACTACTTCCTCATCTTATCATGTAGCCCTCTACAGTCAAAACAACTCATAGTTGTGGAAAAAATTAGTGTGATCCTTTATTCAAATTCCATGTTCTTTTCTTTAGGTACAGTATTAAATGAGTACCCACCAATCTTTAATGGTTTACATGATGAGATCCCTAATCTTGGTCAGCGCAAACTAGATTAAAAATCATGTGTGTCCATAAGTTGTCTTGCCAATTCTATGAGTATAATTTTATCAATGGGGTACCTTGGCAACATATATGGCTCTCCTTTGAAGCATCCAACTCACAAGTAGGTGAAGTTGGAAAATTATAGGAACAAACACCCATATTCATTTACCTTATTCCATGCTTCATCAGAGACTCACTTGTTTGGGAGTTCTTTATCGAACAAGTACATGAAATGCCTAAAGAAGGCATCTTGAACCCTTCTAAAGTGTATCTAACTTTGCTTCAAAGGGAACTACCTATAGCACTCCCACAAATGAACAATAGATCTATCATTTTTTGTTGATAAACAAGAAAAACTACCTAGGGTAGTAGCAATATATACCATGTAGGAGTTCATGTTGAACACATTGGTAGACATCACACTCACCAACTGCTCACATATTGAATCACTCACTATTTCAGCCCAAAATAAATTCTTTTTTACCTTATTGTGAGTGAGATGTATTTATACATCTACGGTTCGAAGGTGTTTGAATCCTTGAGTCCTACCAAGTGACTAAGTAATGTAATGAGGTCATTAATTTCCTCCTTGAGATCACAATAGTGTACGCCCTTTATTGACCATCTAACAAGGTTTGGCCTCTTAGTGATCAACCAATTATTATTGATGAACTTGGTACAATAGGAAGTATCCTCATTCCATTGCTCCATAGCCTTTTTCCTTGTAATGTTTATGACAACTAGAGTATGAGGAACATGAAAAATATGATCAATAGTCTCAAGGTTGAAACTAATGATAGTATTTCCATCCTAATCCATAATGATTTGAGAGGGTGCATCAAAGTGTTTAGGACATGCAAGAATGAATATCAGTTCATGTATTTTTAAGGGGAAAGTAGACAAGAAATGAATATTATTCTACTTGATCCATGTCATATTCTTAGTAGCCCCACCATCAACTCTTGCCAGGAAATCTTAAATGTTCATGTGAGATATATCAGTATCTCACACTTCATCATAGTAGGAAGTTACCTATGAAGGTGGAATGAAATTATGATACTGATCATATTGATACTTCATCCTCTTTTTGTCTTTTCCCTTTGACAAAGTAGGTTCTCTTGACATCGAAAAAGTGGTGCACTTGCACAACTATCACATGAAAATCCCATAATGTGAGAACATCTTCATGTGAAGGATACATAACAAGATATTGGGTGTAAAAAATTAGGTTTTGAACAAGATATGAATAGGAAAAATGAATGGAATGATTAAGGATAAAAATAAACAAATGGGTCATGCTCAAAATGGCTAAAATATGAGTAAAAGAGCCAAAAATGGATTTTTTGGAGTGAATTTCATATGGGAAAATAAAGCATGGAATTAAGTGAGAAAGGGGGAAAATGAACAACACATTCAACATTTCATATTTTAACAAGTGCAAAATGTGAAACTCTATCTGGTAAGCATGTGGGAGAAACTTTGACCATAGGGAAACCATATTAAAGTACATGGAATGCATAACAGTGGGATTTTATCTTGCATTCACTTGTGAGGAAAAAATGAACTTGTCTTTCTTTTAAGAACAAGATTTTACACCCAACTGCATATGCAATAAAGCTGAGACCTTGCATATGCAACTTTGAGAAGATAGAAGATGGGAGCGATTTCATGTACATAAAGGAGATGAAAATCTGAAAAATGGAATGACAGATTTGCAAGAATATTCATATATATATATATATATATATATATATATATATATATATATTTATTTATTTATTTATTTATTTATTTATGAATATTCCTTTAGAAAAATGACCAAGGACATTTACCTCAACTCCATCAAGCATGAGAAAAACAAGCCTTTATCCAAAACTTGAGAAAATCTTAAATAAATCTAAGAGATTTAGGATTTTAGATTTTCCCAAAGCCAAAGACTCAAATAGATTACAAAATCCACACAACATGGTAAATTGGACATGTGGAGATGGTTAGAGAAATGCAATGCCCAAAATGTGGAAGAAACTTTGACCTAGCAGCTCCAAATGCAAAGATATATAAAAATGGCATCTAGGGCATAGATTAGGTTGTTAAAATGACAGAAATCAAGAAGGAAATGGAAACCCTTACCTTAGAACACTTTCTTGAAGAGATTCAATGTTAAAATGTACGCAAAAGAAATCTATTTTGGTAGAAATCATGCCCAAAATGGGTTATTTTTCTCAAAACACATGTAGTGAAATACACGCAAAAGCTATCAAAATCACCACTTCCTCTTGATAAGGAACCTGCAGTGACTAAAACACTCTTTAAGAAAGCATTAAAAAATCCCCAAAAATGTGCTTTCTTGGTAAAAATTGTTGCCTAGGGAAAAAACACATTTTGGAGGAATGTTTACATGTCTCAAACAAGTGCATTCTTTCTAAAAATCGCTGCTTGGATAGGCTGAGACATTTTTAAGCCAAAACGCATTTCTTGGAAGTCATAACATGTGTTTTTAATATATTTTTTCCCTTAGAAAGTCACCACTTCTCTCTATATAAAGGAAAATACATTTTAGAATGTCATTCACATATTCAAAACACACATTTTTCCAAAGAAAACTACCACTTTTTCTTTCATAGAACAAAATGCATTATGAAAAGTCAAAAATATGGGTAGTAATATATGCCAAAGCACTTTGTTTGGTCTATTTGGTGGGAGTGTAATAAGTGAATCTTTAGAAAAGAGGTGGTAGATGTGAACTTTGTAATTTCCATAGTTGAGCATCTTATCTATGAACTAGTGATTAATTATGTTTCTAGTCATTTTAATAGGAATGACATGTTTTCATCTTGGGATAGTTTAATAGTCTAGTCTTGGAAGCTTATCTCACTCCCATCTTCCCCTATTTTTCCACATGTTAGAAATACTCATATATGGAAAGAGTCAATCAAGTGGAAGCCTCCTGCTTCTCCCTTTGCCAAGCTAAATTTTGATGGGTCATCTAGAGGGAATCCCAGTGAGTCAAGTATTGGGGTTTCACTGAGAAATCATCTTGGAGAAGTGTTGGCTTTTTATGAAATATCTATTAGTTATGGTACTAATAACATGGTAGAATCAACTGCTTTGTTAGAAGGTTTGATTTTGGCAAAGAGAATGTCTTTTTCTTGTTTACATATTGAGGGTGACTCTTCTATTTTTATTAATGCTTGCATTCATAACAAGTAGTTGGCATCTTTGTTATGTCTTCCAACAAATTTGGGGTCTCATTGATTCTCTGGATAGATATATTTTATCCCATGTGTATAAGGAAAGAAATTCTTTGGCAGACTTCTTAGCTAATGTTGGTTGTGATGAAAATATTTTGGATTCTCATTCTTCAAGTTCCTTGCTAGAAAAGTTCCCTTCCATTATTTTGACCATTAAGTGTGAGTCATCTTTATTCTGCTAGTTGTGAGCTACTAAATTTATGTTAGGATGTTTAATGCCATTATGTGTGATTTTTTTATGCATATCTGAATACATGATGTATAAGCAGATATGGATTTTAAGTAGTCATGTATAATGTTATATTGAGAGTATTAAGCATGATAATATAGAGTTAGTAGCTGATAGTTATTGGGGAGTTTAAGATGATTTGTTGATGGGACTTAAGGATTTTCAAGTTAATTTGGATAAATAAGTGGGTCTATCATTGGTACTTGGCATGCCTATTTGGTGGCATGATTACATGGTGACATATGAGGTTGGATCCTGGCTCTTCTTCTGTATTCCAAGTTTGTGTATACTTATTGATAGATGGCATTTGGCTTACCATTTATTTGCCATTATGTTACAATGACATTTATCATTTATGTTTGATGGTTGGTCTTAGGATTTTCTTGTACTTTATATTCTCTTTTTCTTGAGTGGTGTCGGCCAGTTTTTTAATGAAGTTTCTTGTGTGAAATTATAATAACTTTAATTTTCTTATGGGTTTAAGTACTCCATATGTGCACTCTACTTCTTACATACTATGTGATGGATCTCATATATTTCTATCATGAAGGTCATCATTGCATGCTCAAGCTTTTATTATGTCATGAAAAGGAGTCATTTTGGCTTTTTGGGCTTGAGATTTTATTTTTGAATTTTTGCGGGTGCTATTTTTGGTGTTATGTTTTGGGTTTTTTGTTGTTAGCACTATATCAGGCCATCCCAGCTCTCTGGTAGGAGTTATTTTTCTAGTCAAGATTTTTCTCAACTTTCTCAGCATTGCACATGGATTATTATCCAAGAAATTACAAAGTTTTCTTGGAAACTAAAGAATGGGAAATGCCTTTTTTGGGTTGTATTAAAGATGACATGTTGGCAACTATCTTTTACTATGATCATCCACATATTTGAAGAGGAATAAATAGAATTATTGGACATGACATTATTTTTCCTCTAGGGAAAAGATTAATTTATCCCTCTCAAATTCTATCAATTTTCTTGTCAAATGCCTTCAACCTATTATAGTCTCCATTTCATCTAGAGTTAATAGTTTCTAGATTTATCAAACATGGTTTCTTGCAGGGAGGTAAGTTTACTAAAGCTTGCCAGAAAAATGAACTCTGGAGTGACACTTCTCTCATTGGTAGTTTATTTCATCATCATGCACTTCTCAGTAACCATGGTGTTTATGTAGTTTTTGAGAGTACCAAAAAGGCTCTAGAGAGACAGCCATTTTTGACCGATTAAGGATGCTTTGCAACAATATGGTGATCACTTGCCTAAAAGTTGTGTTAATAGTGTGTATCAGGTTGGTTTTTTCCATATTGGATCTTTTGGAGCATGACTCCTCCTAGGCACCCATATCCCCACTGATATCTCCTCCCAATTTCATTCCTAATCCTACCCTTAAGCTTGTACATTTTTATCCTACAATAGGAGTTATGGAGGAATAAGACGAGCTGTTATGGTATACTTCTTGTCTATGTGGTTTTTCTCTATTGTGAGTTGTGTAGGTTGTAGCATGGAGTTTTTTCAATAGATGGATATGGATGAAGGATAACTATTTTTTGTAGCATCTCCCCTATGGTTTTATGGTTTCATCTTTGGATATATTATGCTTTAAATGCTTAAGTATGATTAGAAGTTATTTTTTGATAATTTCTATATAATACTCAGATGGTAGTGTTAGGTTTCTTATCTCCTATCTTTTATCTATTGTAAATTGAAGTTATCATTCCTAGGATATTATAAAATGGATTGATAGCCTTTCATTTTCTTTTCTTTTTCTTATTAATGGGGTTATGAATAGAGTTTTTCTTTTTGGTTCTTTTCTCTGGGAGCTCCTTATGTTAGAATGAGTGTATATATATATATATATATATATCAAGTGGCTCTGCCACCTTGTTTAAAAAAAAAAAATTATATGCCAAAGCACTAAAAATTGCCACCAATAAGGAACATATTTTAGAAACTTATAAACACATATTGATAATATATGCTTTTGGCCTCAAATTCACCACATATGCTTTAAATTAAAAGGGAACAATGTATTTTTAATCAATTACATATGTATTTGGGTCCAAATCACCACTTTGTCTTAACATGGGTAAAAACTCATTTTAAATCTTCATTTACATGTTATAAAGACATGCAAATAAATTTCAAAAACTCACTTGATTGAAAATTTAAAAATACATATGCATGTTTATTAAAAATGAGCTTTAAATACAATAATATATGTAACCGTATTTAAAAAGCACACGTTCAATGATGTTGGGACTTCAAATTTATTGGAAGTGGATTTTCATGAAGTATTTTGCATGTGGCTATATGCAATATGAAATTAAATCCCACTCTACACACTTATGTTGTCTCATGTAATTATATTTAATATCTAACTATATTTTTAATAAAGTAATATGAAAAATAACCAAGAAATAAGCTATTTTCATAAAACATAAAAAAAAATATGGTTAAATCAACTCATAATAAGTTGCAATTTTAAAATAGACATAAAATTCAACTTTAAATTTTTTAAAAAAATTTATATCATGCAATTACCAATAAAAAACCCACTATTATGATTTTTTTAATAAAAATTATGTAGTTGACCTAAAAAACCCCACTTTTTTTTTCCTTATAACTTGAGCTAGACAACTCTGATTTGGACAAAATTCCAAGGGATATCCACCTAAGGAAAAAAAATACCAAAAAAAATAATTACAATGCAAATAAAAAAAAAAGAAAGGATGTGAAGGCTTACCAAAAATTGAGCATTTGTAGCACAAGAAGAAATTTTTTTACCAACAAACAATTTCAAATAATCTCGATGGAAAACCTTCAAAAGAACACATAGACAAGACTTCACAAAGAAAAAATAGTTGATAATGAATTGTATTTATGATGCCTCATCAATGTATTGAAACAAAGAGGATGCACATATGAATCCATGAGAAATTTGCATAGGGTTGCCTCAAATTTTTGATGTCAAAATAGAGGACAACAAAGATGGAGAAAAAATTATGTAGTGTGTCAACCAAAACAAGGAAGTTATTAGTGCTATTAAAGATATTGGAGGCTCCATCTATAATGAAGAAATTGTAAGTAAAGTCCTCATAACATTTTTACCTATTTATGCTATAAGAGTATCTATTACTCAAGAATTCAAAGCTATGCCTCGTAATGATCTTACTCTTAATGGTTTAGTTGATTGTTTGACTGCATTTGAATTAAGCTATTATGATAATAGTATTCCTAAGATTGATAATTCATTCAAGTAATCACTAACCATTGGAAGTTTAAAGAAAGAGGTGAATAGTAAGGATGAAAGTGATTCAGAATCAAATGAAGAATCATATGAGATTGAAGTATTTCTTACAAGGAGATTACTTAGAGAAAGGAAAATTCAAAGGTCAACTACCCCTTATATGTTTTAAATGAAATGAAGTTGCACATTTTGTTGCTAGATGTCCTAACAAGAACATGAGCGATTACAATGATAAGAAGAACAAATAAAAAAAGAACAAGGACTACAAGGACAAAGGGAATATGTCATGCTACATTGTTGAGTAAAAGCACACTGAGTTAGACACAAACAACAAAAAATGAGTTGAAGAGGTTCTTGTTGCTATTAAAGAATATCCTAATGAGGAAAGGTATGAAGAACAAAAACCCCTTCTTTCTCATGTTAGTAAAAGTGACACATAGATTATTGATAGAGGACATTTGCATCACATGACAAGAGATATAAGTAAGTTTGATAAACTTGAGGAGTATGATGGTAGAGTTTTTAAACTTGGGAATGATGTTCCATGTCCTATGAAAGGTAGAGGTGCATTGATGCTAAATGATAAAATTAGTTGTGATGATGCATATTGGGTTCAAGGACTAAAGTATGATATGTAGAGTTTTTATTAGTTGAATAATATAGGTCATAAACTAGAATTTCAGAACAAAAAAAGTAAAGATCTATGATGACAATGGAAATCTGATTGGTTTTGGAGAACAAACAAGAGGTAATCTATTTTACCTTGATCCTACTATTAGTACATGTATGTTTACAATAGTTAAAGATGTGTTTTCATGTTAACTTTGAGAATATGATCAAAGTTAGTAGAAAGAAGAAAGTGAGAGGCTTACCAAATCTACATAAACCTAATAACGTTATGTATAAATAATGTCAAATCATTAAGATGACTAAATCTAGTTTTTCAAGAAAAAATAATCAACTAGTGATATTTTGGAGCTAGTTCATACTGATATATGTGGACCAATGAGAGTTGAAAGCTATTATGGAGATAGATGTTTCATACTATTTATCAGTGATTATTCTAGAATGATGACAATAATGTTTTTGAAGTTAAAATCTAATGCTTTTCAAATGTTCAAGTAGTATAAAGCTAGAGTTAAAAAATAAATAAATAAATAATTGAAATGTCTGATATCCGATAGAGGTGGTAAGTTTATTTCTAATGAATTCACTAACTTTTGTATTGAGAATGGAATTAAGAGAAAATTATATGCACCAAGGACTCCACAACAAAATGAGATTGTTAAAAGGAGAAATATATCAATTGTTGATTGTGCTAGAACATTGTTGACCTAAAAAGGTGTTGCACAATTTTTTTGAAGATAAGCCATAAGAAATTTAGGATATACTCTCAACAAAGTTTAGTTGAAGAAAGGAACAAGAAAGATGTTATATAAACTCTAGTATAGTCATACACTGAATGTAAGTTATTTCAAAATATTTAGAAGTAGATTTTATATCTTTATATAGATGCAAGGAATGGAAATTTTGATTCTAAAGGTGATGAAGGTATATTCCTAGTATCTCTACTAGGAGCAAGGCTTACAAGTGTTTGAATAATTATACTAACACTGTGATTGAGAGTGTGAATGTGAGAATTGATGAGTTTGCAAATAGGAATGATGAAAATATCAAAAAGGATTCTAAGGATTGCAACAAGTTTGTTTATGTATATGAAATGCACTGGATACTACACCCAAGCAAGAACAAAGAGATATCAAGTGTCATCTTGCATTACCCAAGCCACAGATGGAACAACCTAAGTAGAATGTTGACCCCAAATTAAGAAATGCTAATGTTGGAGTTCAAAGATCTAAACCCATCCTAGAAAATTATGTGAGAAAGAACCATTCACCTAAAAAAATCATTGGAGATAAGGGTGTTGGAGATATGACTCAAAGTAATTTGAGGAATATTACTTGTTTGATTGATGAGATTGAGACAAAAAATATAAAATTTTCACTTGATATTGAAGATTGGATCAATGTTATGAATGAAGAAATAGATCAAATTGGGAAGAACAATACATGAACATTGGTGTCAAGACCTACAGACAAGAATATAATTAGAAAAAATTGGATTTATAGAAACAAAGTGAATGAGTATGAAGAAATTGTAAGGAACAAGGCCAAATTAGTTTGTAAAGATTATGCCCATAAAAAAGGTATTTATTATGGTGAGACCTTTTCACCTGTAGCTAGACTAGAAGGAATCAAAACTCTATTGGCATATGCAACTTACAAGAAATTTAGGGTATATCAAATGGATGTTAAGTCTTCATTCTGGAATGGAATACTAGAAGAAGAGGTATACATTGTACAACTAGAAAGGTTTGTAGAGCCAAATTAGAATCATATGGCACTAGTAAAATTCTACACATTTTGCGACACAAATTTGGTCAATTTTTTGACATAATTCATCAATTTTTTGACAAATTATTTTGTCACTATTTTTTCATTGAAAGTTTGACCATGGATGATAGTGTCAAAATTTTGACCCCATTTGCATTGAAAAATGGCATCCAAATTCAATTGTTCCTCATAAAAATTTATGTCAAAAATGAGTACTTGGTGTAGAAATTGTGATGACAATAAGTAGTTAGTGTCGAAATTTCAACGAAAATAATTTTCTTTAAAAAATATATATCATTTTTCCCACCGCCATGTGGCACAAACCCATATTTTATAACCCAATGTCATTATTTTGCAAAAGCAAGGAAAGGAGATTTCTAAAATAGCATTTTTTTCTATTTCAAAAAGGCAAGAAAGGGAGCCTTCCAAAATAGTAAAAATGGTTAACACAAAATGTTAACCCCTACAAAATAGCATGTTAACCCACAAAAAATAAAATAGCCCATGGAAGGTCTCTGAGAATGGTTAATAGTAATAGGTTGAATGGGGGCAAAAGTGGCCAACAGTCTTGGCAACTCAGAGGGGATGTTTTCCTGCTAAGCATAGATCAGCGACCTTAAGCAATCTATTGAGAATGGAGTCACCAGAAGAAATGATGTGTTGTCCCACCTGCAACTTCACAAATTTTTGCAACTAACAAAAAACAATTGGGCTCTAGGGAGCTCTAGAAAGCTTAGGACAATCTAGAAAAGGGAGCAAATGTGCATGAGCACTTCTTGGAAAGATGGAAAGACCTATTCTACTATGTACTGGTATTTACAATAAACATATTTAGACTACTAACTATAATCTACACTCAACTTGGTGGAAATGAGAATCAAATCCATGGGATGATCAAAAGTCCCATTAAAAATATTTATTCTTTCGCATGTGACAAATAAAGACCAATACGTTGTGCTTCTCCAACCAAACTCATGTACTAAAGTTGCATATATGAAATATTCAAAGTTCCTTTGTATATAAAATGATCAAACCTATCTATATTTCATTGAATCCGCTATCAACATCCAAATTCAAAATAAGGGATTGATATCCATAATCAATTAAATATAAATTTGTAGCCCACTTTTGACATACTAATAAAAGAGTTCAATATCAATATAAGAATTCAAATTAATCAATAACCAAGCTATTTATTATGAAGACAACATGATAAGTGTGAAGTGAAGAATGCACCTTAATCCCACAATCAGTTATGCCCATGAACTATTATCCATCAAATGGAAACAAGAATCAGTTACCAATCAAATAGAAACAAGACAGTTAAACCATATATTCACTTTCATTCAAAACATAGTGTAAAGAAATGATTCTTGATTTCAATCAAACTAATAATCTATTTATTTATCAATCCTAGATATATCAATGTAGAATCATAATGTTATAAAACTTGGATGTTGCAATTCAAACATCGAAAGGAGAATGATTTAAAAACTTGATCTAAATTTAAATCTACAATTAAATTCTAACATTCTCATTCTTCTAAACAATTGGTCTTGATTGTCATCAGCCAAAGGGCCCAATATGAAATTATGCTATTTTTTCCCCTCTAAAACAATACCTCCACCATCACAAAGTACCCATAAATGAGAGATGTGGACTCTTGCAATTACCAATCCTCATCCATGCTACCATTTTTTGTCAAATAGTTACCATGCCTCATTTATTCCATGTTTTATAAAAAATCCCAATAAAAAATATAGCAAAATTTTTTTTCCTACAATATGCAGAATTATTAATTTCAGGAACTTGTCAAAATAAAATTTGTCTCAACTATACATACACTACTAGTCCTCTATATTATTGTTGATTGTAATTTTCTTTTCTAAATATCTAGAGCAAATAACTTTAATATTTGTGATCCTAAAACTAGATAATACAAATCTAAATTTTGTTTCTAATATTTGGGTCTATTTGTTGTTGATCAATTGTATATTGTCTTTGATGTTACACAAAATGTCATATCTTTACCATTCAGTGTATGCCAAGCTTACTCGGGTGATGAAGATAGTTTCTTGCATTTTTCAAGCATTTTAGTGTTTACTTAGTTTAGAAGACAATGGTTATCAAGTTCACTTGGGCATCAAAGATAAGTTCATGAAAGTTGAGTATAAATTGAGCTCACTCGGGTAACAAACGAAAGTTGGATGGAACCAATGTTAACTGAGCTCACTTGGTTACCAAAGTAAGTTTGTGAAGTTTCGATGTTAACTGGGTTCACTTGGTTAATATGAGAAAATTATTCTAGTGTTAGGGTCTATTGAGCAAGGTCAACTAACAAAGGATTTCCTTGTTTTGGCATATTGAATTTAATGGATTTGTTTTTTGGTTCTAGCCAACTGAGGAGATGAATACTAATTATTCTTAGTTGTATTCAAGCTAACTTGACAATGAATATGATATAAGTATAAGGTCAAGTTGAGGATTTTATGTGGATGAGAATGTGTAGAATATTAGAAGATTCTTAGAGGAAGTGAAGTGAAAGGATAAGAAGAATATCCTTGTTGGGCAATAATAATTAATCTGTTTAGGAAGGATCAAGTATTCGAGTCAGAATTGAGATCTAAAATCAGCAATACAGTTGCATCAAAAATTAGGTCATATCATTGTTAATCTCTAACTAGTATAGTAGTGTATCAAATTATCTCTTAACTGATTTGGCTTAACAACTATTTTCCAAATCCTCTAACAAGGTGGCATTTCTAGATTGAAGTATCTAAAGCCCTCAAACAAGGCCACTATTGGAATATTCAAATATGGAAAGAGTACTTATGAGAGGGGGGGTGAATCATAAGTATCATACTTTAGTCAATAAAACTTTTAACTGAAAGTAAATTGCATGCATGTAAATATATCAAATAAACATGTAACAAAACACATGCATCAATAACACTTAACACTGGAAATTGGTAACCCAGAAACCCTCCAGGAATAAGAAGATAAAACTGGGATGGGGATGATACCCACAAAAATTACTGCAGCAATATTGTTCAACCACTTCTGATGGTCTGCCCTATTAAAGCCCTGCCCTGTTAAAGGCTTTACACTGTGTCAATAGTGACCTGGTTAGAGGCTTTCAAACACTTAACATGAAGTGTTACCCTGTTAAAGGATTTTATCACCTAGTTAAAGGATTTATCGAAATAGCTGTTAAGCTAACCTATCACCATAGGATTTTCATTCTAATACAATTTCTAGAAAGTATTAGGTACAATAAACCTGACTTATTACAATCCTTGATTGCTGATTGCAGGCACTTGTTCTACTATCTCTGATCTGGATCCTTTTGTGATCTGATAATCCTCACTTCTGAAAATAAAATTCCTTACGAACTCTTGTATGTCTTCTCACACCTCTTGTCTCTTACACTTTACAATGAAGTTTTGTCTTCCTTATAAAGACATTTGAAGATTTAGGGTTAGGTATGGATCTACGATCCATATTCAATCTTCATTTTCCGCTCAATACTTATCTTTTGTTGATTGGTTGCATGCCTTTAGCATTTTTCTTATTGGCTACATGCAAATTGCATAGGAAAAATAAAAGATTCGATCTCATCATTAAATCCTTCAAGATTTACCTTATGTCAGCTGTAAAAACTGTTTGCATCATAGTTTGTGCAATTACAAACTCTTATGTTGATATACTGAGTTACTCGGCTCCTGAAGTATTGCTGATGCTCGGCACATGTTGTTTCCTGGATAGCTCGGCACTTAAAAAAAATTGTATTACTCGGCACCTTATGTTACTCGGCACTTCTTAACACTCAGAAATTGTTAACACTCGGCACTTGTTAACACTCGCCACTTGTTAACACTCGGCACCTAAACTTCACTCGGTATCTAATTTTCACTCGACAGCTGAAAACTACTCAGCACATGAAGATCACTTGGCATGCATGATGTACTTGGCATCCAATGTGGAATATGTTTAAGTGTGTTGGCACTCAAGTGTCAAAAACATTATGATGTTAACAATCTCCCCCTTTGACATGAGTGACAAAAACACTTAATTGACCTTATAAGTACATTTACTAATCTGATTGTATGTACATATTGAAAACTTTGATCAAAATTTGTGACTTACAATATATACCTCAAAAAATTTGTAACTCCCCCTGAGTTGATTGTGCCTTATCTGTATATCAATGCTCCTCCCTTGTATTTGTTTGTATCTGTTTTCTCCATTAATATGTATCTCCCCCTTTACAATCTACATCTCCCCCTTTTTGACACTTATGTCAAAGAATGTTTAAGGGTTAAGACCATATTTAGCCAAGAATGTGCTATTTACCTCCATAATCATTCTGAGAGATGCATCCCAATTGTTCAAAGCAATTTCTAGTGACTTATGCTGGATAGCAGTCTCAGCAGCAAGTTGAATAAGTCCATCTAATGTAGAAAGATTTGGATCTTTCTTGAGTACATTTTTAGCATATTCTTGCTCTTTATGGAGTATCTCTAAATGTGGGGTAATGGAGGACTAGAGCTATATTACTCTGGCCTTAATATTAGCCTCATCTGCTATTAAGACAACTATTTCTTTGTGAGTGTGAAGCGATTGAGCAAAATGCTTCTCACTTTGAGCTGGATCACTTGGTAACTTCATGCTTGAAATGTTTAGATTTCTTTCCAAGCTCGGTATCTTTTGGCTTGTTTCTTGTGTGAAGTATGAAAAATCACACAACTTTTTGTACAGTGAGAATATATTCTCAAGTACCTTCTTTACCTTATCAATAAGCTTTGCCAATTCTACTTGTGACAGTGCAATTTGTCTTGATATTTTTTCATTTACTTTCCCTTGAAATTTTCTTTCTGACCATTCCATAAGTTTTGCATTGGTTTCTAGGTCTTCATTTGTCACCTGGTCAACAATATCTGTTAGTTGCTCTATGATATGCTTTGACTAATCTAGTGATTGCAAACTGAAGGCATCCATAAAGATGTCCTTGATCTCATAAAGTGTTTGCTTGTTTTTATACTCTTTCCTGAGTATTTCCTGTATTTTCCTTCTATTTAGTGCATCCTGCACCTCATTGATTTGATCAATGGTTATTGATTTTGAGTCATAGCTCAGTATGACTATCTCTTCATCTAATTCAGGGTCTCCATTGTGAAGTACCCTTGTAACTCTAGTAGTACTGGATGATGGTACTGAAATCTGCAATGGCTGGTGTGAAGGAGTTCCCGAGGTAGGCAAATTTATTAATGTTTGGATTGCCTCCTGTTCTTTAGGGGTTTTTACTATTTCCTCCTCCTATTTACCATGATCAATTATTGTTATCTGTGGAAGTGCACTTTGTATTTGTGCTATAGGATCAGATGTAATGGTCTGTCCTATTTGTTCCTTTCCTTGTTCTACATCTGCACTTTGCTTTTGTCTTACAACATCAATTATACTAGTTGGTATTTCAAATTGACTAATAGTAGTTGTGATAGAAGGTGGTTCTTGTGTATTCACCTTATCTTTAACTGTACTTTCTACTAGTTTTCGTAACTCATCTATACTGACCAATACTGGATCTGGACATAATATTGCTTGTTGTGTTGATTGGTCAAGAATTCTTTTCAGATCTTCTATAGTTAGTGGGTTGATATTCTGACCAGAAGTATCAGGAACATTGGTTATTGTTATTGTATCTACAGGTAGGATGGATGCTTGTGGAGGGCTAGGGGGTGGCAATTGTGTGTCTTGCACACTCTGATCTGGTTGCTCTTCTGGCTCAGTTGTTGCCATTGTATCCTATTTTTGTGTCTCTTCCTCCTCCTTATCTTTCTTTTCTTCTTCTCTTTTCTTTTCTTCTTCTTATTTCCTCTCTTGTTCTCTTCTCTTTTCTTCTTCTTCTTTCCTTTTTCTCCTCTCCTCTATTGGTATAGTTGCTTCTTCCTTGTATTCTTCTTCAAGAAAATCTTCAATGTTTTTATACAAATTCTTCCATGATTTCATTGTTCTTTGAACAATCTCTTCCATTCTATTTTGAAGTATAAAGAATGCCCTATATTTGGGTGTAAACCTATTATTATGCCTTTTGACTACTTTTCTGACTTGTTCTCTAGTCAAATCTGGTAATACACTGGCTAGGGTTGATTCCCTCATCTCCTTCTCCATTTTTAAGCAAAAATGCCATCTGTCTTCTATAATCTTTGACAGCTCCTTTGGCAATTGACCATCTAGTTCAAGTGGAGTGTACTTGAACTGTGCAATCATTCCATACACTATTTCTTCTATCTTATTTTGTTCTTCTTTTGTAAATTTACTAAAATCAACTTTATTTAAATTATTCAAGTCACCACTTGCAATCTTTTTACATAGGGTATCAACTGATGAATTGCTTACCTCTTCTGTTTGCTCTTCGTCATCAGTGTCAGGTTGAGCCAAATACTTTCTTCTTTTCCTCAGCTCTTCCTGAGATTCCTTGACTTGTTTCTTCTTGGAAACTTCCTCTTTAGACTTTTGAGTAGAGGCTCTTGTTGATGTTCATGTTGTTGGCTTTTGAGGTGATGGAGTGGCAGCTTTCTTCGTTCTGGGCTTGGCTGAAAGCTGTTCTGTTGCCTTTCTCTTCTTTGGCTCAACTTCAGTTGGTGCTTCCTTGGCTTCTTCTTCCTTTGCACCTTCCTCCTTGTCTTCTCCAAGACCTTGGGTTAGTTCTATTGGCCCTTGTTCCTTCTCATCTTCATCCTCACTATCATCTTCTTCTTCTTCTGCCTCAGCCTCAAGTTCTTTGCCAAACTTCTTCTTGATCTTCTTGATTAATTTATCTTTCTTTTTCAATGTAGAAGTAGTTTTTAGTTCCATGTTTATTTTTTATCTTACCACATCATAAGTGCCAAAATGTGGTGCATTTTTATCTGCTTCCTCTGCCAATAATGCAGTTATTGTTGCTGATGCTTCATCAATATTGATTTCGTATCCAAATGACCTTAGCCATCTTACCCTTGAAATTACTGCTTGGATGTAAGTAAAATCTATGTCAACTAAGAAACATATGTCATTTGTATGCTTTTCTACTAATGAAACTGGTATCCTTGACCTTTGCTTCATAGATTTCTTGAAATCCTCAAAATAGCTTGTCATCAAGGTATCAAAATTTTCTCCCATCTGCTCTATATATTCATTAATTTGTGCAATGATGGTTCTGTCCTTCCTCCATGCTACTTTACCAAAAGAAGGAAATTCATTCTGTACATAAAAGAATATGCAAACTAGGATTGCTCCAAATTTGCATTGTGTGCCCTTTGTTTTTCTTATGGTAGCTAGGTTTTTATTGATCTGTTGCAATTACAGTTCTGCAAGATCATAGGTATGATCCTTTTTCACCAATTTGTAACCGACATCTACTGCAATGCATGGTACACTGTTGAGTCTACTGGATTGATAGAATTTGTGAGCAATGACTCTAACAGCAAATTCTACTAGTGGATCCTGTATGGTATGAATTGTCATTCCTCTTTTGTTCCATTGTGCACCAGTATTCCTTTCAATGACCTCTTTTGATTCACTTCTTAGGGTCTTGTACCAATCTAGGGTTGGGTACCCTGTTACTCTATGTATAATTTCCTTTGTCAATTTGATGGGCATATCTTCTAACCACAAGTTTCCACCATAGATTCTGCTCAATACAAGTCTAATCCATTCAGTCTTGAATACGGTGGGAAAACTTAAAACTCGGGTCAAACCCTTTCTTTCAACAATTTTAAATTCTTCTTTCAGTACTCCATCTACACATAGTTTATCATAAGCTTTTCTAATTTCCATGTCTCCTAGAGCTCCTATCTTGCAATTGTAACATTTCCTCACATCTTGAACCATTACAACTTTTGGGGAGATGTGGGAGAGAGCTCCGGCTGGGTCATTTTTGTAGGCAGCTTCAGGAATAGGGCAGAAATCAGGTTGCTTCACATCATTTGAAACTAACTGGACTTCAAATGACTCTTTTTCTTGGGTTTTCTTTGAACTTGACGCCATTATTGCGAACTAGGGTTTATACAACAAATGGGTATAAAACTATGTAGCTTGGCACAAATGAAAATACCTTTAGATCGATGAAAAATGTGTTGAATGAGGTTGCAATCTGCTTGAAATACTAGATTCTTGCTATGAAGTCGTTCAACTCTCTTTCTTCTCCTTTGCTTCTTGATCGCGATGTGAAAAACTGATTAAAATCACGATAATATACCCTAATTTTATCGCACTGAATGCTCAACTACCAACTCAGTTTCCAAATAAATTTTGACCTAACTTGGCTTCCATTATTTCCCTTTTACTTGGCTTCTATTGGAGTTATCCAACTCGGCATCAGTTATTAGCTTAGTCTCTGTTGGGAGCTCAGCATCCAAAGGCAGTTCGGCATCAACATTTAGTTTTTATCTTGACATCTTGTTTCATGTGGATTTATACTTTGCTTAGCTTCTTTTTCTTGGGACTGATGTATGATATAGCTTTGTATATCAGTCCTGTGTACTTTGTGTGCTTAGTTTGATGAAGTATGATCACTTAACCCATTAGGTGAAGTGATCCCTCCACTTGATGTGTTGCACTCTTCCTTCTTTTTCCAAGTCTTATTCATTTGACCTCTTATCTTTTCAATGTCAATCTTTTGTTTTCCTTTGTTATCTTCAATCTTGGGTGCCTTTGATCTTGTAGGACAGTTTCTGTTGATATGACCAGTTTTCAAACAACTGAAACATGTAGTTTGATTCAACCATATTTTGTAGTTTCCTTTGAAATGTGTTCTTATACAATTCTGTGGTATATGTCCATATTCTTGACAATAGTGACAACTGTACCTGGTGTTGTAGTCCCAATGATAATGACTTCCATTTCCTTCTATTTTTGTTGGTTGATTTGATGTCCACATAGGTTTTGATCTGCATTCAAATTCCCTATGTCCATACTTTTTGCAATTATAACAATATCCATCAAATCTTTGAGTCCTTGTGACATTTTATTTGCAATTTTGTGTCATATGTCCTTGCATGTTGCACTTGTGACAGAAACTTTTGGGTATGTTTGATTGATTGAATCTTCTACTCTTGCATATATTAGTTGTATGTCCCTTCTTATTATAGAAATGACAAGTGGGTTTTGAAATCTTACCTTTATCACTTCTTTGTTTAGAACTCTTTGATGATTCTCCAACTTCAGTGCTATTGTATCCTAGTCCTGATGTATCATGGGTAGATTTTGGTGATTTCAGCAACTGTTCAAAATACTTGATGGCTTCACTTGATTTATTGAGATTCTCTACTACCTCTTTTTCTCTGTTTAATTCATTCTGCATTTTTTCATTCTGCATCTTCAAGGTAGAGATCTCAATATCCTTTACATTGAGTTCATGATGAAGGTTCATCATTTGAGCAAGTGTATCCATCTGCATGTTTGAGATCCTTGTCAGTTCAGTACATTTTTCTTCAAGTCTATTTGCAAGATTTCTTTTATCATTTTTCAACATCACTTTGTCTTCAACTGCTCTTTTCTTGTGTTTAGTAATTTCACATATCATTATGGCCTGTGATTCATGTTCCATCTTGAGAGATCTTATCTCATCTGCTTGAATTTTATTTTTCTCCATCAGTTCTGCTATTGCTGCATCAAACTCTTTAGTGTCTCCACTGGAAAATATGTTGGTGGTATCAATCTCCTTGTAGTGTATATCATTTTCAGCTATGGCTAGATCCTTCCTCTTTTTTAATGAGTTTCTCAACTTGTTTCTGAATTCCTCCAAGCTATGCAAAGCAAGTTGCACATCTATCACCTGATTTTCAATGATCTTTCCAAGTTTGAAAGCTTCCATCTTTAGATCTTTTCCTCGAAGCTGTTAGGCTTTTCCTTAAGAGAACCTAGATTAAGCTCTGATACCAATTGTTGGAATATTCAAATATGGAAAGAGTACTTATGAGAGGGGGGGTGAATCATAAGTATCATACTTTAGTCAATAAAAATTTTAACTGAAAGTAAATTGCATGCATGTAAATATATCAAATAAACATGTAACAAAACACATGCATCAATAACACTTAACACTGGAATTTGGTAACCCAGAAACCCTCCAGGAATAAGAAGGTAAAACTGGGGTGGGGATGATACCCACAAAAATTACTACAGCAATATTGTTCAACCACTTCTGATGGTCTGCCCTGTTAAAGGCTTTACACTGTGTCAATAGTGACCTGGTTAGAGGCTTTCAAACACTTAACATGAAGTGTTACCCTGTTAAAAGATTTTATCACCTAGTTAAAGGATTTATCAAAATAGTTGTTAAGCTAACCTATCACCATAGGATTTTCATTCTAATACAATTGCTAGAAAGTATTAGGTACAATAAACCTAACTGATTACAATCCTTGATTGCTAATCGTAGGCACTTGTTCTGCTATCTCTGATTTGGATCTTTTTGTGATATGATAATCCTCACTTCTGAAAATAAAATTCCTTACAAACCCTTGTATGTCTTCTCACACCTCTTGTCTCTTACACTTTACAATGAAGTTTTGTCTTCCTTATAAAGACATTTGAAGATTTAGGGTTAGGTATGGATCTACGATCCATATTTAATCTTCATTTTCCGCTCAATACTTATCTTTTGCTGATTGGTTGCATGCCTTTAGCATTTTTCTTATTGGCTGCATGCAAATTGCATAGGAAAAATAAAATATTCGATCTCATCATTAAATCCTTCGAGATTTACCTTATGTCGGCTGTAAAAATTGTTTGCATCATAGTTTATCCAATTACAAACTCTTATGCTGATTAACTGAGTAACTCGGCTCCTAAAGTATTGCTGATGCTCGACACATGTTATTTCCTGGATAGCTCGGCACTTAGAAAAAATTGTATTAGTTGGCACCTTATGTTACTCGGCATTTGTTAACACTCGGTACTTGTTAACACTCAGCACTTGTTAACACTCGGCACCTGAACTTCACTTGGTATTTGATTTTCACTCGGCAGCTGAAAACTACTCAGAACATGAAGATCACTCGGCATCCAATGTGGAATATGTTTAAGTGTGTTGGCACTCAAGTGTCAAAAACATTATGATGTTAACAGCCACTCCTAATAGGGTGATTGAATCCTCTAATAGGGTCACACCTAATAATGTTTTTTAACCTTTAACAGGGTTGGCACCTAACAAGGCTCCTTCAGAAGAGTGAAAATCAGTAACTAGTTGCAATTGGTGGTTTTTCCCAAATTGGGTTTCCATGTTAAATATTGGTGTCACTTGTGTTAATGCTATTTATTTTATGTATATGCAACTAAGTTAGTTAAGGTTAATCATAGTTAATATCTTAAGATCTGCATGTTCAATATTTTTTGAGCAACAGTTGATATTATAGTGCTTGCCGAGTTACAACATATTGTTAGTATTAATTGAGTGCTTGTGTGTTAACTAAGTAACATTATTTTTAGTAGAGTTTATCTTTTATTTTGACATCTAAGGGATCTGGGATTTATTTTAGTAGTAATTGATTCACCCCTCCCCTCTCAATTACACCTCTTATATTTCCAACAATTGGTATTAGAGCTTTTGGTGCTTGCAGAGAAGGTTTCAAGGACCTAAGCTAAAGATCAAGATGTCTTACAGAAGAGTGATTCTCAAGTTGAACAAAGATAATTTTGAGTCATGGAATGAACTTATGAAGCTAAATCTAGTGACCATCAATGATTTAGGTTTGAAATATTTGAATGCTTAGTATAAGGCTCCTATTGGAATAATGACTATGGAGGAGATTGTTGAAAAGAAGAATCATAATATCATTATGATTGACATTGCATCAGCTCTTAACTATGTTAAATTTGATGAGGTCAAGGGATGTGCTACTTCTCATGAGATGTAGATAAATTTAAATGATACCTATGGAGCTGATTATAATGTGAGAAGAGCCAAGGCTAAAATCTTGAGAGGTTAGTTTGGTTAGATGAAGATGCGAGAGGATGAAAACAGTGCAAAATATGTTGATAGAATCAAAGCTATGTCAATGCAATCAAATCCGCTGGAAGGAAAATTGAATATGTGATAGTGGTAAGAAAGGTACTCATAAGCCTTCTTCCTAGCTATGTAATAAGTGTGTTAGTTATTCAAAAGATGAGATGTGATAATTATGTTCCTAGTTCTAGCAATCTTGAATCTACATTTGAAGCCAAGTTATCACTCCAGAAGAAAGTTGCAAAGTCTAAAGGAAAACAATCTAAAAGTGAAGAGGAAGAAAATTCTAATAGTGATCTTGAAGCCATTGAAGCATTGCTTGCAAGTAGGTATCCTAAAGGCAAAGGAAAATACAAAGGTAAAACTCCTCTAATCTATTTTTTTGTGAAGAAGTTGCTCACATTGCTGCAAGGTGTCCAAATAGATAAGAAAAAGATGAAAAGAAGAAGAACAAGTATAAAGGAAAGAAGGATTTCAAAAGCTAAAAAGACTACAAGGAAAAAGGAAAGAAGCCTTGTTTCATAGGTAAAGATCTAGATAGTAGTGATGATGATGAAATGGTCTATATTA
The DNA here is from genome assembly GCA_028749045.1 of Cupressus sempervirens. Classification (NCBI taxonomy): domain Eukaryota; kingdom Viridiplantae; phylum Streptophyta; class Pinopsida; order Cupressales; family Cupressaceae; genus Cupressus; species Cupressus sempervirens. The sequence goes on along the minus strand of CM053788.1, from coordinate 265,844,067 downwards.
TTGTAAAAGATGAATCTGATAATGAAGAAGATAAAATAGCACTTACCTCTCGTGTTAGCAAAAATGATACATGGATTATTGATAGTGGTTGTTTTCATCATATGACTAGTGATAAGACAAACTCTAAACACATGGAACACTATGATGGTGGAAGTGTAAGATTTGGAAACAATGAACCATGTTGCATAAAAGAAAAAGGTTGTATTTCTCTAACCAATGAATTTAGATGTGATAATGCTTATTGGATTGAAGGATTCAAACATAATCTACTGAGTGTGGCACAGTTGAATAACATTTGATTCAAGGTAGAATTCATGAATGGGAAGGCCAAGTTGCAAGATGGAAAAAGAAATCTAGTTGGGTCTAGTAACCAAATAAAATGTAACTTATTCTACCTAGATCTTAGTGAAAGTTCATGTTTCATTGCTCAAGTAGAAGAAAGGTGGTTATGGAATACAAGGATATGTCATGTAAAATTTGATAACTTGATCAAGATAATAAAAAACAAAAGAGTAAGAGGTATTCCTAGTCTAAGGAAACCTAATATGGACCTCTGCAAAAATTATCAAATTGGTAAGATGGGCAAGACAAGTTTTAAGAGCAAGAACTATCGTTCTATAGAAGTCTCGGAACTAGTTCATATAGACCTTTGTGGACCTACTGGCATTGAGAGCTATAGTGGAGATAAGTAATTTATTTATTTTTTGATGATTTACTCTAGAATGATGATAGTGATGTATCTAAAAGATAAATCTGAAGCTTTTCAAAAGTTTAAGTGGTATCTAACAAGAGTAGAGAAGGCAATAGGAAAGAATTTAAAATGTTTAAGATCATATAGAGGAGGTGAATTCATTTCTAATTAATTTTTCACTAAAAGAGGAATATCAAAATACAAGCATCAGCCCCTGGTACACCTTAGCAAAATGGTATAGCAGAAAGAAGGAATAGATCAATCATGGATTGTGTAAGAACCTTGATGATAGAAAAGAATGCTGCAATTAAATATTGGAAGGAAGCAATTAGTACATCAATTCATACCTTGAACAGAGTAAAGTTGAAGAAATACTCAAATCAAACTCCTTATGAACTATGGTATGGCTACAAACCTAATGTAAGTTACTTGAAATTATTTGGTAGAAAATGTTATATTTCGAAGGAGACTAGGAAAGGTAAATTTGATGTCAAAAGTGATGAAGCCATATTCCTAGGATACTCTAGCAAAAGTAAGGCATACAAATGTTTGAATCTAACCACTCATAAGTTCATAGATAGTATATATGTGAAGATTGATGAATTTGCAAAAAATAATGAATTAGAGAGTAGCAAAGAACCTAAAAATAAAAGAAAGTTTGTTTACTTTGAAACTGTTACATTGCCTAATCCAATTGGAAGTCAATAGACTTCACGTCTTGAGTCCCCAACATCTCCAGAAGAACCTAAGTTGTAGCTAGTACAACCTAAGTCACATTTTGAAGGAATTGAGTCGTAGTCAGAGACTACTGAGTTGCATACAGTGCAACCCAAGTCAGAATCTAAAGGACCTGAGTCACAGATAGTGGGACCTGAGCATGATGTAGAAGATCATGGTGAGGCAAGTGGAACAAGTTCTAAATCCAAAGTACATTTATTAGCAAGGTATGTCAGAAGGCACCATGCACCTAAGTTGAACATTGGAGACAAGTCAAATGGTATAATGACAAGGAACAAATTGAAAGGTACATGTTTGCTTACTAAATTTGAACCTCGTATATTTAAAGATGCTTTGGATAATGAAAGTTGGATTAAAGAAATGAATGAAGAGACAAATAGAAAGGAATAAGACTTGGAATCTTGTTCCTAGACCCAAGGATAAGAACATAATTTATACAAAGTGGAGTTTTAGAAATAAGTTGAATGAAGATGGAGAAATTTCAAGAAACAAAGCAAGGTTAGAATGCAAAGGTTATTCTCAAGAAGAAGGTATTGATTATGGTGAAAAAAATTCTCCTATTGTAAGATTAGAAGGTGTTAGGACTTTACTTTCTCATGTTGCATACAAAGGATTTAAAGTGTATTAGATGGATGTGAAATCTGCATTCTTGAATGGAATTCTTGAAGAAGTTTACATAGAAAAACCTGAAGGTTTTGTAGATCCTAGCAAAAATATATGGTTTGTAAAATACACAAAGCATTTTATGGTCTCAAGAAAGCTTCTAGATCTTAGTATGAAATACTTCATAATTATTTGATGAAGATCAAGGTTTTCAAAGAACAAATGATAATAGTATCCTTTACATCAAAGAATGACCAAACAAGAAGATTGTGTTGGCAGAAATATTTTTGGATGATACATTGTTTATTGGAAATGATTATTTATGTAAAGCTTTTTTAGAGGAAATGAGTAAGGAATTTGAGATTTCAATGTTTGGAGAAATCAAATTCTTTGTTGGCCAGAAGATTCAACACGAGAAAGTTGATTTCTACATTACTCAATCTAAGTATATCAAGGAGATACTAAAGAAGTTTGGAATGGAGGATTCAAGACTAGTTGGAACACCTATGTCTACTAGACATAAGCTTTCCAAAAATGATGATTCAAAGGAGGTAGATCAAACCAAATATAGATCAATGATTGAAAAACTTTAGTATGTTGTACATACTAGGCCTGATATTGCTCTTGCAGTTGGTATGGTGGCAAGATTTTTAGCTAATCCCAAAGAAAATCATACGATGGAAATAAAGAGAATCATGAGGTGTCTAAAGGGTATAGAAGACTATGGATTATAGTACAAGAAATAAGGCAATTTAGATTTGAAAGCCTTCACTAATGCAGATTAGGAAGGAAATGTTGATGATAGGAAGAGCACTAGTGGTGGACTGCTCTTTCTTGAAAATATACTAGTGTCTTGGACAAGTAAGAAGAAAAATTTCATTTCTTAGTCTGCAATAGAAGTAGAGTATGTTGCAGTTGTTAGAATTTACAAGTGGGAAGATTTACTTCTAAGAGGGGGAGGGTGGTGAATCAAAAGTAACAATATTTAACCTCTAAAACTTTTAACTGAGATCATTCACATGCATCTACCATATCTAGTTAACATAAAAATAAAGACATGCATGAAAATAGATAACATAAGATTTTGGTCACCCAGAAACCCTCCAAAATGAGAAGGTAAAACTAGGGTGGGGATGACACCCACAAATTATCACTAGAGAAATATGTAACTGTTTAAGGTTACAAAGTTTGACCACTTCCAATGGTCTGCCCTGTGAAAGGCCTACCCTGTTAAAGGCATTTCACTCTGTTAAAAGTGGCCTGGTTAAAGGATTTACAAACGCTTACCTAGAATGTTACCCTATTAAAGGATTTAGCACCTTGTTGAAAAGCTTACAACATGTTTTTTAGACCAACCTATCATCATAGGATTCTCATTCCTAATGCAATGGCTAGAGAGTATTAGAATGTATTGACCTATCAACTTACAATCTTCAATTGCTAACTCCAGATCCTTGTTCTACTTAGTTTGATTCTAGTCCTTCCTTGATCTTATATGTCTTTGCTTGAAGTGCTAATGCTCTATTCTAACCAACTGAATTTTGCACCCTTCTAAACTTCACTAGCATTCTCCCATATAACTCTCTTACACTCGCATGAATTATGGGGTTTCATCCTCATTTTAAAGGCTTTGAAGCCTTAGGGTTAGGTATGAATCTATGATCAATATTCATCCTTATTTTCCCACTCAATTCTTTTACTTTTCCTATTGGTTGCATGCTTTCTCCATTTTTCTTATTGGTTGCATGTTGATTAGATAGGGAATGCAAAAGATTCGATCTTATCTTTTAGATCCCTCGAGATTCATCTTAAGTCAACTTCAAAAATGGTTTACATCTGAGTTTGTGAAGGCACAAACTCATATGTTGATTATGTGTTACTCAGCACTTACTATTTCTTGATGCTTGGCACATATAGAAATTATGTCTCACTTGGCATCTATAGTAACTCTATCTCACTCGGCATCAATACTCTACTTGGAACCTATGGTGACTCGACATCTATGGTGACTCGGCACCTAAAACTTGCTTGGCACTTAAAGTTCACTCGGCATCTATTGAATTTTTGACTCGGCACATATTGTAGCTCGGCATCTATATTATACTCGACATCATCTTGGAAATTGGTTAAGTTTGTTGACACTCAATTGTCAAAACCAATCTAAGACCAACAATCTCCCCATTTGACATGAGTGGCAAAAACACTTAACTAAACATTATGAATCTAAACTTAATAAGTATAATACATATTCTATTCAACATATGTAAAAAAATTCAAAAACTTTGTTCAAAATTTTGTAGAAGATTATCTACCTTAGAAACTTGTAACTCCCCCTGAGCTAATGTGCCATTTCTATATCCAAAATCTCTTATTTTGCATTTGTCTCATGTTGTTTACATTTTCTACCTTATCATTATTTTGCTTCTATTTTTGTTTGCTCTATGTCTACTTTGTGTCTGCTCTCCCTTTCACACATCTCCTTGCAATTTGTATCCTTTTGGATTTATCCTTATCACTCCTCAAAATTCAAAATTTGAATATCTCCCCTTTGGGTATTTTTTCTTCTTTGGGTCTCATTTATTAGCTCCCAAAATTATTATATCTCCCCCTTTATCTACATAATGTATTATCTCCCCCATTCTTAGTATCTATTATCTTTATTATATCTCCCCCTTTTTGACACTTATGTCAAAGGTTCCTAAGAATGAATGGAATATTTAGCTAAAAGTGTTTTATTTACCTCCATTATTATCTTTCGAGAAGCATCCCAATTGTCCAATGTTATTTCCAATGCTTTTAGTTGGATGACTATCTCTACTGCAAGATGTACTGGGCTTTCTAATGTAGAAAGATTAGGATCTTTTTTTAAAACATTTTTTGCATTGGTTGCTTCTTTATGTAATACTTCCAAGTGTGGGGTTATTGCAGACTAAATATGTATTAATTTGGCCTTAATATTAGCCTCTTCTGTTGTTAATATAGCTAACTCCTTTTGAGTGTGAGGCATTGTGGAAAAATGCTTCTCACTTTGAGTTGGATCCTTAGGTAGCTATGTGCTTGATATTTTAAGGTTCCTCTCCAAGCTCAATATTCTCTAGCTAGTCTCTTGTGTGAAATATGAAGAGTCACAGAGTTTGGAGTACAATGAGAATATGTTCTCAAGTACTATTTTCACTTTCTCAACTTTCTTAGCTAGTTTAACCTATGATAGTGCTATTTCACTAGATATTTTCTCATTGACTTTCATTTGAAATTTCTTCTTAGACCATTCCAATAATTTAACATTGGTATCAAGGTCTTCATTTTTTCCCTGGTCCACTATGTTGGATAGTTGCTCCATGATGGGCCTTGTCTCATCAGGTACTGGAAAGTTGAATTCATCAAGGAAGATGTCTTTGATTTTGATCAATGCTTGCCTCTGTTTATACTCATTTCTGAGTATCTCTTGCATCTTCTTCCTCTCCAGTGCCTCTTGCACTTCATTGATCTACATTAAGTTTTTAATTTTGTAGTCATAACTTGGTATGACTATTTCTTCATCAAGTGCAAGGTCTCCATAGTGAAGTACCCTTGCTACCTTGGTAGAGCTCAAACCTGGTGCTAAAATTTGTAGTGGTACTACATCAGTGCTTGGCTTCTTGGTAGGAGTCCCTTTAGTAGGAAAATTAACCAATGTTTGTATTGCCTCTTGCTCTCTTTCCTTAGGGATTTTCTCCTCTTCCTTATCTTCTTCCCTTCTGCCTTGATCAATTACAGTGATCAGAGGAGGTGCACCTTGAGTTTGTACTATAGAATTAGTGGTATCTTTCTATCCTATTTTCTCCATTGTTTACTCCTCGGCAGTTACTATGACTATAGTGTCAACCTTAGCAAATGTGTCTTGTGTAGCTTGCTCTTTTGGTTGATCACTTGTAGTTGTAGGAGGTTGTGAAGATGGTTCTTGTGTATTCACCTTATCCTTAGTTATTTTAGCTATAGCCTTCTGTAACTCTTCTATAGTCACCAAAATAGGATTTGTATACAACTATGATTGCAAAGTTGTTTGGTGAAGGATCTTTTTGAGATCCTCTATAGTTAGTGGATTAATGTTCTGACTTGAGGTGTCAAGAACATCCTTCACAATTACTTTCTCTATAGATGTAGGTGTTGCATGTGGAGGACTTGGTGGTGGCAATTTGTGTCTTGGACATTCTATTCTTTTTGCTGCTCCTCAGCTATTGCATCATCACCTTTTTGTATTTCTTTCTCCACTATTACCTCTTCCTTCTCTTTCTCTCCTTCTTCCTCCTCCTTTTCCTCTCCTTCCTCATCATCATTTCTTCCCTCAAATGGATCTTCTTGTCCTTCTTTAATAGTAATTAGCCTGTAAATCAATTTCCACATTTGTGTGGACTTCTTTACAACATCCTCAATTTTATTCTATAGAATGTTGAAGGACTTGTATTTGGGTGCAAATTTGCTCCCATGTTTCTTACTAGCCTTGATTATTTGACCTCTTGTAAGATCAAGAATTACACAAGCCAATGTTAACTCCCTTATTTCTTTCTCCATGTTTAGGCAATAATTCCATTTATTTTCAACAATGGAGCTTAGGTCCTTAGGCATAGAATTGTCAAGTTTAAGTGGAGTAGTTTTGAACTTGGCCATCATAGTGTAGATAGATTTTTCCCCTATGTTCTGCTCTTCCCTTGAAAATTTATTAAAATCAATGCTCTTTAATCTAGTTAAATTTTCATTATCCCTAATGTTATCATAGACATTTTAAAGATTAGATTTGGTGGTGTGACTTACCACTCTGAATTGCTCATTGTCTTCTCTCTTCATCTAACTTTGGGGGTGCAACATATTTTCTTCTTTTCTTTTCTGTTGGCCCTCCTTGTTGTGTATCTTTCTACTTCTCATGTTCCTTGGCCACTTTTGTTATTTCCTTGTGTCTACCCTTGTGGTAGGCTTGGTTGGGCTCAGCTTAGCTACTTTCTTCTTCGCTTTGGGCTCTGTAGTAGGTTGTTTTTGTGCCTCCCTCTTCTTGGATTCTACTTTTGGTGCTTCCTACTTGGCATCTTCTTCTTCCTCTAAATCCTCACCCATGCCTTGGGTCAATGCTAGTGGTTCTTTCCCTTGTTCTTCTTCATCATCATCAACCTCTTCATCTTCTTCTTCTTCAGTAGTACCCTCACCAAATTTAGCCTTTAACTTCTTCACAAGTTTGTCATTTTTGTTCAATGTGGAGGTAGTTTTCAACTCCATATCTACCTTTGATCTTACCACATTATAAGTCCCAAAATGTGGTGCACTTTTATCTACTTCTGCTAATAATGTTGTTATAGTTGTAGATGCCTCATCTATGTTTATCGCATATCCAAGAGGTCTAAGCCATCTAACCCTTGGTGTGGCTGCTTGAGTATAGGTATAATCAATATCTACAAGAAAACATACATCATTTACATGTTCTTCTACTAGTGAAATAGGCATCCTCAATCTCTGTTTCATGGATTTTTTGAAATCCTCAAAATAACTTGTCATAAGAGTTTCAAAATTAGCTCCCATTTGTTCAATGTATTCATTTACTTGAGCTACAATGGACCTATTGGTTTTCTAGCTTTACCAAAGGATGGAAATTCGTTTTGTACATAGAAAAATATACAAATCAAAATTGCACCAAATTTGCAATGTGCTCCTTTAGTTCTCCTTATAGCTCCTAAGTTCTTATTGATTTGTTGCAATTGCAATTATGCAAGATCATAAGTATGATCCTTTTTAACAAGTTTGTAACCAACATCTATTGCAATGCAAGGTACATTGTTAAGTCTTCTAGATCCATAAAACTTGTGAGAAATAACCCTAACAACAAAGTCAACAAGAGGGTCTTGGATAGTATCTATAGTCATTCCTCTCTTGTTCCATTTGGCTCCTATATTCTTCTTAATTGTTTCCTTAGAGTCACTTCTTAGGGTCTTTGGCCAATCTAGGGTTGGATACCCTATTACTCTTTGAATGATCCTCTTTGATATTTTTATTGGGCCATCCTCTAACCATAAACTTCCATCATGAATCCTACTGAGCAAAATTCTACTCCATTTAGTTTTAAAGATAGTGGGTAATTCTAGGGCACAAGTCAAACCCTTCCTCTCAATAATTTGATACTCTTCCTTCAAAACTTTGTTTTCACACAACCTATCATAAGCTTCTCTCATTTCCATGTCCCCAATAGTACCAATCTTGTAGTTATAACACCTCCTAATGTCCTCGACCATAACTACCTTAGGAGGAATAATAGATAGGGCTCCATTTGGGTCATTTTTGTATGTCATTTTAGGGATTGGCCAAAAATTTTGTTGTTTAACTTTGTTTGACACTAATTGGACCTCAAATGAATCTTTTTCCTAAGGTTTCCTAGAACTGGAGACCATTTTCTTCTATGTAGGGTTTAAACACAAAGAAATTTCAAATTGTGTAGTTCGGCACTAGTGTAAATACCTTGAAATCGATGAAACTAAGTTGAATCTCTATTTAAATTGGCTCAAATGTTGGATTCTCTACTTTGAAATCATTCTACGCTTTTCTTTGTCTTTGATCTTTGTTCGCAATGAGGAAAAATGATTCAAAATGCAATCATATACCATTATTTTGTAGCATTTAATGCTTAGTGCATTTATAGCTATCCACTTGGCTTCTTAAGGATTTCTATATTACTTGGCTTCCATTGTCTTTCCACCACTCAGCATTTACTAGAGTCTCCCTTACTTGGCTTTGACTGAAATTTAACTTCACTTAGCTTCCACTACCAACTCGGTTGCAACTAATCATTTAGCTTCTACTAACTTTGGCATTCAACTTAGCATGTATTGGAATATTACTTGGCATCTAAAGGAAATTGGGCAATACTTATTAAATCTTGTAATTTTAACTTTGCATCTCTATCCATGTTGATCTCTTCTTTTCATTACTTACTTATCTTGGAACTAATGTATGATAAAGCTTTGTATATCAGTCCCACATACCTTCTTTTGCTCAGTTGGATGAAGTGTGACCATTTGACCTTTTAGGTGAAGTGATCCCTTCATTTGATGTGTTGCTTCTATCTTTCTTCTTCCATGTCTTATTCATTTCTCCTTTGATGTGTTCAACATCTACCTTCTCTTTTCCTTTGTTGAACTCTGAATTGGGTGCCTTTGACCTTGTTGGGAAATTCCTGCTAACATGACTAGTCTTCAAACAACTAAAGCATGTAGTTTGGTTGAGCCATCTGTTGTAGTTCCCACTAAAATGTGTTCTTATGCAATTTTTTAGGGATGTGTCATAGTCCTGACAGTAATGGCAAATATACCTAGTGTTGTAGTCCCAATTGTAGTGATGTCTATGATTATTTCCAATTGTTGACTGATTATGTGTCCACATAGGCTTTGATCTACACTCAAAAGCTCTATGTCCATACTTCTTGCAATTGTAGCAGTGACCTTCAAATCTTGGTGTTCTGATAGTCTTAGTCATGTAGTCATGTGCTTGATGTCCTTGCTTGTTACATTTGTGATAGTGACCCACATTCTTAGGTTTGTCATGCTGATGGGCATTCTTGCTCCTACACACATTAGAGGTATGTCTTTTTTTACCACAAAAATGACAAGCAGGTCTAGTGTTCTTACCTTTGTTACTTCTTTCTTCTGTAGTCTTGGATGATTCTCCTTTTTCAGTGTTGTTGTATCCTAGTCCTGAAGTATCATTGCTGGCTCTTTGTGATTTTAGTAGTTGTTTAAAGTACTTGATGGACTCATTAGGTTTATTGAATCTCTCTACAATTTCCTTCTCTCTTTTCAGGTCATTTTGCAGTTGTTCATTTTGCATCTTCAGTGTGGAGATCTCAATATCCTTTACATTCAATTCATGATGTGCACTCATCATCTGACTTAGGGTGTCTAGCTACATGTTTGAAATTCTTGCAAGCTCAATTGACTTTTCTTCCAATCTGTTGGAAAGGTTTCTCGAGTCATCTTCTAGCATAGCTTTATCTTCAATGGCTCTTTTCTTCTCTTCAGTTACTTCACAAAGCATCATGGCTGGAGATTCTTGCTCAATCTTGAGAGTTTTGATCTCTTCTACTTGGGCTCTATTCTTTTACATCAGATCTACTTTTGTTGCATCAAACTCTTTGGAATCTCCATTTGCAAACAATTTTGAGGTGTCAATATCCTTGTATTGTATATCATTCTCAGCTATGGCAATCTCTCTTCTTCTCTTTAAAGATTTTCTTAGTTCTTCCCTGGCTTCTTCCAAAGTATGTATAGCAAGTTGTATATCAATCACCTAGTTTTCTATGACCTTCCCAAGTTTGTAGACTTCCATTTCCAGATCTTTTCTCCAAGTTGTAAAGCTCCTCCTTGCGATAACTGAGCTTGGATACCAATTGTTGAAATTTACAAGTGGGAAGATTTACTTCTAAGAGGGGGGGTTGAATCAAAAGTAACAATATTTAACCTCTAAAACTTTTAACTAAGATCATTCACATGTATCTACCATATCTAGTTAACATAAAAATAAAAATATGCATGAAAATAGATAACACAAGATTTTGGTCACCCGAAAATCCTCCAAAATGAGAAGGTAAAACTGGGGTGGGAATGACACCCACAAATTATGATTGTAGCAATATGTAATTGTTTAAGGTTACAAAGTTTGACCACTTCCAATGGTTTGCCCTGTTAAAGGCTTTTCACTCTGTTAAAAGCAACCTGGTTAAAGGATTTACAAACACTCACTTGGAATGTTACCTTGTTAAAGGATGTAACACCTTGTTGAAAGGCTTACAACATGGTTGTTAGACCAACCTATCATCATAGGATTTTCATTCCTAATACAATGGCTAGAGAATATTAGAATCTATTGACCTGTCAACTTACAATCTTAAATTGTTGATTCTAGATCCTTGTTCTGCTTAGTTTGATTTTGATCCTTCCTTGATTTGATATGTCTCTGCTCGAAGTGCTAATGCTCTATTCTAACCAACTAAATTCTACAATGTTTTTCTTTCTCTGAGTCCTTACACCCTTCTAAACTTTTCCAGCATTCTCCCATATAACTCTCTTACACTTGCACAAATTATGGAGTTTCATCCTCCTTTTAAAGGTTTCAAAGCCTTAGTGTTAGGTATGAATCTACGATCAATATTCATCCTTCTTTTCCCAATCAATTCTTTCACTTTTCCTATTGGTTGCATGCTTTCTCCATTTTTCTTATTGGTTGCATGCTGATTACATAGAGAATGCAAAAGATTTAATCTTATCTTTTAGATCCTTTGATTCATCTTAAGTCAGCTTCAAAAATGGTTTACATCTAAGTTTGTGAAGGCATAAACTCATATGTTGATTCTATGTACTCAGCACTTACTATTTGCTGATGCTCGGCGCATATAGAAATTTTGTCTCACTCAGCATCTGTAGTAACTTTGTCTCACTCAAAATCAATACTCTTCTCAACACCTATGGTGACTCGGCATCTATGGTGACTCGACACCCAAAGTTCACTTAGTACCTATTGAATTTCTGACTCGACACATACTCTAGCTCAGCATCGATATTATACTTGGCATCATCTTGGAAATTGGTTAAGTGTGTTGACACTCAATTGTCAAAAAAAATATGAGACTAACAATAGCAGCAGTTAATTGTTCCAATATTGTTTAGTTCAAGCAACTATTGGCAGGTATGAAGGTAGAAATCAAGGGTCCAGTGGTTATCTTCTATGATAACACAAGTATAATTAATGTATCAAAGAATCATGTGATGCATACCAAGACCAAGCACATTACAAAAAAATATCATTTTATGAGAGAATTGGTGCAAGACAAAGAGGTAAGATTGGAATATGTGAATACTAAAAAACAAATTGTAGACATTTTCACCAAGCCATTACCTAAGGATGCATTCTTGTATCTAAGAGGTAAGTTAGGGCTTATTCCCCTGAATGAAGCTAACTAAATGAAGTTTATTAATGCATCAACTAGAGCATGTTGAAGATCAATCAAGTTGATGCAGTAATGAAAGGGAAAAATGCATATGAATCTATATATCAGGTACATTGATATTCATTGAATATTGTCATCAGCATAAGATATCAATATAAGCATTCAAATTAATCAATAACCAAGATATTGATTATGAAGAAAACATGATAAGTGTGAAGTGAAGATTGTATCTTAATCCCACAATGAAACAACAATTTGTTATCAATCAAATGGAAACAAGAGAGTTAAACCATATATTCACTTTCATTCAAAACATAGTGTAAAGAAATGACTCTTGATTTCAATCAAACTGATAATCACTTCATTTATCGATCCCAAACATATCAATGTAGAATCATAATATTATAAAACTCAAATGCTGCAACTCAAACCTCAAAAGGAGAATGATTAAAAACTTGATCTAAATTTAAATCTGTAATTAAATTCTAACATTCCCATTCTTCTAAACAATTGGTCTTGATTGTCGTCAGTCAGATGGCCTAATATGAAATTATGATATTTTCTCCCCTCTAAACTATATATTTTTACAATAACTCTAGCATCATAGAGTACCCATAAATGAGAGATATATAGACTCTCGCAGTTACCAATCCTCGTCCATGCTACCATATTTTTTCAAATAGTTATCATGCCTCATTTATTCCATGTTCTATCAAAAATCCCAATCAAAAAGACAACACAAAAAAATTTCCTACAATATGCAAAGTTATTAATTTTAGAAACTTGTCAAAAAAAATTTGTCTCAATATAACTTGTCTCAGTTATACCTATACTACCAGTCCTCTATACTCTTGTTGATTGTAATGTATCTTTCTAAATATCTAGAGAAAATAACTTTAAGATTTGTGATCCTAAAACTAGATAATACAAATCTAAATTTCATGTCTATTTGTTGTTGATCAATTGTATATTGTCTTTGATGTTACACAAAATGTCATATATTTACCAGTCAGTGTATGTCAAGATCACTCAGGTGATGAAGATAGTTACTTGTGTCTTATGAGCATTCTAGTATTTTCCAAGTTTAGAAGATACTATCTATCGAGTTCACTCGGGCATCGAAGAGAAGCTCACAGAAGTTGAGTATTAAGCAAGCTCACTCATGTAACAAAGGAGAGTTGGATGGAATCAATGTTAATTGAGCTCACTTGGTTACCAAAGGAAGTTTATGAAGTTGTATTGTTAACCAAGTTCACTTGGTTAACACAAGAAAATCATTCTAGTGTTAGTGTCTACCGAGTAGGGTCAGCTAGCAAAGAATTTTCTTGTTTTAGCATATTCAGTTCAATGGATTTGTTTATTGGTTCTATTCAATTGAGGAGATGAATACTAATTATTCTTAGTTGTATTCAAGCCAACTTGACAATGAATATGATATAAGTATAAGGTCAAGTTAAAGATTGAATGTGGATGAAAATGTGTGCAAGATAAGAAGATGCTTAAAAGGAAGCAAAGTGAAAGGAGAAGCAAAATATCTTTGTTGGGCAAACAAGATTAATCTGTTCAGGAAGGATCCAGTATTCAAGCTAGAATTGAGATATTAAATCAGCACTATAGTTGCATCAGAAATTAGGTCATATCATTGTCACTCTCTACATTGTAGTAGTGTATCAAATCTCTCAACCGAGTTGGCTTAACAACTATTTGCCAAATCCTCTAACAAGGTGGCATTTCTAGATTTAAGTGTCTAAATACCTCTAACAAGGCCACTCCTAATAGGGTGATTAAATCCTCTAATAGGGTCACACCTAACAATGTGTTTTTCAACCTTTAACAAGGTTGGCTCCTAATAGGGCTCACTTCAAATGAGTGAAAATCAGTAACTAGCTACAATAGGTGGTTTTTCCCAAATTGGGTTTCCATGTTAAATTTTGGTGTCACTTGTGTTCATGCTATTTCTTTTATGTGTATGCAACTAAGTTAATTAAGGTTAATCATAGTTAATATGTTAAGATTTGCATGTTTAGTATTTGTTGAGTAACAATTGATATTATAGAGCTTGTTGAGTTACAACTTATTGTTAGTGTTAACCAAGTGCCTATTTCTTAACTGAGTAACAATAGTTTTAGTAGAGTTTATGTTTTATTTTGACATCTAAGGGATATGGGATTTATTTTAGTGGTAACTGATTCACTTGTCCCCTCTCATTTACTCCTCTTATATTTCCAATATTTTTATCCAAGATTCAAATCAGATTATAGATAATATATTAAAGTGTTTCTTACATTCAAAGTAGACTATAAGACATTATAAAATGTTGCTACAACTTCAGTCTTTAACAAAGAGGAAAGATAGAACATTCTGCTACATTTTTCTTTGCAAACACAAAAATAGAGTACCAACTAAAGAGCTCAATGGTGGATAAAATGACTCTCCTATTGCTATGAATTCTTATAATCATTTCTAGAAAGAGATTATCCTATATCATTTTTCAAAAGATTATGTCTAGGCAATGCATCTAGATTTTTAATGTCTTACTTGTAAAAATTACAGGTAGTCTTGAGCTCTAATTTCTTATTCTTAACCAAGAAACAAAATCAATCTATGAATTGAGCAAAAGTAGGTGATGGTACTAATGAATTGATCTCCTTGCATGTACCCTAAGAGGAACAATCGAGTGGGAGCCCTAAGGGTTCCTTTTCCCCCTACATGCCTCACCTCCTTTTATAGTAGGGGTTATTTCATATATGAGACTAATTTTGCATGTAACATTTGATGCCCTCTAAACATGTGGCCTAAGGGGTTCAAAAAAGTATCCAAGTCTTTGGATGAGGAGGATGGGATGGTGCAGGGAAGGAGGGGTGGCATGAATATAGCTTGGGGGTCACATTCTAAGGTTTATATGCAACTTCATATATTTAGATTATTATTCATATATATGATACACCAATACTACCAAAACAAATACACTAAGCATTAGCATAGGACATTTATCCTAGCAAAGGTGGACTTACCAATGTCATCGGTCAACATATGCAGCTAAAACCCTTACTCCCACCTACGAGATGTCTAACACAAAATGAAATTTGTTCAAATGTATAGTTGAAACCCTTACTCCCACATATGAGCTCTATCCCACATTCATCAAAATTTGAAAAATCCTTCCTCTTGTCGGCATGCGATCTGCCTAAAACAAATTTGAACTAAAAGTTACTTTTTTATTTTTTTATATCCCAAGTTCATCAAATTTTTGACACTAAAGTTACATCAAAATTTTGACCTTTTCGGGCCATTAACAAAATGCAATTGAAAATCACAAGCCAAAATGACCTTTGGTCAAAATTGAAAGTCGAATATTGACCTCAAATATAGTAGTGTGGTATGCAAGTTGAACAAAGCATTGTATAGAGTAAATCAAGCACCGAGAACATGGTATGAAAGGATGCAATCATATTTTATTAAGATTGGATTTTTAAGAACAAGTGAAAATAGTAGCCTGTACTTGAAGAGTGAAGCTGAAAACAAGGTACTCATTGTTGAAATATTTGCGGATGATATCAATTTTGGTGGTAATGATTTGTTGTGTAAATTATTTATTGATCAGATGAGTAAGGAGTTTGATAAGTCTATGTTTGATGAGATAAAGTCTTTCATTGGTTTGAAATGTCATCAAATAGAAGGATTCATATATGTGATGTGACATAAGTACATCAAGGAGAACTTGAAGACATTTGGTGATGTAAATAGGACTTCAAACAAATTTCATTTGATGATGTAAATAGGAACTCAAAGACATTTGGTGATTTAAAAGACAGTTTTCCCCAAACTTATCATAATTTTCACAAATTTTAATCAAAATAACTTAAACCAATGGGAAAATAAATTTATTTCAAATATATCTCCATTTAGTATAATTATATTTTCTAATTCATCCAAATTTGTCCATACCAAACATTTCAGTCTGACTGCAGTCGGATATCCTCAGATCTACAAATAACGACTTTTACCAAAATGCTCACAACTTATTCATTTCTCCATATAATAAACCAAAAATAAAGCCAAAACAAATTTTGTTCACTAAAATATCAAAATATATAGATTATACATGGTTTCCATGTTGTACATGGCCATACAATACCTGGAACCACCACAAAAACTAAAAAACTAATCAAAATAACAACTTAGAATTATTCCAAATTGATTTCAAATGTATTTAGTTCCTTCCGTTCTTGCTTTGGTTTGATCATACATCAATTTTTATAGTGGTTTTGGTTGGTTATAACTTCCAGTCACCTTTGAAACCATCTCCTTACATTATTTTAACCATTATGCATCTTTAACAACATTTTATGTATTTTGCATTACAACTTTTACAAGTTTAACTCTAAAATTGACAATTCTTTGCGTGGAGAATTTAATCACCCTAAAATGGACTTAAATAGAAATTTTACATCAATTTTAGCCCATATTAGGAATTTTTTTATATTTTGACTTTCTTGACCACTTTAAGACCTCCTTACACAATTTTGACAACTTGTTACAAATGACTTCTCTAGCTTTCACATCTTGACTCAAAGGACTCAAATATATTATAAATGAAACAGATACATTTTAATTTCTAATATAAGGACTCTTAAGCTCATTATTTTATTTTACTTTAGGTTCTCCTATACCATAATCCTAACTTTGAAAAATTTCCATGTCCCATGGAAATGCATATGTGAATAATCTGCAAACAAGCTTTGCCACATGCTTATGTTATGCATTCTATCTTGCAACTGACTCTCATGAATAGAGTTCAAATGGATGCTAAACAAAGGTTCCAAAAAATCCACCAGTCCTCTTGCTTCTACTCAACTATCCACATACTTCCATCTTACCCATCCAAGAACCACTCTCTCTTAGTGGTTTCTCTCTTTGCATCTTCTACCCAACTTCATCTTGATAGATACAATATTAAGACCCCTTCTTAGGTCTTCCACATGCACACCTTCATAAAATTTCTTACTGCAACTTTGATGGATAGGAACCCTACAACCAAAATAATAACAATCCACAAACAACTTTACCAACCCAGATCTTTTGTTGGGCTCTGATACCAATTTGAAGGAAATAGGATTTCGAAAAAACCCAAATAAACATATCACTGTCATTAAACATTAAGCATAAAGGAAAACTCAAAGTTTAATGTAGAGAATCCTTACAAAAAAATCCATAAGTGAGACATATTATTATCCCTTCAACATCCATTTAATAAATTACATTCTTAGAGGCATCTCATGAGGCAAAACATAACACTTTTCAACACAAAAACATTAACCTTTCTCAATTTGCATGTCCTGATCTCTATATCTGATTTCATTATTCATAAAAAAATTTACCAAAACTTTCTTTCCAAACCCTTTGGATGAATTATTTAAAATTATTCCTTCTAAATTATATCCAATAAATCTATTCAATTAGGATTTATGATCTTTGTATCGAGCCCAATAAATCTATTCAATTAGGATTTATGATCTTTGTATCGAGATCTAATTTTACTGTAAAAAAACTAGAAGTAAAACCAGGAACCCTACATAGGGAATCTGATACCTTTCTCAATACAAATCCAAATTGAACCAAAATAATTTTAAATTGACTATTTGTGGGTCTAGTTTCAAAATATGTAATCCATTAATTTTTCCAAAGCATAAATGTTTCTACAAGAACAAATCTTTGACTATAACTTCAATGAATATCTTTAAAAGACAGTTTCCCCCAGACTTATCATAACTTTCACAAATTTTCATCAAATTAACTCAAACAAATGGGAAAATAAATTTAGTTCACATATTTTTACATTTAATATAATTAAATTTTCTTATTCATCCAAATGTGTCTATACCAAACATTTCAATCAGACTGTAGTTGGATATCCTCATATATGCAAATAACAATTTTTACCAAAATGCTCATAACTTATTCATTTCTCCATGAAATAAACCCAAACCAAATCCAAAAAAAAAATTATTCACTAAAATATCAAAATATATATAATATACATGGTCATACAAGAGGAACCACCACAAAAACTAAAGAACTAATCAAAATAACAACTTAGAATTACTCCAAATTAATTTCAAATGTATCTCTTTTCTTTCATTCTTGCTTTGGTTAGACCATAAATAAGTTTTTATATTGTTTATGGTTGGTTATAACTTCCAAAACACCTTCAAAACCATCTCCTTACATTCTTTTAACCATTATGCATTTTTTACAACATTTTATGCATTTTGCATTACAAATTTTACAAGTTTAACTCTAAAATTGAAAAATCTTTGCATGGACATTTTAATCATACTAAATCTACTTAAATGGACATTTTACATAAATTTTATCCTTTATAAGGAAATTTTTCATTTTTTTACATTCTTGACCACTTTAAGACCTCCTTGCACAATTTTGACAACTTATTACAAAAGGCTTCTCTTGCTTTCATATCTTCACTAAAAGGACTCAAATATATTATAAATGACATTTAAATATCTAATATAAGGACACTTAATCTCCTTGTTTTATTTTCCTTCATGTGCTTCCTCACCATACTCCCAACTTCAAAAAAATTCATGTCCCACGGAAATGCCTTCATGAATAATCTACAAACAAGCTTTGCCCCATGCTTCTATTATGCACTCTATCTTGCAACTGACTCTCATGAATAGAGTTCAAATGGCTACTAAAAAAAGGTTCAAAAAATCCACCAATCCTCTATTGTCATCTTACCCATCCAAGACCCTAGAAGATGCACTACCACTCTCTCTCAGTGATTTCTATCTTTGCACTTTCTACCCAACTTCATCTTGGTGGAGACAATATTAAGAACCTTTCTTAGGTCTTCCACACACACACCTTCATAAAATTTCTTACTAAAACTTTTATGGATAGGAACCTTGCAACCAAAACAATAAAAATCCATCAAAAACTTTACCAACCCAAATCTTTTGCTGGGATCTAATACCAATTTGATGGAAATAGGATTTCAAACAAACCCAAATCTACATATCACTATCATTAGACATTCAGCATAAAGGAAAACTCAAAGCTTGATGTAGAGAATCCTTCAAAAAAATTCCATAAGTGAGACATATTATTATCCCTTCAACATACATTTAATAAATTCCATTCTTAGAGGCATCTCATGAGGCAAAACATAACACTTTTCAACACAAAAACATCAACCTTTCCTCAATTTGCATGTCCTGATTTCTATATATGATTCCATTATTCATAACATTTGTTACCAAAAAAAATTTTCCAAACCCTTTGGATTAATTATATAAAATTATTTCTTCTAAATCATATCCAAAAATGAGCCCAAGCTATTCAATTAGCATTTGTGATCTCTATATCGAACCCAAGTTTACTTTCAAAAATCAAAAGTAAAACCAAAAACCCTGCCTAGGGAATCCGATATATTTCTCAAAAAAAAATCCAAATTAAACCAAACTAATTTCAAATTGACCATTTTTTATTCTACTTTCCAAATATCTAATCCATTAATTTTTTCAATGAATATATCATTCTACAAGAACAAATCTTTAACTGTAACTTCAATGAATATCTTTAAAAGATAGTTTTCCCCAAACTTATCATAACTTTCACAAATTTTCATCAAAATGACTCAAACCAATGAGAAAATAAATTTGGTTCACATATATTTCCATTGAGTATAATTATATGTTTGGATTCATCCAAATGTGTTTGTACCAAACATTTCAATCAGGTTGCAGTCAGATATCCTCATATCTACAAATAACAACTTTTACCAAAATGCTCATTATTATTCATTTCTCCATGAAATAAACCAAAATCAAAGATGAAACAAATTTTATTCACTAAAATATTAAAAAATATATATTATACATGGTTTCCATGATGTACATCATTGTACAAGACCTGGAACCACCACAAAAATTGAAAAATTAATCAAAATAACAACTTAGAATTACTCCATATTGATTTCAATGTATCTCTTTACTTCCATTATTGATTTGGTTTGACCATACATCAGTTTTTATAGTTTTTTTGGTTTCTTATAACCTCCAAACCACCATTTAAACTATCTCCTTACATTCTTTTAGCATTATGCATTATTTACAATATTTAATGCATTTTGCATTACAATTTTTACAAGTTTAACTCTAAAATTGACAAATCTTTGCATGGACACTTTAATCACCCTAAAATGGAATTAAATGGACATTTTACATGAATTTTAACCTTTATAAGGAAATTTTCATATTTTTACATTCTTGACCACTTTAAAACCTCCTTGCACAATTTTGACAACTTGTTATAAATGACTTCTCCAGCTTTTACATCTTGACTCAAAGGACTAAAATATATTATAAATGACATAGATATATTTAGATATTTGATATAAGGACTCTTAATCTCCTTGTTTTCTTTTCCTTTAGGTGCTCCTACACCATAATTATGGATTTAGGCTCCACAGATAACATCATATTAGAAGAGGCAGTGGACAAACTCGAGTTGGAAAAGATACCTCATGTTAACCCATACAAGGTTACATGGTTGAACAAAGGGAAGAGTGTGTTGGTGAATGAACAAACTTGGGTTGATTTTTTAATTGTAGGCTACAAATATAAACTACTTTTTGATGTGTTTCTTATGGATGCATGTCATATCCTATTGGGCAGGCCTTGGCAATATGATAGGGGTGTTGTCTATGATAGAAAAGAGAATTCCATTTCTTTCAAGAAAGATGGAAAAAATTTCAAGATTAAGTCCTTATTAGAGGAAGATGAGTCATAGTCCAAGACCCCTAGTGTATAATTGAGTAGTGGGAAGGAGTTCATTAATGCACTTGAGCATGAAGGAAGTGAAGGGTATGCCATTCTTCTTAAGCCTAAGTAAGAAGAGAAATCTAAACAAGAGCCTTTGCAAACTTAAATCCAAGAGATGCTTTTGAAGTATAAAGATATAGTTAGTGATGGAACTCCTACAACCTTACCTCCTAGAAGAGTGATAAGTCATCAAATTGATTTTGTACTTGATGCATCATTGCCAAATAAAGTAGCCTATAAGCTTACTCTAGATCAAAATAGAGAGGTAGCTAGACAAGTGCAAGAACTCTTAGATCAAGGGTTGATAAAGAAGAGCATTAGCTCATGTGTAGTCCTAGTAGTTTTGGCATCCAAGAAGGGTGGAAAATGGAAACTTTGAATAGATTCAAGGGGCATAAACAAGATCACCATTAGGTATAGGTTCCCTATACCTAGAAATGAGGACCTAATGGATTGTCTTGGAGGAGCTCAATATTTCACAAAGTTGGATCTCAAAAGTGTTTATCATGTAATAAGGATAAGGGAAGGTGATGAGTGGAAGACAACTTTTAAGACCACAGATGGGTTGTATGAGTGGCTTGTGATGCCATTTGGGCTCTCAAATGCTCCTAGCACATTCATGAGACTCGTGAATGAACTATTGAAAGATGACATAGGAATATTTGTGGTGGTATATGGAGATGATATACTTATTTTTAGTAAAACAAAAGAGGAAAATCTCAAACATGTGGAGATGGTGCTAAAGAAGTTGTATGAGAAGAAGTTGGCAATCAATTTGGAAAAATGTGAGTTTTTGAAGTAAGAACTTGTATATTTGGGATTTTTGGTATCCAAGGGATCTTTGAATATGGATCAAGACAAAGTTGCAGCTATCCTAAACTGGCCACCACCTACCACAGCAACAAAGGTAAGAAGTTTACATGGGTTAGCTCAGTTTTATAGAAAATTCATTAGGAATTTTAGTGGTATTTGTGCACCATTGTTGGACATAATCAAAGGTTGGATGAAGACAAAATTTAGGTGGACCAATGAAGTAGGAAGGGAATTTGAAAATTTCAAGGACAAAGTGGCAACACAACCTATCCTTAAACTACCTAGTTTTGACAACTTGTTACAAATGGCTTCTCTAGCTTTCACATCTTGACTCAAAGGACTCAAATATATTATAAATGACATAGATACATTTTAATATATGATATAAGGACTCTTAACCTCATTGTTTTCTTTTCCTTTAGGTTCTCCTGTACGATTTGGTATGGATGATTCAAGGCTAGTCGGTACACCTATGATGACTGGATACAAATTATTTAAGGAGGATACTACTGCTGAAGTGAATGAGACATAATACAAATTAATTATTGAAAAGTTATAGAATGTTGTGCACAATAGACCTAATATTGCACATGTAGTTGCTATAGTTGCAAGGTTTCCCTCTAATCCAAAGCAAACACACATGACTATTGTTAAAAATATATTCAATAACTTGAAAGGAACAAAAAAATATAAATTTTGGTATAAACAAAAAGGTGATTTTGAAATTAGGGCCCATTTGGTTGTAGGAATTTTTGAATGCAGTAATCAGTTATGCTGGGAAAATCTCACTTCTAGAATTTACGCATTCTTAAAATAATTCTAGAATTTCACTTAGACATGTTTGATTGACCTAGAAGAGGAGTTAGAGGATGCATTTTGTGTGTTTGGTTGCAAAGATTGGAATTGGAATAAGTTGTTTTTTTGTTAAAAATGATGGCATAGTGAGATGCCATGTGCCAAAATTTAAAGAAGATAGCTTGGTTCATGTTAGCAAGGGTGTTATTTTATGCAACTAGGACTCCACATTGGTTTCTAAGTATACAAGGAACATGGGTTTGTTTTACAACATCGATAGGGTAATGTTAGTTGTTAACTCTATAGACATCTCACAAACCTTTTTGTCAAGGAAAAAAATTCATCTTCTCACTGTAAGCCTATGCACAGACCTAACATATGAAAAGAAAAATATTGAGAAATGGTTGGACTTAGGAAAATATGTATGCCCTACAATGATGGAACTACTACAAATCCTTGAGATCATTGGAAAGAAGGCCCATTGTGACTAGTTTTAGAATATTAACTGACCTCTTTTCATGGAAACCATATGGAAAATTCCTTCTATTTGTTGTTTTGTGGAATAGGACCAAACTACCAAAATTCTAGTTGAAATAGATATCATCCCAAATCAAAAATTGTGGACGTTTATTCAAGAGTGGTGCATCTTGAAATGCCTCAATATGATCCGCACCCCCAATTCACTCATCAATCCTTCCAATTTGAACTAGATGTTGCAAGAAATAAGGCCTAAATCAGATTACAACAAGGATACAGAGACATTGGGACTCTCAAAACTCTAGAAAGAATGAGGCCAAGAAACAAAAAATGCATTCTCTACATGGGGATTCTCAAATGATGGTAAGCACCGGAACCTATTGTACATCAAATTTGGTTTAGAAAAATATGGAATAGGAATAGGATATTCCTATTCCACCTTTTAAAGAGAAGATCACCATGCCCATTTTTGACAAAATTAGAATCCCTAATTCTAATTCTATTTTTTATATTTTACAACCAAATAGAAGAGATGATAATTCTAACATTTACATTTGTGTATTCCAACTCAATTCTTGATACCAAACAAGGCCTTAGATTTTACATTGATGTTGATTGGGCTAGAAATATTGATGATAGGAAAAGTACAAGGTTGAGCATTCTTTTTAGGAGAAAGACTATTTACATGGTTGAGCAAGAAATAAATTTGTATAGAAAAATCTACAACTAAAGTTGAGTATGTTTCTATTGTAATTAACAATTCAAATATTGTTTGGATCAAGCAATTTTTGGAAGGCATACAAGAAGAATTTAGTGATCATATCATTGTCTATTGTCATAACACAAGTGAAATAAATATATCCAAGAATCATGTGATGCATGCAAAAACCAAGCATATATCTATCAAGTATCATTATTTTAGGGAGCAACTACAAGAGAAGCAAGTAAGGCTAGAATGTGTGAACTCTAAGGAGAAAATTGTAGACATATTGACAAAGCCACTACCTAAGGATGCTTTTGAGTATATAAGAGGTAATTTAGGGGTCATTCCCTTATAGAATATTCACTAAGAAAGGATACATGTTGCATCAATTTGTGAATGAGTGGATATATCTTTCTGGAGTTGATGCAAGAGTTCAAGCTTTAGGGATTATTTCCTAAAGTTGTGAAAAAAAAAGTGTAATGAATTTAATGCCATAAGTGCGTGCAAGGTACATGGCATAACTAAAAGGTTTTATAAGTTTCAAATTGGGACTTATAGTTTTTAGATTACGATAAAAGCAGGTTTTGAAGGGACCCCGAAACCCTTTAACAAAAAATAGAAAGATAAAGCAATACAGCCCAACCAGGAAAAAAACCTACAACAAACTGAAGAACAGAATCAAAATCAGGTTTTACAGGGACCTGAAACCACTAGAAAAGTCCAAGAACAAACTAACCCAGGTTTTATAGGGACCTGGAACCACAAACAATCTAAACTATAAAAAAACCAAAAACCAGGACTAGAGACCCCAACCAGCGACCAAAACTAGACAAGCACCAAACCAGAAAACCCACCCCAGAGCCACTATTGCAGCTCCAGGACCATTTTAGCTGCTTCCTTGCCAATAGCAGCAGTCTCTTGAGTGGAAACAGCATCCATAGTAGCAGCAGCTTTCATAGCACTCTTCCTGGAGTTCTGCCTTGTTCTTTTGCTCAGACCCTCAGCCGAAATGATATCTTCATTCACCCTTTTGCCCAGGTTAGCAACGGCTGCCCAAATACTCGAGGTGACCTGTTCCATTTTTGTGTTACTCTCCTTGATTAGAATGGTGAGGTTTTGCTCATAGTTATTAAGTTTGTTAGGGATGTCTCCCATCTATCCTTCCATATGATTAAGTTTAACATTGATAGTATCCAGGTTATGTTGCAGAATTTCCACCTTTTTCTTCAAACCCATTATTTCGTTGTAGATCCAGGAATCAACCTTGAGACTGGTGTCAGCTTTCTCCTTAGTAGAATACAGGAAGGTAAGCATGGTTTCCCTCTTCATATCGTCGCAATCATCTTCAACAGTCTCGTGAGGGGGGGAGTAGATATAGTCATTGATATCCTCCATATCCGTTTGATCCTCCTTATAGTTACATTTGGCATTGTTTTAAAAGGGGGAGAGAATTTGTATGAAGGGAGATAGGCTAATTAGGAGAGAATCTATAAGAAGAGAAAGAGATGATATCCTAAAGGGGAGAAATTGATATAAAGATATTTTGTTGAATATAAAGTCAAGTACACCCAAAGGGGGAGAATTTGTAAAAGTGGACACCAAGCTGGAAATGTTGAGCCTATTGTAGAGAACTCAAATAAAGTCAGAGAGCTAAATATTTTTGTTGTTTTCAATGTAAACATTTGATTATCTTATGATGTGATGTTTTGGAATTTAAGCTTATTTTTATATGTTTCCATCAGTTCCAAGGGGGATATTTTTATGTTAGATAATTGAGAGGGAGGAGAGGTGAATCTATTATGTTCAGTTATCTTGCAATCTCTTTTAACAAATTCAATACCAAAAAAACTTCTAAGACATCATTAGTAATCACTTGGTGTATTCATTTGTCATCATAGTTAACATATCCATTCACTTCACTTCAAACTTGTCATTTATCATTATGTTATAACTGACTAATAGTAATATCACTAAGTTATTATTGATAATATATTTAGTTATTACTGAGTCGCAGTAAAATGAAAATAAGATGAAAAATAACTTGCAACATAACAAGGTCAACACAACTAACACCAATATTTTAAATATGGAAACCATGTGAAGGGAAAAACCACCTAGGAAAGGAAACCCAAACAATTTCACTCTTCTAAAGTGAGCTTTTTTAGGAGCCAACCTTGTTAAATGTTAGAATATATTGTTAATGTGGCCTTTTTAGAGGATTTAACCAAAATATCATCTAGACTTTATCACTCCTTGACCTTGTCTAAAGAGTGGCCTACTCTAAAGGACTTATAAACATTACTAATCTATGTTACCATATAGGATTTCATAGACTTGTTAGGTCCTTTCAGTCTATGAGATTTTCTTCAACAATTATTAGAAACTAATAATGTAAAATGATATGTTTAGATATAGAATTATCTTGCTTATCCAGATATCCTTTTTTTTCTTGTCCCTATATTATCTTTGTCTTCTAATATTCTTTCTCTATTCACACGTCTAGTTGATTGACACCTTCTCTTTCTCCTTTCTCAACTCTTCTCGATTCTCCTGGTTCAACTATCTTCTTTATCCTTCTTCTATAGTTTGCACTCCCTACAACATGATCAACAAGATCAACATCCAACTAGCAACCAAAAAATGCCTTGAATATCTCCTTAAATAGTCATTTTGATACTTTTAGATGCAATGTACTTAACCACATAGAAAATAGAACTTTTCATATAACTGTGTGCACTTCCTTATCTTTCTTTAATCTCCATCATTAGATCCATATTAAAATTTCCAAGTAATTGATCTTGTAACAAACTTTGACTCATGTCTTTGATCATCTCAAAATTCTATATCTTCATTAAAAGTCAGCCTTAGATTGCATTTATTTCAACTTTCTATTCTAATTGTTACTCAATGAACATAATATTTCACTCAGGTAATATAGTACTTGGTTAATACTAGACTTGCTCGGTCAATACTAAATTTCCCTCTTACTTTGCCAACTGCTTGGTGAACACTATAGTCACTCAATGAATAAAATGTTCCTTCTCTAACCTTGTCACTCAATTAAGCTTGTACAACTCAATACATTATAATATTACATTATTATAAACTACTCAAACTAGCATTGCATTATCTTTGTCGAACTCCTTCAAGTGCTCATTGTATCCCATACTTATCAACTCTCTCTTCAACATACTTTCTTCAAATCCTCTTCATTAATCATAATGATATAGCATTCTACTGAGTTAGCATAAAGTCTATCAAACTAAGACTTTAACATCAATGACAACATAACAACTAATATGAGCCTTTTATATGCATTCATAGCATTGCCAATTATATTATCAGTTCGGGCTAACATGTGAGCCCCAACTAATAATGTTGATTAATGTATATGTAAGACTCATATTAGTTGTTATGTTATCATTGATGTCAATCCTTATTTGGCTCAACATTATGCTAATTCACTAGAGTGTCATATCATTTAATTGATGAAGACGATTTAAAAAAAGTATGATAAGCTATAGTGTTGATAAGTGTATAGTATTCAACAAGCACTTGAATGAGTTAGACTTTGATAGTATAATATTGGTTCAATTATTTTACACGATCTGAAGAAAGATGTATATGCAAGATAGTTTGGTCAGTGAATGAAGGAATATAGTATTAATTAAGCTACTATAGTTATCCCCAAGCACCTAAGAAATAAATGTTGAAGTCTAGTGTTAACCAAGCATTTGTAGTGTTAACCAAATCATGTATTGACCAAGCAAGTTGTAATGTTCACTGAGCATGAACATGAAGGAAAAGTTTGTAAAAGATCAATCTGAGGCTAACATTTGGTAAAAATTAAGAATGTTCAAGAAGTCTAAAAGATAAGGATGAAGTTAGTTATGAGATAAACAACTAGAATAATTCAAAGAAGATCTAATGGACAATATTTTAACAATTTGATATGGAGCAAAAAGTTTAAAAAGAAAGTCTATTTTTTGAGTGCCTAGATTCAATGAATGAGAAGCTAATGGAGATCTATGATTTTAGTTCAACAAAAAAATATGGAAGATTCTAGAATGGAAACAATTATATATAAAGGTATGAACAAGATGTTTCTTGATATTGATCATTGGTGATTGTTGTTGATGTGAATTGAAGTGGTAGGAGAAGATAGATGGTTAACCAAGAAGAATAGTAGTGTGAAGATAAGAAGAGGAAGTGATAAGTGGAAGTATGAGTGTGAACCAACCAGTATGAGATCACAAGGAAGAGATAGAGAGAAGTATAGATCTAAACAAGCAAGGTAGTGCTAAAATCTAACAAAACATTTGACTGTTACTTTTTTACCATTGCAGAAAAAAAAAAAAATTTAACTAAGAGGACCTAATGATTCTTTGAGATCCTATATGGTAATATTCAATAGTAATGCTTGTAAGTCCTTTAGAGTAGAACACTCTTTAGAAATGTCAAGGAGTGATAATTTCTAGATGTCTTTAGTAAAAACCTTAACAAGGTCACAATAAAAAAGTGCATATAACCTTTGACAAGGTTGGCTCCTAACATAGATCACTTCATAGGAGTGAAAATATTTGGATTGTCAGTTCTCAAGTGGTTTTTCCCTTTATAGGGTTTCCATGTTAAAAACTTGTGTCAAATGTGTGATTTCTTATTGTATTGCAATGTTTATTTCATGTTAAGTGTTTAATGTTGCAACTTGGTATAAGCTAGATGATTACTCTGATACTTGGTATATTAAGAAATGATGAGATAATAGTTTGATGTGAAATTTTTATAGGTTTGGATTATGATGTTTGATGTTGTTACCAAGTTATTGATTTGGAAGTTTACAAATTTGAAGTTGGTACACAATTATTTTTAAGGCCTATCGGATAACTAGTTATAACTAATTCACCCCACCCCTACCTTAGTTTTCTAATAGAAAGTTGATTTAACATCCATCTGATACACTTTTAAATTCTCATTAGATGTTGTACAAGGTAAAATGTGAAGCAATTATAAAAGATCTCAATTACTCTAAATTTTGGTTTGGGGTTGACCTTATGCCTAAAAGAGAAATTAAGGAGATTGATCCTTTCAATTCCAACTCTAAGGTAATTCGATCTAAGAAGATCAATGCAAACCAAATCATGAAGGATCACTAATACAAGAAAATATCTAATAATTATAAAACTATAGAAAGAAAGCAAGATCCTTAAAACCCTAATGTAGCAAGAGCTATGAAATGCAATTAAGACTATACCTATGAAAAGTAGATGTGTTGAAATGAAGAAAGAAATGTTAGAAAGTAAAGTCAACCAAGATAACTGAGAGGGGGGATTGGGTTGAATCAATTATTTAACTATTAAAATGTTTATCAACCTTATTAATCCTTAACCATGTGAATAATATAACTAGCAACTATATGAAGATATACATACACAATAACATCAAATATGTTTGCTAAGGAAACCCTTGATGATACCCACAAAATGATGTACTAATATAAAAGTTCCTTGTAAGAGGATAAAATCTATTAGGATCCAATAAAATATATTCAGTAAATATCAGTCCCTATTAGGAGTTGTGCCAACCCTATTAGGAGATATAGAAGGTAGATGGACCCACTATCCAAATAGCTTCATAGGCAAGAGCATTGAACTCATTATCCAACTAATATTTATATTATTCCTTATGGAATAATGGAATGAAATAACTTGAACTCCTTCTCTATCCTCTTGAATGGACCAAATCTCTTTAGATATCAATATCAAATCTTCAAATTCACATCAATCTGATCCCTTTGATTGCTTACACATGTTTACCAACTTCACATATCCAAGACACGTTCACTTGTTCTTACACACATTCCACTTCATCACATGGAAAATAGCCTTCCTTTATACCATGTCATCAAAATAATTCACTAAGTCAACCTTGTTGTTTTCTCAATTAATTATAATAGGAGCTCATTAAGATATTACAAAATAATACATTTTTTCACAACTACAAATCATTGTCATCTCATAGTAAATACAACTTCTCACACATGAAACCTTTGACCTTGCACACTTTCTAAGGGTATCACTAAGTTGTTTTTGTCACTGTCTAACTTTTCTCATCACAATTCTATCACTATTAAGAGATATAATCCAAACATCAAAAACTAGTTCTCAAGTACTCTATCTACACACTGTCCTCTGTAATTCTTGAATAACTCTTTCATATCTTTGACTCTCTATACAAGCACTAATACAATTCATCAAGAAACACTATAGAACATATCCTCAACTACACTTGACCTCATCATCAATACACAGTCTGTATGACCTCATTTATGCCTACTACTCTACTAGTCTTTATAGAAACAATACTATGTTTACATCAATGACAAACACAATTATAAATGCAACATGTCAATCATGATAACCATCTCTCCAATGCATAGGATACTTCCCCAAAGGAATACCATCAACATTAATGGTAACAATATTCCCCTTTGGCATTGATGGCAACATAGATGAAAAACATTTAAGTTCCAAGAATACGAAATCAAACTTTGTTTTTGGTGTTGCTCTCTTCTTTTCAAATCCTCTTCATCAATCAAATCTAAAACTCACAAGAATGACTCTCCATTTTTTCTTTCTCATTCTTACATGGATCAATATTAGATGTTCATACTTATCTCCCATTTATATAACTCAATGTCTCTCCGTGAACAATTCTCTCACATACTTCTAGAAGATACTTTATGTGATCATCTCCCCCATTAACAACAATGACAAAGGTATCATTATTCCAATCAACTTCTCAAAAATTTCAACAAACTCAAGTGTCCAAAGGCACTATTCTATACCAGCTAATAATATTCCTTGATAACTCTTCTCATTATAGATACTCCCCCATACAGGAAACATCAACATTCAGTCAAGATAAACAATAGTGATCTGTACCACTAGACTGATGCACTCTCTACATCATCTAATTGGAAGTTGGAAGGGGAATAACCCCAAGCATACCTCATGAATACTCAAATGTATCCTTACAAAAAGGCTTCATAAAAATATATGCAAACTCCTCTTTTGTAATCACATTCTTTAATTTGATTTCTTTCTCTACAACTTTCTCTCTCAAAACATGATACTTAATAGATATATGCTTAGTCTTATAATGTAACACAAGATTCTTGTACTTATTGTACTTTAGTTATCACAATGTGTAATAACAAGCTCTAAAAACTCTATCCCAATGTCCTTCAACATTTGTTTCATCTACATGATATGATTACAATTTTTTGTTGTTGCTCCATGTTTTGCTTCTATTGTACTCTGTGAGATATAGTCTTTTTTCTTTCTTAGCCAAGAGACCAATCTTCCTCCAAGGAAAAATTCTTCACCACTTGTACTTATGTTTTCATCCACATTGTCTGTCCAATCCACATCAGTATATGACACAAAGTGAAATCACTTGATCTATCATACCACAGTCCAAAATTAGGTGTACCCTTCAAATATTGAATATTCTCTTTACTATTGCATAATATGCTTCTCTAGTATTTTCTTAAAATCTTGCTACTATACCAACTACATTTTCAATATTTGGCCTAGTCAGTCAGATATTACAAACCTCCAATCATGGAACTATACTTCTTCTGCTCAATTATAGGTGTCTCATCTTTGCTAGATAACTTGTGACTAGTTATCATAGGTGTACCAATAGGCTTACAACTTTCCAAGCCATATCTTTTCAACAAGTCTTTCAAATAGTTATTTTGTGATATAAAAATACCATCATTGTTCTACTAAATTTGTAGACCTAAGAAATATTTCATCTCACCAATCATACTCATCTCAAATTCATTCTTCATTTCATCAAAAAAATTGTTACTTGCTTCATCATTACCTCCAAAGACTATGTCATCCACAAATATCATAATGATCAACAATCCATTCTCAATTTCTTTCAAATGCAAATTACTATCTGTCATACCTTTAGCAAATCCCAACTTTGTCAAATATTTTTCCAACTTTGCATACTAGTTTCTAGGAGCTTGTTTTAGACCATACAATGATTTATTCAATCTACATACTAAATCCTTCTCTCCTATCAAAGGAAATCCTTTAGGATGTTCAATGTAGACTTCTTCTTCGAGATCTCCATTTATAAATGTTGACTTTACATCCACCTGATACACTTTGAACTTCTTACTTGTTGCATAAGCCAAAAACATTCTTACTGCTTCAATTTTTGGCAGCAAGAGCAATTGTCTCTTCATAGTCTATACCTTCTTGCTATGAATATCCTTTACCTATCAATATTTCTTTATTTATCACAACCTCACCTTGTTCATTCATTTTGTTTCTCAAAACCCTTTTAGTTCCTATTACATTCTTATCTTTAGGTCCAGGAACCAATTCCCATGTCTCATCCTCCACAATTTGATCTAGTTCTTCCTTCATTGCTTGAATCCAATGATCATCCTTACATGCATCATCTACACTCTTTGGTTCAACTTGAGAAATCAAACAAAATTCTTCACGTACTCCATTTCTTGTCAAAACTCTTATTTCTTTGCTTCCAATAATTTGATTAGTGGGGTGATTCTTTGTCAAATTCTTGTAAGGTGTAGGCATTACTAACTCAATTCTTACTTGTTCTCTAGTTTCAGATCTGGGTTCTTCTCTCTATTCAACAATTTTAACGTCATTCTAGAAATCATTGTTAGTCTCAAAGAAAGTTTCAACATTTTCTATGATAGGCTTAGAATTAGATTCTTCTTCATCTATTACTTCTTCTTTCTCAACCAATTCAAGCTCTCTTAGGACATTTGAATGAAAAATGACCAAATTCTTTACATATCCAACAAACAAAAATTTGCACACCATTTGGATTTCTTTTCATAAGTAGGGCAATTCCTTCTTCAATCTTTTTGTCTTCTTCAAATTTGGATCTATCTTCATTTGTATTGGCATTCCTTGATAAAGTAAGTCTACTATTCTATATGCAACAAAAGGATTCTAGATTTGGAAACTCAATCTTCTATTCTATACATAATTATGATATCTCACTAAGGAACTCCATCTTCTAAATATCAAAATTAACTCCATTGAATTTAGGAATATCCTTTCTAAAATGGCCTGCCATTGATCTCCTTAAGCTATTAAGCTTTCCCTTCAAGGACCTAATGCTCTAATACCAATTGTTAGAAAGTAAAGTCCACCAAGATGACCAAGAGGGGGGGTGGGGGGGTGAATCAGTTATCCAACTATTAAAACATTTATTAACATTATTAATCCTTAACTGTGTGAACAATATAACCATTAACCATAATTAGATACACATACACAATAATACTATATATGTTAACTAGGAAAACCCTTGATTAGAGGGAACACCCTAGTGGGGATGGCACCCACAAAATGATGTAATAATATAAAAGTTCCTTGTAAGAGGATGGACTTTGTTAGGAGCCAGTGAAATACATTTAGCATATTTTAGTCCCTATTAGGAGATTCCAACCCTATTAGGAGTTGTGTAGAAGGTAGATGAACCCACTATCCAAATAGCTTCAGGGGCAAGACCACCAAACTCATTGTCTAACTAATCTTTATATTATTTCTTGCATAATAATAAAATGAAATAACTAGAACTCCTTCTCAATCATATTGAACAAACCAAACCTCTTCAAATCTCAATACTGGATCCTCAAACTCCCATCACTCTGATCCCCTTGATCACTTATATGCATTTACCAACTTCACATATCTAATACAAAGTTACTTTCTCTTACACACATTCCACTTCATCACAAGGAAAATAACCTTCATTTATATCATGTCCTCAAAATAATTCATTAAGTCATCCTTGAGGATTTCTCAATTAATTATAATAGGACTTCATTAAGATATTACAAACTATTACATATTTTCATAACTATAAATCACTGTCTGCTCACAATAAATACAACTTATCACATGTGCAACCTTTGACCTTGCTTACTTATTGATGTCATCATAAGGTTGTCTGTTGTCACTATCTAACTTTTCTCATCATGATTATACCCCTATTAAGAGATACAATCCAAACATTAGTAACTACTTCTCATGTACTTTTCCTGCACACTATCCTTTGTAATTCTTGAATAAGTCTTGCATGTCTTTGACTCTCTGCACGTGCACTTGTCCACTTCATCAAGACATACTATAGAACATATCCTCAACTGTACTTGACCTCATCATCAATACACAATTCATACAACTTTTCTCTCTATCTTCTACTCTACCATTCTTTATAGAAATAATACTATGTCAACATCAATGACAAACACAGTTATGAATGCAACATGCCAATCATGTTAACCATCTCTCCAATTCTTAGGATACTCCCTCAAAGGAATACCATCATCATTCATGCTAACAAGAAATAAACAAATTACCTTGAGAAGTGAGGTAGAATATTGATTTTGATTTTATTTCTTTTGTGAAACTTTAAATGACAAGCATATTTGGATTTAAACTTGAAGCAACAAGATCTCCAAAACTTAAATATTCCTTGGATCTCAATTAGGGTCTATCTAGAGGGGGTCTTAGGCCCACACTATGTCCTTGACCTTTATTTTCTAATCACAAAACAGTGTTCAAATCTCTAGACTTCTTTAAAATGGGTATTTGAATCTACACTTTGTTTTTTATACTAAGATCTACAACTTGGAAAAAATAAATTAATGGGGGTTTTCCTTGGTCAGTTTAGGAATTAACCTTGAAGTTGAAATAATTTAAATGCTACAAATATAAATTATATCCAAAAATTCACCTTATAGTAGTAGGATTTATCAAATAACATATAATTTACCCACTTTTCCAATTGAATGGATCAAGAGGATGTGAACATAGTAGAAGGATGAATGTAGAGGCCCTCTCTTGATAAAAAGCTCCACTATCACTAAAGGAGGAAGCTAGATCATGAAAGTTTGTGGCATGAGAATAGAATATGGATGATGAAACCCCAAATTGACTCCTTGAAGCTCCTTGGATGCAAGACATCCCCTCTCTAATGGATTGCAAAAGTATCTCCCTAAATGTACTTGAAGATGGCTTGAATGCTTGACTAATTGAGTACATGTATGACTTGTGCATATGATGGATTAATCATGGACACAAATTGAGAAAATGGATGTGTTTATAAAGGATTTGGATTGAAATTTCTCTTGTGAACTCACCAAATAAGAAATTAATTCCTCTGAACAACCTCAACATATAGGCCAAGAAGGGGACCCAAATGGGTCTTGGGTCAAGGACACACTATGTCAAATATCATGCTTGCATTAGGGATGATGCACTTCATCATATTTGACACTAAAACTTCAATGATACATTACACCATTGACTCATAGACATGAAAAAATGCCATAATTCCCTCAAGCTTCCAAAATAGGCTTTGATGTTGGGAAATTAGGTGTAGATCTTGAGAAAATACTATTTTAGTGTAGGAAAGTGATTCTTGGTGATTGGAAGAAGATAAAGGGAGGACCCAAGTGGATAGGTCCTACCTAGAGCTTTGGTCCATAAAATAGGAATACCAAGAAGGATCTATTAGGTCCTACCCTAATTCTATCTAGAAGGAATAAAAAGTGATAATAAGAAAGGGGAGAATGCAAATTAAATGTAATATAGCATTAAATCTCACTAAATAGGTGCTAAGCCATCATTAAACTAAAGTGCTTCCAATTCAAGATGATACATTTATCCCGCACTATAGTGACAATATGGGATCAACCTAATTGACCCTCAAAATTCCTTGATAAAAGATACATGGTAAGATTTTCTAGTTTTCCTTTAGAATGAGGAAATCATGTTTTTTCGCTATATCACAAAAGGAGAAGTAGTTGCTTGCAAGATAACAAAATATCACTATCTTGCAGAGATGAAAGGAAGACTTTGGGAAAATGTGATTTTTTGCTAATCAAAGACAATAATAAAGAAGGATGCAATGTGATTTGTTGCTATTTTGGGAGCAATAGCAAAGAGGACTTGCAAAAACATGAAATAAAGTGTTTTGTAATGTCTTGCCTGGAGATCCTTGGAACAAGAATTCAATACAAGCCAAGATATTTTTTTTACAAGCATGAATGCACATGACAACATCATATAGGGATCACAAAGATCACAATGGAAAACTTACCAACAATCCTAGCAACCAATGGATCCCCAAATGCCACTGCCTAACTGAAATGACCAAATTGAAGAACAAAAAACTAAAGATGACATCAGAACACAAAATATCTAATCTGTCAAAGCATGGAACCACTAGCATTCCTAAAGGGTACTCAAAAGTCCAAATTGCATTCTCCAAAAAATAGCGAAGATGCCCAGTATTTTTTGCATGAGAGAATAACAACTAATAGTCTCACATGAAGAAGTACCTCTTTGTGTAAGAAAGTACACTGAGCCATGGGAGGAAACACCATCTTGCACAAGGAAGTACTGGGTTTAGTAGCCAAAAAAAAATGCACTAGTGTTGAGGTTTGCACAAGGAAGTGCAAGGAGCCATGCTGGGAAATGCAAGATCCTGCACAAAACTTCCACAATGTCATGCAAGGAAGTACAATCTTGCACTAGGAACCTCAACAACACACCAAAAAAATAAGGAATAAAAAGCTAGAAAAGATTATTCCTCCACACCGGGGAGTACAAGATCCACAATCGAGGCATAGACACTTGAATCATAACAACTAAAAGACAGAAATTGAATATAACCATCTAAATATAGTAGTGAAGGAAAAGTATAGAAAGTAACATTGCAATATATGAACATAACAAAACTCATGTGTGGTTCCTCCCAACCATAATAGCATCATGAGACCTCAAAGGTCCTAGCCATCCCCCATACGTAACATCTCAAACTGCCAACTAGATAATAGGGACTGTCTTATAAGGACATCACTACTAAAGCATAACAACATCATAGGAACAAGAAATCTAACATGCTAAACCAATAAGCAATAGATACTCCAACTAAGCAAACCTCATCATCTAATCATATGCTAAACATCATGATAGTAGGAAATCTAACATGCTGAACCAATAAGAAATAGATATTCCAACTAAGCAACTCACATCATCTAATCATTTACTAAACACCATAATATAGGAATGCATCAAATAAACTAACATCATCTAAACATGATATCCAAGCATTCCAATGAAAGCATAAAAAATCACAAGAAAGCATACTTTGGAACCTGAAGTACTACGTGAAAACACCCAGCGACGACCACACTAGGACAATAGATCATCTCTATACACCAATCCCCATCAGTGGTGAAGGTAGCTACACCTTATAACCACATAAAACCCATAGGTCCACTCCCACTATGTTGACGGAGATAATGATCCAACCACAAACACACATAAATCAAACATCTATGGCTAACACTCATGCCAAATAGTAATGATGACTAAAACCAAGATCATGAGACAATGCAAGTACTATAGGTCCTGGTCACACTCAATGGGTTACTATGTAGGGGTTAACATCATGGAGGGTAACTTGGCATTAGAAAGCCCAAGCTTGGATTGTGCAGATTCAACTCCTCAACGGATGGCTCTAGCATAGAACATTTTCATTATCTTAAGTTTTATTACCACCCAGTGTTTTATTTAGTTATCACTTGATTAAAACTTCCTCTGCCAACCCTCATGGCACAATGATCACCAAGATGCAAGATAGAAGCCCCCTCCATATGTTACCCTACCCTAACCATGCTAATCCAATGATGAGTGCCCATAGGAATGCACATTCCCAATCTAACCTCAAATGATCATAACTCCCAGAAGTACCATGGAAGATCGAGCCTCGCAAATCACCCAACAAATGATTGTGTATGTGCTCATGTGTGGTGCACCACCATCACAAAGATCATAACACAAGGATTGGATGAGAAAAAAATGCAAAATGACACTCAACCAAAAATAGTCATGGGAGGACAGATTCTGCATGAATCCCAAACAATAGTAAAACTATACATCATGAAGTCACTCAATCGAACTCAATCTAGGAGAATGGATTCTACATGAATCCCAATGATGCAACAAGACCAAACATCATGAACTCACTCAACCAACCTTAATCTAGGAGAATGGATTCTACACGAATCCTAGTGTCCACGAAAAAAAAAAGGGTCCAAAAGAAACAACACTAGGTATAAAATCACTTAACCAAACACAAAGTCAAGAGTATGGATGTGACACACATCCTAATGCAACATAAAAGTGTAATAATGATCTAACTAGTATCCCAATGGATGATCCAGATCAATGACCAATATCATGCCAAGAAAACATGAGAAAAAATGGTAGCGTGCAAATCAAGGTAAAAATCTCAAAAAACCCAACATTGATGAAAATCAACAAAAATAAAACCCATTCACCCCAAGGCTGAATAAACCACAAAATTCTAATAAAATTTAGGTTTGAACATTGTATTTAAAAATGGCTAGCATAACGGTGCAAAACCCCAAACCCTCATCCTAAAAAATAAGAAAATATTCATACCTAACCAACCGAGCAATACTAGCAAGTAGAAACAGAGGGGAACACTAGTTCTCAGCCTCCTAACAAATGGCTTCCAAAAATTGAAATAGTAAAATGGGAGAGCACTACCTCAAAGCCAAAAGGGAAAAATGGGAATCTAAACAATAAAATAAAAATTTCACAGAAGTAGTCGAAAATCACGACAATTCAAGGTCTCCCCAAGATGGATCCAATGAGACCAATCTCGCAATGATCCCACACCATAGCTCCCACAATGAACAAAAAATTAAATCCTCATGAAGAGGATTTTGGATTTTACTCTCAAACTTTCTATTTCAAAAGTGAGAAGTGAGGAATTAATTTCCTCTTTCAATACTTATTCACTGTTTGAGTGAATAATCGATTAGGGTAGATAACCAGCCAACTTAGTTAAACCCTAAATTGACCCAAATGAAAATAGGCTAATCCAAGTAATTGGAATTCATCTATGGAAAATTTGTCAAAAATTAAGATTAAATAAAGCTTGAGATTCTCAAACCAAAATCACATAATTACTTAACAACTTTCGTGACAATGCGAATCTCTAAATGCACAGACACATTCACAGGTCTAATCACATAATGCAAATGAGTCTAGATTTATCAAATTACCGAAAGGTTTAATTTAAAAATTTTAAAAGATATGTTGACCATATAGGGACGACATTGGTAAATATGAATATCTAAATCACTAACTCCATGTGTCACTGTCAAAGATATAAATTCTGCACACTAAGATACAATCAAGTGCAATTGCATATAATAACTTTACCGAAGCAATAAATGCATTAAATCACCTAATTTAACCATTTATTCAATTATACTAAACTAATATATTTACATCACTCACGCTTGCATATAGCATAATGAAGCAAGAATGAAGTAAATAACCATAGCATTAAATCCACCACATAACATAATCAGAGATATGTCCAAATACTGGATAACTAGATATCATCTTAAAATGACATCATCATGAAAATATGATCAACTAAACAAAATAGTAGTCTAACATCTATGATATTGAAATCAAAGTATAACATTGGACCCTCAGGTCATCTCAAATGTAAAACATAACATGAGTAATAAGTATCTCGGATCAAAATATAACAAGGTAAATATTCATTGTACATAACCAATGAATCTAACATGGACAATCCATTTCTAATTATTTAAGAATTTAATAATGCTTTTTTAAACAACATTAAAAAGGCACTTAAAACACATAAGTGAAAATGATCAAACACAAGACTAACCACTACTACAGGAACCTAGTTCAATGTATCTAGATAATAGTTCACATTGTAATCTTTGCACACATCTCTGGGTAATCATGGAACAACATCATGATACCACATCAATCCTAGTAACCATTGGCACAAACCTCAGTGAATAATCTAACACATCATAATCTCATAAATCAGCCATAAGCATAATCAAATCAACTGATACAGTAACATAAATCCAATCACCTAAATGGTGTAGACAACTCATGGTCCTAATCATGATCACTCAGTAAACAAGATCATCAAGGTTACATCCATCAAGATGACTTACAAAAATCAAATGGGAGAGACACTAGATGTTTCGTGCACAATAAAGTGATATACATTAAATTCACTCAAATCTTTAAAAGTAGAAACATTTAAGAAGAGAATGTTTTGAGTTAATAGTATGAGGACTCTAATTAATTTTCCACTTGTGCAAGATGTTTGAGCTTCTTGTTAGGAATTAAATGAGAATGAGAATATTTGGGCCTTAAAAATAGAAACATTCATTTTATGCGAAGTGGCATTTGAAGTTGATGAGAAGTGCAGAAAGCAAGAAGTGTAGTGTAATGACCCTTTTTAAAGGTCATTCATTTTTGTGACTTTTCTTTTCTTTACTTATATCTTTTTCCAAGTTTTCTTTGATATAATTTTATTATGTATGCAATCTGCAATGCTTCAAGCCATCACTGATAAAGAGATAAACATGTGCTCAACAATTACATTGTGTCTGATATATGCTATTGCACTTC
Source organism: Cupressus sempervirens (assembly GCA_028749045.1). Classification (NCBI taxonomy): domain Eukaryota; kingdom Viridiplantae; phylum Streptophyta; class Pinopsida; order Cupressales; family Cupressaceae; genus Cupressus; species Cupressus sempervirens. Next base: position 265,803,866 of record CM053788.1, on the reverse strand, counting down.
CTGCACTTGTAACTGGAAGGTTGTGTCAGCAACCATGATTTCTCAGTCCACCCCATAAGTCTACAAATAGGAGAAATTGAATATATATTTTGTCCCTTTAGTTTCTATTATGTTCTTTGTCCTCTGTATTTGGTCCATGCATCTTCATTGTTATTGCTTCAGTAATTTGTCAGAGATGTAATCAATTCCATCTCTTCCTTATTCCCCTCCCCATATAACATTTGATTGGATTCCTTTATACATGTTGGTTGGTATTGGCCAACAGTCACATCCTTAGGTGTTAACTAATTCATAGTTATGTTAAAATATATATATTTATATGTTATTTAAATATGATGGTTATCATATATATATTTACTTATATTATATGTTATTATAACATATTTGATTGTATTATCATTTATATTAACTCTAGTATCATTAATTTATATAATATTATATTGATTATTTTATTGATCAATTAATATTATATATATTCAAATGTGATAATATCTAGATATGTTATTATTCCATTGTTAATAATGTAATTTGTAACATTTATTTATTCTTATATCTTAATCTTATTATTATGAATAATAATAATTTATATTATTACTATGAATAATACAAATGATTAAGTAAAATAAATAGATCATAAGTATTTATCAATATTATTTCTTTTGTGAACAATCGATAATAGCGTATGAACTACTATTATATTTTATCCAATTATAGGATTCCCTCTTAAAGTATGATATAAGAATATGGTAATATATATGTATTAAGGTACATATATACAAAGGCATGATATTAATACATTTGATATAGTTATGTAATATTGAAGAATCATTCTAATCAATGAAATGTCGACTTGTTTGATTTTGAATATCAACTCATTTAATATTAGAATGGAGGTCGATGAATAATAATCTACAAATGATGTGATAGATATCCTTTCTCTTGGAGACAATGACATATTAATACGTTAACTTAATGACAAATTATATCATTATTATTAATAATTAATTTATCATTAAATCTTATAAATATGGGAACATGACAATCCGCCCTTCCTCAAATTGCTTGTCCTCAAACAATGATTGTTTACACTAAACCTTTATTGTGAATTCAATATACAAGTTATACACTGGAATGAAAGAACACATAAAGTATGCATGTAGTTAATTTCATAATGCATGAAGTAAATATCTAAGTGCTTGCAGACACAAAGCATACACAAAGAAGACACATTAATGCATGAAGACACGAAGTAGACATAATGCAGACACATGATGCATGAAGGCGCAAAGCATACACGATGCAGACACATGATACATTCTTTGTTGATTTTCACAATGAAGTAGAGTAAAGGAAATGATGTATAAAATATACTTCCCTAATATGCCTTTTGATCATGGACCTGCAACACAAATAATTATTAGCATATAATAGCTCTAAAGAAAGATGAGTCTTGTGATGATTCCTTCCCTTCTTATTATGATCATCTTGAGATGGTAGATTTACGGTGCAAAGGGCATGTGAAACAAGCTACAAGTGGTTCCCTAGAGGATATCCATCATGTGTTCAAATTTAGTCCACCTCTCCCTCCACCCACTTCCTACCTTAGGATATCATAATGTGGTTGAGAAGATTAATCTAATGAACATAATTATTTGAAACAAGAATCTTTCTCTCTCCTTATTACGATCATCTCAAGATGGTAGATTGACAGTGCAAAGGGCACGTGAAACAAGCTACAAGTGGTTCCCTGGAGGATATCCGTCAGGTGCTCTAATTTACTCTGCCTCTCCCTCCACCAACTCCCTATCTTAAGATACCATAATTTGGATGAGAAGATTAATCTAATGAACATAGTTTTTTGGCACATGAATCTTTCTCTCTCTTGATCATCTTGAGATGGTAGATTGATGGTGCAAATGGTGCGTGAAACAAGCTACAAGCGATTCCTTGGAGGATATTCGTCATGTGCTCGAATTTACTTCGCCTCTCCCTTCACCAACTCCCTATCTTAAGATATCATAATGTGGATGAGAAAATGAATGTTAATCTAATGAATAGGAATCTTTCTCTCTCCTTATTATGATAATCTTGAGATCGTAGATTGACGGTGCAAAGGGCGCGTGAAACAAGCTACAAGCAGTTCCCTAGAGGATATCTGTCAGGTACTCGAATTTACTCTGCCTCTCCCTCCACCCACTCCCTATCTTAAGAGATCATAATGTGGATGAGAAGATGATAATTTCTAGGTTGAGATTTGATAGAATAAATTTTATTTATTTGCTAAAGTGTTATGTTTTAATCATGTTAAAAAATTTCCAGTGTTGATATTGGAGAATCAATCACAGGCATATTATTTGATGAACCCCCCTTCTAGTTGAGGTTTCTTGTACCCAGCTTATTCCTACTGAGATCTTAGTTAGTAATCAAGTTTTCAATCTTAAGTTCATCAAATAATTTCATTATTATGTAATGCATATGTCACAAGAAACTGAGACCAATATATTCATGGCACTCATTATAGGTTATCGACATCCCAATCAACTGATGATGGATGGACAATATTTAGATCTTTGTATACAATAGTTAGTAGCCACTCCCAACATCTTAGCATCATAGGTCTTTCCCAATCAACATGCAACATTGACTGCTATGAGACTTGTGTAAACTCTATTAATAGCTCCTGACACTATATCAACCATGTTGCTTATGTTTCTTTCTCTTGTTAATTTTGTATCAGATTTGTGTAAGAAACTTGGTTTATGTTCCCTTGACAATAGGTTTGTACTGCTACTATGAGTGCAGACTATTTCTTTTATTAAAACTTCATATAATCTTTGCTAGTAATCTAAGATTTGAAAATCGTAGAGATGTATGTCTTCGTTGTTAAGATCCAATATTGGGAATACTATTATGAATGCTATTAAGTATACTAATGCATTACTCCATTAGTGAATCAATTCACAAATCCTGGAGTTTTCTTTATTGTCCAAGAATATTATAGAATTGTTCTAGCTAAGGAAAATTCTTATCTCCACATCTTATTCTTATCACAAGTTAACCCATGATGAGTGACCTAACCACTTCAATGCATATTGGAATCTCAATGGGTGTGACTCAAATTTTGACCCATTCATTAGTTCTGCATATATGATAGATGGGTTAATCTCAGAAAGTTATAAAATTCAGTAACAGTCTATATATAATAGACTAGGTATATTATATTATATCCATCTTTGGTCTTCTCCAAGTCATCTTGCGTCAATGAACACATCTTAATAATTTGTGTTTCCAATAAAATAAATCCTTTGTTTGTGTATCACAACAATGTGTAAGCCTTTCGGTGGTCCCTTTAATTCATACTAGACATATTTGAGCCAATAAAATTGAGATGACCATTTTTTATCATTTTTAGGGTTGCTAAATTAAAACTCATCACATTTTCTTGGTGATGGATTTATAAGACATATACATAGATATTGCCAGCAATATTTATAAATAAATATCTCTCATAGTTTCATATTTAATGATCAGTGATGCTTATCTACACAAAGATATTGCCAACAGTACCCATTGGATATTGTCTAGACTTAAACTATCTTTCGTTATCATTTTTGTGAAGGATGTACTAGCACTTATGTTATTATGTTTACTTTTTTTTTTAAATCCATTTCTCTTTCTCCTTTGATGAATATACCACAATTTACGTTTCATACAATCCACATTTTCTGTTACAGGTAATACTTTCCCTTGGTATTAATATCCTTTAGCCTACTACGAGGCACACTTGCAGGGAAGTCGTGTATTCCCAAATAATTTTTGGTGGGTTTTTATATTATTTTCTGTTGAGGATGATGACCTTGAATGTCGGGTATGAGACAAACATCTGGCTAGTTGCATTAGGATCTTTCTAGATGCTTGGTTTCAAAAGCCAATCATCTACAGAAACATAATTATATCAAATACTGGGTTTCATTTGCTGGCCAAAAAAGTGGAGTCTAGCAGCATTTTGGAATAAAATGTTATGTCGCTAGAATTTTTGAGGGTGAGTAGGCCAGTCACTCTTATTCTCAAGACCCTAAAAATAAAATATCAATATTGTGCAACAAGTAGATTGCTAGGAGTGTGGTCATTGAAATTTTGAATTTTCTTACCAATTTGCCTTCATTAATTGGCTAAGTTCTGATTCCTTGGTTCTAGAGTCCTTAAATATTGTCTTTTATGAGCTACTCCCATAATTTTGATACTCTTCTACACAGTCGGCAGTCTCATATGATAATACTGTAGTTCAATAAATTACATCAATGTGTCATATTCCTTGGGTGCATGGTGCAAAGATACCCCTATCCACATTTGTATGGTCTGTTGTCTTAATCGCTGACTGGCTATCAAATTTCACATTGATTATCTCTATTTTTGGATCACTCTCTATCTTCCCCATTGATTTTGGTTCCTTGGAGCATTTCTGCGATGGTAGGTATTATGTGCTGGGTGATAACACTATAGCGGGAAGGAATATTATTATTGGTGCATTTTATATTCTTCGTTATTGTAATCTTCTGTGTCATTCAATGTCCTCTATTAATCATTTCTAAATTTGTATTACCATTCTCTACCTCCCATCTATTTTATTGGTGATTGACATCTCTATTTAAATACTGACATAGCTGGTAATATGTCCTTTCATTTTTATTTTTTACCCACCTTGATAAATCCATGGTCATCTCATGTAGAAGGTTGAAGGTTGACTGAATTGATGTTTGACTATCACCATTATTATTCATCTTTGCTCTATTGTCCATAATTCATCAATCACCACCTACGATATGCCATCTTTGTTGCGTGTTTACTGTATATATGATATATGTCATTGTTCTGAAACCTCCCTATCAGATATATGTTTTTTCTCCACGTATCTCCAATGACTATCTGACAATGATTAGAGTCAAATCAACCAGTCGTATCATATTACCAAATGGAGACTCTTGCATAGTTGATAGTATGTGAGAGACGGAGGCTTGTGTATCGAAGTGAATATCGATCTCCCATTAGTGTAGAAAAATTGAAATTCATTGTATGTTTGGTTCCTAAGTATTATCTGCAGTAGACGCTAACTCGTGCTTTCTCTAGTTTTGGGTATTAGTTCTAATTTTTATTAAACTTCAAAATTGCAAATTCATTACTCATGAATTTTCCAGTCTGGCAGGAAAACCAGCTCTGATACCATTTGTAATGACCCTTTTTTAGGGTCATTCATTTTTGCAACTTTTCTTTTCTTTACTTATATCTTTTGCCATGTTTTCTTTGATATAATTTTATTATGTATGCAATCTGCAATGCTTCAAGTCATCACTGATAAAGAGATAAACATGTGCTCAACAATTATGTTGTGTCTGATATATGTTATTGCAATTCCTGCACTTGTAACTGGAAGGTTGTGTCAGCAACCATGCTTTCTCAGTCCACCCCATAAGTCTACAAACAGGAGAAATTGAATATATATTCTGTCCCTTTAGTTTCTATTATGTTCTTTGTCCTTCATATTTGGTCCATGCATCTTCATTTTTATTGCTTCAGTAATTTGTCAAAGATGTAATCAATTCCATCTCTTCCTTATTCCTTTCCCCATATAACATTTGATTGGATTTCTTTAGACGTGTTGGTCGGTATTGGCCAACAGTCACATCCTTAGGTGTTAACTAATTCATAGTTATGTTAAAATATATATATTTATATGTTATTTAAATATGATGGTTATCATATATATATTTACTTATATTATATGTTATTATAACATATTTGATTGTATTATCATTTATATTAACTCTAGTATCATTAATTTATATAATATTATATTGATTATTTTATTGGTCAATTAATATTATATATATTCAAATGTGATAATATCTAGATATGTTATTATTTCATTGTTAATAATGTAATTGTAACATTTATTTATTCTTATATCTTAATCTTATTATTATGAATAATAATAATTTATATTATTACTATGAATAATACAAATGATTAAGTAAAATAAATAGATCATAAGTATTTATCAATATTATTTCTTTTGTGAACAATCGATAATATCGTATGAACTATTATTATATTTTATCCAATTATAGGATTCCCTCTTAAAGTATGATATAAGAATAGGGTAATATATATGTATTAAGGTACATATATACAAAGGCATGATATTAATACATTTGATATAATTACGTAATATTGAAGAATAATTCTAATCAATGAAATGTCGACTTGTTTGATTTTGAATATCAACTCATTTAATATTAGAATGGAGGTCGATGAATAATAATCTACAAATGATGTGATAGATATCCTTTCTCTTGGAGACAAGGACATATTAATATGTTAACTTAATGACAAATTATATCATTATTATTAATAATTAATTTATCATTAAATCTTATAAATATGGGAACATGACATGCAGCTCGGAGAAGGATTTTGTAAATCAATAAGCTAACCTCTTCACCCTGCTTATAGCTTATTTTCTTGAATTCATAATGCCTATCAAGAAAGAATTCAAGGTTAAGAAAGATAGTAAAAAGGAGAAATAGGAAAACATAGAAAAAATATTTGAGAGAATGTTTATGGACATAATTCTTAACTCTTTAACAACTGCAACAAAAGGTGTACTTATTGATGACATATGAGGGTGTAGAGATTCAATTGATCCTATATTTGGTATCTCTTTTCCAATGTTTTTATGCTAATAGGGATGAAAAGGAGCCTAGGAATAACCCAAGGAAGCTTGACCTAGCAAAGATAGTAGTCCCAAATTTATTTGTAGATATTGAGTTATTGAACATATTAGCTTACCACTATGATCTTGAAACTAGAACAATAAGAAAAGTGAATGGGATGTCCTTGTTTGTTATCACAAAATCCTACATTGAAGAGTGATTTGACCTAAGTACATATTTTTTCACTAAAATTGATAGGGAACAATTCAAAGTGGATTACAAGAGACTGATAAAAGTTGCTAGATATAGAGAAATTTCCCATTTTATGCCCAGGGGCAAAATAACATATTGATGTTAGTTGATCATATGGGTTCTCATCTAGTCACAATATTTATTAGTTTATTTAAGAATACTTAGTATGCATGGACACAATTGTTTGGGGAGGATATTGTACACACATAAATGTGCACTTCTCTAAGCCCTTTTATTCAAGAGATCTTATGCAATAAGAGCCTCAAATGTCAACCTAGATCTCCCTAGTCATGGAGTGAAAAGGAATGCACATAACAATAAGATGCCTCTCAGATGAGTATAAGAATGTAGCCCCTTGTGTACACCATGAAATGGGAGATTTTAAGACAAGAGCAAGGATGCAAAATATTCATCTATGCCTTTTCCCTTACCTTTTGAGCTCATGACCGTTCCTTTTCCCTATCTAACCTTTTTTATCCCCAAGTCATGCAAAATATTCATCTATGCCTTTTCCCTTCCTTTTCTTTTCTTCTTGGTTCTTTTTCATCAAAATTGCACCAAATTTATTTTTTGCTCTATTTTTGCTAAGGGGGCACCCTCCTCCCCTTTTGTCGTTACGATGCAACTCCTAGGTTTTTTTTCTCCTCTTTGGGGCAACTTGCATTTTCTTTTCTTTGATGTCATGTCATGTAGACACTACATCAAAGAGGGGGGAAATGTAGATGCTTAAAATCATCCCAAATACTATATTAATTTATTTAATATTTTCCCTTGACACTATAATTAATTTTATATATCATGTTCCTCTACTTATTTAATTAAATAGGTTCACTTCCCTAATGTATTTAAATTTAATTTGAATATGTCCCCCTAATGTGTTAAATTTATTTAATGCATAGTTCTCCATAAAGCCCCTTTTTAAATAAACTCTAATTTATTTCATTTCCCCCACTTTATTAAATTCTCTAATCTTGTGATTAAATTAAATCATATTTGATTTAATCCTAATTCCACCTAAAACCTAGCCTACCACCCATCACTCTCATCCTTCCAAGCCTATCACTTGTTAAATCCACTTTATTAATCCTAACTTCCCTTTTAACCACCTTTTAACCCCTAAGTGGTTCCTCACACATGTGTGAACTACTCAATCCCTGGGAGATCCCCTTTCATTAACTTCTCCAAAGGACTCTTACATCCTTGTCCCCTCATTCATTTCCCTAAGGTTGCTCACACATGTGTGAGCACACCTTGAGCCACCCAAATCATAAAGGCTTATTTTGACTTTTGCATGGCTTGTCCTTTGGCCCATGTGTCTGCCTTGTGGCACCTATGTGGATGCCACATAGATGTCACCTCCTCAAGGTATCCTTAAGCCTATAAATAGAGCCCTTGTCTCAAGTATTTTTCATCTCCTCCATTGCATTGTTATCATGCTAGTTTATGCTTAGAGCTTTCTAGTGATTTTAGAGATTTTAGTACTAACCCTTTGGTAGTTGTTTACTTCTTGCATTGTTTTGCATATTCATGGTAGAGTTACACTCTTAGATTTATTTCTTGCATCCATCTCCATTTTAAGAATGGCTTCTTCCATAGCCTCCTCTTGAAGCATTCCTCACTTATATAAAATAGATTCATTTGAATTTTCATAATCCTGGGATTCAATAGTTGTGTTTGAGGAGAGCACATCCACATTCCTCAACTCTGAGCACACTATAAAGGCCTCTTGTGGGCACCCTTGTTGATTTTCTCTTGAAGTTGTATGGCACTCTATTCCTTGGTTGCATCACTTTGTGAAACTCAAGTATCTTAGTTGTATTTCATTGTTTGAATCTTGATATGCATGTACAACTAGCATTTTCCTTATTTATGCATGCTCCCAAAAGGTAGGTTTTTCACATAAAAATTTTGGCATGTCTAGTGGGACCCACGTCCCTATGCAAAGATAAATTTGGTGAAAAAACATAGAGGTTTTTGGAAAAATAGTGTGATGTCATCTCTGTTTGGATGCAATGTCATCTATGCATATGCTTCCTCATCTCCACAGATCATTATCTTTGTAGTTTGGCTTTTGCATTGTTGACACACTCAACGTCACCTTAAAACTGAAACCAAAACTTATTTTTGTCATCTACATGATTTGACATCTCCATAGATTCAACTATGTCATCTATGTTTTGGCGGCTGGAAGTTGTGACGTCTATGTGAACTGTCATCTCCACCTCTGCAAATCTAAAGGATATGTCACCTATGTTGTGGGCTATTTTAGTTCTTTAGTCTCAATTTGTTGTCATCTTTGTTACTTGTGGTGTCTGCAAAGTTGTGTCATCTTTGACTCACTCTTTTTGTCTACGGTCTACAAGTGTAAATATTAGGTATAACTTGCTTAGTTTTGTTCTGTCGTCTCTATTTAGTCATCTCTGATATTTTGTCATCTTCGCCTGCATTCTGTCATTTGTGATATATCAAAGATTTGTTAATATTTCTAAAGTTCTTGATGCTCAACTCATTATTTATTTGATATGCAGGGATTACAAATCAGATTTTATTGCAGGAGACAAAGTTTGAAGGACTTTAGAATTAGGGGATAAATGAACTTGTATGGTTTAATCATTTTTCCTTTGAATGAATATTGCAAATAATCACATAAAATTGAAATCAACTCTTGAATGCATTTGAAAGTAAAATTACACATACTATTGAGTGTCTTAAAGATAATTTACACACATTTCATTGGAATGGATGTTTAAACACAATCTTGAATGCCTTAAAAAATTGATAAGTTTTTCATTGAAATGGATGTGTAGAATAATAAAATGCAATTTTGAATTTTTTAAAGGAATTGAAAAGATTTTCATTGAAATGAATGCTTAGATAACAAAATACACTCTTAAATGCCTAAAGTTCCAAGAAGAATGCGATGAAATATTTCAATTTGGGCTTAAAACATTCTCATCAAATTTCAAATGCCTAAGGGACAAAGAAGATTGTTGTGAAACATTTAGACTTGGTGCTTAAAATGAACACACCAAATCTTGAATGACTTAAATGAACTTGCTCTATCCCTATCAATTTTCTTATGTTTACGTCGATCATTTTATTTTTGTTGACGAACCCTCAATTTATTATGTTGACAACCTTGTTAACTTGGAAAGGACTTTGCATGTTTAAACACAAGTGTCTTCAAGAGTAGATAGAAAATCTAAAGCTTCAATAAAAAAAGAAAAAGTGTCTTTTAAGCCCCAAGGCCACTTACATATTATCTCCTCTCACGCTTTTGGGTGATCTTGAGTGCATAAGAAATAAGTGGTATTATTTTTTATTTTTAGGAGACCTTCTTGGGGATTTTATCACCCCTTGGGATGACCTCAACTTCCATGTTCTAGCAGAGTATAAATAGTGGGAGGTGAATCCAAAGACACCCCTCTTGGAAGTAAAATCTTGTCACTCTTGGCTAAGCCCCAAAGAACTTTATACCTTTGGGAAGTGAAGGTGGAGATTTGGGTTACCGTCTCCTCCTGGCTATGTGGCCTTATTTTCTTTCATCTATATATTTGAGCCTCACATACCTTTTGTATATGAAGGACACCCTCTAGTTTATCTTTGTACATCTTATTTGAATCCTTAATAGGATTGTTGATGTGTTCAATGTGCTTGAGTGTTTAAAATCCAAACCAATACAAACATCAAATAGGACTGAATGAGTGAAATGGTGAGCTAAACATTCAATGAGAAAAATGGTTGTAAGTAGGTCCTCTTGACCTACACTTATTTGCATAAGCACTTGTACTTGGTCCAATAGTTGAAATTCGTTGGGTCTTGCCTTCACAACATTTTTGTAAAATTCTTGTACTTGGTCTTATAATTGGGGTTATTTTGTTCCTATCATGTCTGACAAAGTTAAACTTAAGAAGGTGAAGTTATCCAAACCATTTGCATACAAGGAAATAAAAATTCTAGCACACAATGATAAACAATTTCGATATGCGATCAAAGACATCAAAAAGGAAGAGGATAAGTAGGATTGTTATGATAGAATTTTGTATAATGAGAAACTTTGAGAATAGTCCACTTTCCTTGGAGTAAACCCAAGGATTTTATTTCTAGAGAGTGAGGATTAGCTACCCACATAGTGACCATATCACCCTCATTTTGCACATCAATATATTCTCGTCTCTTCTTTTTTCAAAGCTTCTAGTCTTCCATTTGCAAACTTTCCTTTAAAGAGCATGATTATTTTAACCTTAATCCTTTAACCCAAGAACATCTTGGTCACAAGACTTTTGATATTACAACACTAGACCTTTATCCACAAGCAAACTTTTACCATAGTTTTACTCACTCATTTGGGATCACAAGTTCATCTCCAAATATTGAGTCCTCTACTCAGTTTCCTATCTTTCCTAAAGATCATTTGTACATATTTGGTAGGAAATAGATAGTTTTATCCTATATCACACTTGGTTTGTAGAATCAGCAAGATCTTTTATTCACATTTAGGTTGTTTTATGCTCTATCAATCATCAACACAATAATGGATCATGCAACCCTTGAGGTATTTGTCCTTTTTTTGTATAAGGTTTAGTTGCTCTCTCACATTTCCTCCTTCCACAAGCTTTCACCCATCATTTTGGTCACAATTATATGGTACAAACATGATTAGGTAGATTTTCATTTAACCCCATGTCTCATTTATTGGAATCACTAAGCCAACAAGAGATGGAGAATCCTTTCCCTGCCTGATCTACCTCATTGAGAAACACATTTCCCCCTGGTACAAACTTTTCTATGCCTAGCTCAACACCCACACAGAAACTAGAGAATCCTTTTTGAAACACCACTATAGGCAGTAACACACATGATCAGGAAGAAGTATATCAAGATGAAGACCCCATTGAAAATAATGAAATTCCAAATGTTACTAGGGTTTTAAAACCCTAAGTATCCCCTCTTCACTCAACAATGTGAGAGATTAGCAAAACTTAAGCTTTTAAAGTTCATTTATAAATTTTTTGCATTATATAGTATTTAATTCTTTAAAAGAATTAAATATTCAAATATTCAAATGCAAAATAATTAAATATCAAATTAATTTAAATAAAATTGATCTCTCACATAATTAATTCTATGAAAATTAATTATTATCATAATGTGAAAAGAAGTAAATTAGGTGAGTTAATGGGAGTGGATTAAATTTGAAGAGGAATGTAAAATAATTAATTCTTAATAGAATTAATTATTATTGTAATGTGCATAAAGATTTATGAAATTGAAGTGGGGGATAAGGTAAAGAGATAAATAAAAACTAGTTCTTCTTTCGAAAATTATTTAATGAGGGAAAAGCAATTCCAAGGGGTTTCTCTTGGGCTTTGACATGCCTGTGCATTTCTGAAGTAAAGGGAAGGTGTTTTGGTTTTCAAGTTATAACAAAGAAGTAGAGGGAGATGATCTTATTTTATTTTTTGTAAACTTGTTAATGGTTTAGGGATAAAATGATCAGTTGGTCATTTTGTATGTGTATTTGGAATAAAGGTAAATACATTTTTAGATATGTTGGTTTGGATTTATAGTTCTTTGGTTGGGAGTGATATGTTGGTTATTCCAATCTAATTTCAACTATTGCCTTGCTCTCATTAATTAAGGGTTTTTTTTGGTGTGTAATGGAATCTTGAGGTTTTATTCATCCAAATAAGAAAAATGAATATTAGATCTCCATTTAATTTCTTTGTAGATGTGAAGATTGATTATATGGTTTGTGTGTCATAGATTTGATTTTCTTTTAAAGTTATTTAAATCAAGCTTAGCATTCATATCATATTGGTGAATTGATGTTAGTGATCCTTCTTTCTCTTCTAGTTAAAGGAATATCTAAAAATTATTTATTATAAATCAAAACGAGGGAGCTATACCTTCATTTCAAAATTTAGAGAGCACTTGACAAAACAATTGCAAGTGACTCAACTGTTGGTTTCAAATTTTTTCTTTCAGTTTGGGCATTTAAAAGTTATTTGTGAAGGATTTTCGTAGAATAAAAACCTATTTACTAACATTTTATGATGTTCAAACATTTCTTTTAGACCCATACAACTTGGAAATGTTGGAAAAATCTATTTGGGTGAACAAAATTAAGATCTTCCTAAACCTTGTCAAGGATGGTGTTAATGTCCCTATGAATTTTCACAAGAACACTTTGTTTAGACAAATCACCAAAGATGATGCTCCAATATTGCCAAATCTTACCATAACACAAACATCTAGCAAAGGAAAAGAACCCGTAGTGGAAACCATTTCTATACCTACATCAACTCTAGTGCAACCCATGTTCCAATTAAGTGCAGAACACATTCAACAAATCATTAGTGCGATACCCAACTGTAGTGCCTACCCTCGTTCACATCTTTTCTAGACTTATTGTCGCTATTATTATCAGACTTTGATGGACTAGTTTTATATTGATGGATTAGTGGTATTGTTTTGAGACTATCAGACATTATGTTATGGATTCAGTGGGTATATGATGAGATCATTTAGACTTTACATTTCATGCATACATGATGATCATTACATTGCTTTTAATTATTGTTGATGTTTAGTTGGATGGTTTATTATCTCATGTGTTTTATTATGGATACTTACCCCATACTTGCATGTGTATGGTGTGCGTGTTTTCTTATTGTATGGTATTTCTGATGTGGTTAAGGAAGGGAGTCGTAGTCACCTGCTTAGTCGAGATCTACACGATGCACCACTTCCTACCATTGTCTGTTTAGCTTAGCATTATATATATATATATATATATAGATATTGTATGTACATGCATGGTTTTTCTACAGGTTGTAGGTACTGGGTATCGACTTCCCTGAATTGCCAGGATGAGCGTACCCTATTATACTATCTCAATGATAAGAGAAGGGAGATAAATTCTCAAGTCCAAATCCCAAACCTTTAAGCCAATTGTCCTAGTAAGGTAGGACAAGTATTTGGATATTCTACCCACCGAATGTGTCGGATGACATAATTCATGATTTTTAACCCTTTAGATTGATTTTGAGTGATTTGCTCTATGATGGGTTTTCATATTTTATCTTGGAGGTCTATGATGAATTTTCTATTAATTAAGTCTTAATAAATAGATTTAATTATTTGAGAAAATTAATATAAAATATCATGGTCTTTGATATTTTGATAATTAATTAAATGTGAATTAATTGAGAGAAAAAGGAATTAAATAAAAGAAAATTAATAATAATTATAAAATAATAATAAAGTAAGTAATAAATAATAATAATAAAAGTTACAAAAATTAAAATGAAAGTTATAAATATTTAAATGGAAATTATATAAAAAGTGAATTGGAGTTATAAGCTTGCATGAGAATTAACACACTTTTCTATTTCTCTTATGTCAACAACACGGAGGTTAGTGCATCAATTAAGCACATGGTGTCTACAACCCTATGACTCATCTAGAAGGTTGGAAAAGACCCATGCTTAGTTGGTGACACCTTCTAGCTGTTTCTAGAGGCATTCTAGATGTTTCCTGAGAGCTCTTTATATTCAGGCATTCCTAGAAGCTTAGACATAGTGTGGAGAGCTTTTGGAGCATTGAAGGATTTGAGAACTCTGAAGAAGGGAGCTTGCTCTGCGGGTTTTCTGAGGAAGAGCGAATTAGCATCAGAATCCAGGTAGATTCTTGTGATTTTACTTATGCTATTTCCGCATCTTGCATTCCCTGTCTTCTTCGTGTCTTCCATATGTCTTCTGAGGATTTTTCTATTTTAATTATATGCATTTTCATTATGGGTAGTTAAATTGATTTGAGAAACCTTATATGCATAGATCTAAAGAGATCACGGGGCTAGGGTTTAAATTTATAGCCAAATCCATTAGAAAATTAATTGAATGAATCTAGAGTGCAAATATTTTATAGGAAATTCTTAAATTGTGGATATAATTCCTTGTGGAAAACATACATGTTTATATATTCGGATCTGCATACAAATATGTGTGTGTGTGTGTGTGTGTGTGTGTGTGTGTGTGTGTGTTTATTATGAATGTATTGCAGTACAAAATTCGAATATATATATACATACATATATATATATATATATATATATATATATATATATATATATATATATATATATATATATATATATATATATATATATATATATATATATATATATATATATATATATATACTGATATATGTGTGTGTGTGTGTGTGTGTGTGTGTTTATTATGAATGTATTGCAGTACAAAATTTGAATATATATATATATATATATACATACATATGTATATATATAATTCACTGAATGATCAATTGTTAAGTCGCAGTGGGGAAAACTTAATAAATCGCGACACGATTCGTATTGCGAAATGGTGTTTGAAACAATGTTTAAAAAATCATAATATTAAAATTTTCTTGGGCACGATTTGTACCCCATGTCTACGGAAGGCAGAAGCCTGCCGTTGCAGGTTTGCGACGACAGACGTACTACGTACCCGTTGTCGGCGCAGTGCCTGCGATCGCAGGTACTACGTACCGCAGCAAGGGTGGGGGGTCATTTAAATATTTCGTTGTGCTTTTTAAAATTTAAAAAAAAAAAGACATTTATGTTAAAACGTTTATGTTATACGAAATCGAATTTTGATTGTTAAATGATATTTCATATGTTATTTGAATATGAATTTCGACTTTTCAATGTTGCATTGTTATTAAATTATTAAATGTTATATATATGTATTTATTTATGTATGTGTGTGTGTGTATATATATATATATATATGTATATACATATACATATATATATATATGTATATATATATGTATATGTATATGTATATACTTATATACATACATATATACATATATATATATATGTATACATGTATATACATATATATATATATATATATGTATACATCTATATATATATATGTATATATATATGTATATGTATATACATATGTATATACATATATATATACATATACTATACATATATATATATATATATGTATATATATATATATATATATATATATATATATATACATGTATACATATATATATATATATATATGTATATATGTATGTATATAAGTATATACATATACATATACATATATATATATGTATATGTATATACATGTATACATATAGATATATATATATATATATATATATATGTATATATATATATATATATATGTATATACATATATATATATATATGTATATACATATACATATATATAGATATATATATATATATATATATGTATGTATGTATATATGTATGTATATAAGTATATACATATACATATACATATATATATATATGTATATACATTATCAATAATAAATAATTGATATATTAATTTATGTTTGGAATTTAAAGAGAAATTCTTTAATAACAAGATATTTTATAATGGTGAGCAATATAGATTCAATATAATCTTTAATTTTGAAAGATGAATATGGAAAGAATTTCAAATATTATTTTGAAAATGATGGGGGTCTAAATGGAAATATATAAGAGACATTTAGAACATTTAGAAAATTAAGTCTAATGGTTTTTGGGTAGAAACTTTTATCTACCAATACAAAAACATGGGTTAGGTTAAACGTGAAGTTTCTCCACTTGACAATTAAATTGGGAAACGTAAACCGAGACTTTTGCATTTAAATTTAAGTTGTAAACTTGGAAAAATCAAAACATGTGTTTGCATTGTGTATTCTTTATGCTATTGTTTTGGGTTTTGGGCTAACTAGTGTTGACCAGTTATAGGACGTCTACTAGAGGCTTAGGAGTTATGTGATTGTGATATCATGATGATGTTTTAATCTCGATCTTTATAAACCCGACCATGGTTATGTGATGGAATGCTCTATGTATTGGATGTGATTATTGATTGTTATAGTTGAGATTCTTATGTATGAGACACTTGACTTAACCATTATTTTTGGTCATCGATAAGTTATCCTTGGTTATATTCTAGTCGCCATGATGGGACTGTAATGTAGATTTATTCTTGATGATGTCATGTTGTGACATGTTTTGACTCAACCATTTTTGGAGTCTTCGATCAGTATGATTGAAATATATTTGGTTATTGAGAACCATTGGATACTTGATTATCAGTGATACTTCAGTTGCCAATAGAGAGTTGTTGTGTTCATGATTTTCTATGGATCTTTGCTCATGGAGATTTGATGATTTTATCATGGATTATCTTTTGTGATTTTGAGATTTATGATTCCATGAGCATTAAGGTAGGATATCTGCATGTAGTGACAGGAAGTGGCTTGCAATGGGGGTCGGGGCCCTAAGAGTCTGCCAGGGTAACTCATTGTAAGTTGGATTAATAAGTGATAACATTCACACCTAATACTAACTGAATGAACCTAAAAAGATAAGTATTTTGTTCTCGCACATGCCTTGAGTGCTTGTATAGGCTAGGATGGGAGTAGTGAGAATGCATGGTTGCGACCTTGCATTCCGTAGTATGCCTCATTAGTATGAGAGGATACTAGTGGCCGCATGAGATCAGTATGAACCCGTGGAGTTTAGCTAACTGCCAGGGTAACTTGTACGTGATAAATGTGATGACACTTTCCCACTTGCATAGTAGGTTCCTACATGTCATTGTGTGCCTCTGGGGATTAGATGTCAAATTTTGTGTTTGGAACCTTTGAGTTAGTATACTTTTAGGATTCCTGGACTTATAGAGATTTATGCTATGTGTTTTGGATAGCCTGTTTGGGACTTGAGATTATCTCCTCAGCACAGTGGGAGTGGACCACTTAGGTACCACGCGGTCGGGTGGTAGTGTATTTTCCACTCTTATCATTTGAGATTCATTGAGACATCGTGGCTGATGCGTCCTTCATGATGGTGGATATGTATCCTTTCATTGATGATTAGCATATGTTAGATGTTGTTGTCTTATGTTAGATTACTTTCTACATATGATGTTGTATATGTTAGGAGTGACATTCCTACTATGTTAATACTGATGATCTCTTCGGTGATTTGGGATGTTATGCACGGAGGGATGGCTAGGATCCACGATGGTCTAATGATGCTATTAATGGGTGGGAGGAACCGTGCACTTAGTTTATTATGTTTGATCTTTATGATGGATGTATATGTCTTCTATGATGATGTATTATGTGTACCATGTGATTTACTTTGATGTATCATGGATTAGAATAGGACGATGTACTTTATTCTACATATGTATGTTCTTTTGAGCTTGTCATACCCTGTGACATGTACAGTGGATGATTGAGCATTTGAAATGTAATGTATAAACTTTGGACTTATCATTATTTCATGTGAATGTTGTACTAGATGGACTCATGTACGTTGGATGTTTATAGATGTTATTCAACATTAAGGGATCTTAAAGAATGTAATCTATTATGTATCTTATGTTTAATTTCATATGGACATTGCTATTGCTTCTATTATTGTGCATAAGTTATATGTGGTATTTACTTTCATGTTAGAAAAAAAAAATTCTACCAAACTTAGTCAAATTCTAGGTTGATTCTTTGGATCCCTTGGCAGGGCATTAGATTTGGTATCAGAGCTCGAGTTTCTACATTGGGAGCTCTGGGTATTTTGGAACAACTAGAACTTTGAACTATTAATTGTATCTCTTCAACTTGAAACTAGGTGAACTGAAACATAATTTGAAACTGTTACTTGTATATTTTTCATACTTCAACACTTAGTTTCAAAATTGAAAATTTTACTTAAACCTAAACATAGAATTGAACTTAGTATATTGCAACATGTGATTGTAATAGTACTTTGTGTTGTTGTAGGATGGTATCTGGGACTAGGTCTTCTATTAGAGGCCATGGTAGAGGTTGAGGTAGAGACCATGGTCGTGGCAGAGCTATCAGTGTCCATGAGTTTTCCCATGAGGGATTAGCTCATGTAGAGAGCAGGGAAGAGCACTCTAGTAGGCAACAGGAAGAGAGCTATAGAGAGGACCAAGCTGAGTCTGAAGAGGTTGGTTTGAGACAAATGATGCAGACTATTCTAGAACGTCTACCTCCTGTTCAAGAATAGCCCAAAGTGCACCAGATAGAACAAGAGCATAGACCTAGATCTAGAAGTCCTCGAAAGGATCATCAGAGGTCCATTGTGTCCACTCAGATGAAGGATCTTTCAAGATCCAAGGTTAAGCCTTCCAATGGGCAAGGTTCTAGTTATGTGGCTGAGTAGTGGCTTATTTCCCTCGATAGGAATTTTGCCATGTAGGAGTTCGATAGAAATGTTAAGGCAAGATTTGTGATCACTAATTTAGAGAATTTTGGGGCCACTTGGTGGATGATTGAGGAGAAGAAGTTGGGAATCGATATGAGCAGTGTCACGTGGGAACTATTCCTAGAGAGTTTTCGTGAACGATTCCTACCAGAGGAATGGAAGCAGCAAAGGGCTGATGAATTTCATAATCTTAGATAGTATACCTTGTCAGTGACCGAGTATAAGCATAATTTTTATGAGCTCATGTCTTTTTCAGGGTTCAGTAAAAATTTAGCTCAATTGACACAACATTTCATTAGGGGGTTGAATAACCGTATAATTGGGGGAGTTAAGGTATTTGAGCCAAAAACCCTCAAGGATGTGATACATCGAGCTATCCTTGTAGAGAAAAGTGTCAACCTTGGTCAAGGTGGTTTTGTAGGAGCGCCAGCAGCATCAGGATCTAAAGGCAACTTCAATTCAGGTGGTAACAAGAAGTTTTCTTTCTCTAAGGGGAAACAGTATCAGCAATAGTCTCAGGAGACACAACAATAGAAGGGATCAAATTCTCAAGTTCAAGGTAGTGGTAAAGGTTCTAACACCAAGAACAACTGCAATGCTCAACGTAATAAACAGAATCAGTCCAATCAGCCAGCTTAGAGTAGCCAGTCTTTTGTTAGCAGGAACAGTCGTCAGCAATCAAATGTACCACCTATGGGTAGAGGATCTGGCAAAAATACAGAATGTTTTTCATGTGGTCAGATTGGACATTATGCAACTCAGTGTCCTCAGTGAGCACCTCAATTTTTTGGACCTAGACCTACAGTTTCAGAGCCTACAGTTGGTGATGCAGGTAGAGCTCATAGAGTTTTTGCAGCAGTTGATCAGCGTCAGGCAGATCATCAGGGAACAGTGATTGAGACCACAGGTGCTATTAGAGGTATATCTCTTTCAGTATTGTTTGATTCAGGAGCTACAGATTCATTTATTTCACCATCTATAGTTTCTAAGTGTAAGCTGGATGCAGAAAAGCAAGGTTATGGTTGGCAAGTGGAGCTAGCCTCAGGCATTAAGATCTCTACAGACTCTGTAGTTCATAAGTGCGGGCTTAGCTTACCAAGCTTTGATACTACAGTGGATCTTCGAATCATACCCCTTGGTTCCTATGATGTGGTTTTAGGCATGGACTGGCTTGGATCTCATAGAGCCAGTATAGATTGCAGGAAGAAGATTATTTTGTGCCAAGATGACCAAGGGAATGATGTGCAGATAGTCAGGATACTAAGGCCTATATCTCTGTGAATGATTTTTGCTATGCAATTGAAGCGAAGTTTTCGTAAGGGATGTCAGATATTTACTGTTATGGTAAATGATCTTGATGAGGAAGATCCTGTGAGGAAGACTTTAGATCACTCAATTTTTTAGGAGTATGTAGATGTCTTTCCAAGTGAGATTCCAGGCATGCCTCCAAAGAGGGACATTGATTTTAGTATTGATCTAATTCCTAGAGCAAAGCCTATCTCTAAAGCTCCTTATCGCATGACTACACAGGAATTGGGTGAGCTACATCTTCAACTAGAGGAACTTCTAGCCAAAGGGAGCATTCGACCTAGTGTATCACCATGGGGAGCTCCAGTGCTCTTTGTGAAGAAGAAAGACAGTTCTTTGCATCTTTGTATCGACTACAGACAGTTGAATAAGGTGACTATTAAGAACAGGTATCCTCTACCTATGATTGATGAATTATTTGATCAGATCAAGGGAGCTACAATATTCTCCAAGATTGATCTTAAGTCAGGATACCACCAGCTTCGCATTAAGGAAGCAGATATTCACAAGACTGCTTTTCAAACTCGCTATGGGCATTATGAGTTCACAGTGGTACCTTTTGGGTTGACTAATGCTCCATCGATGTTCATGAGTTTGATGAATGGTGTGTTCTGATCTTATCTGGATAGGTTTATACTTGTATTTATTGATGACATATTGATATATTCTAAGACTCAGAAGGAGCATGAGGAACACCTACAGTTGGTATTGCAGTGTTTGAGAGACAATCAGCTTTATGCCAATGCAGCTAAGTGTGAATTCTTCAAATCGAAGATTCAGTATTTAGGGCATGTTATTTTAGGTGATGGTATTTCAGTGGATCCTGCAAAGATTCAGGTGATAATAGATTGGTTGACACTGACTAATGTGTCAGAGATTCGTAGTTTCATGGGTTTAGCTGGTTATTATCGCAGATTTGTTCAGAACTTCTCTAGGATAGCACATCCTATTACTTCTCTTCAAAGGAAAGGAAAGAAGTTCGTATGGACAAAGAAATGTGAGGAAGCTTTTCATAAGCTCAAGGAGCATTTGACCAGTGCACCGATTCTAGTCGTACCTGATCCAAAAGGTGATTTTATGGTGTGTACAGATGCTTCTCTTGAAGGGATTGGGGCAGTATTGATGCAGAATGAATGGGTGATTGTGTATGAATCACGCAAGCTCAAGGATCATGAGTTAAATTATCCTATACATGATCTTGAGTTAGCAGCAGTAGTTCATGCTTTCACAAGGTGGAGACATTTCTTGTTGGGGCACATATTTGAGCTACACAGCGATCATCATAGTCTTCAGTACATTTTTACTCAGCCTAATTTGAATACTCGCCAGAGGCGATGGATGGAGTTCTTATGCGAGTATGATTTTGAGGTTAAGTACATTCAAGGTAAGGAGAATGTGGTGGCAGATGCTTTGAGTCACAAGAGACATGTGGTATCATCGATGACCCTTAGTGTGGATTTGAGGAGTCGGATTCTTCAGGCACTTCCTACGAATTCTTGGTATCAGGAAGTGTGTAGAGACATAGATTCAGGAAGATCTTTGGAAGGTAAGTATGCAGGTTACGTTCGAGAATCAGATGGTCTTTTAAGACATCTGGGGAGGACTTATGTGCCATTTTTGGATGAGCTTCGCACCTTGATTTTGGTAGAAGCCCATCGTACACCTTACTCAGCACATCCAGGTGTCAAGAAGATGCATGCTGATTTGAGACGTTTGTTCTTTTGGTCTGGGATGAAGCGAGATATTGCTGATTTTGTGGCTAGGTGCCTTGAGTGTCAGAGAGTTAAGGTAGAACATCAGCACCCGGCTGGACTTTTGCAGCCAAATCTTATTCCTTCTTGGAAGTGGGATATAATCTCCATGGATTTTATAGTAGGATTACCTATGATAGTTCGACGTCATGATGCTATCATGGTCACCGTTGATCGGTTGACTAAGGTGGCAAATTTCTCACCGATCAAGTCTTCCTACATAGTAGTTTTTATAGCCAATGTCTTCATGCATGACATTGTGAGATTACATGGTATTCTTAGAAAGATCATTTCTGACAGGGATCCTATATTCACATCTGCATTCTGGACATCGCTGCAGCATGAGCTTGGAGCGCAGATAAACTTCAGTTTGGCATATCATCTAAAGACTAATGGTCAAACAGAGAGGGTGAATCAGATTTTGGAGGATATGTTACGGATGTATGTGATGGATAGGTAGACACATTGGGAGGACTATCTTTACCTAGTGGAGTTTGCTTACAACAACAGGTATCATAGTTCTATTGGCATGGCACCATTTCAGGCATTATATGGACGTCCTTGTCGTACACCCTTGAGTTGGGATAGCCTTGAGGATCACATCCTATTGGGTCCTGAGATGCTTCATGATATGGAGCAACAGGTGGTGCGTATCCGTGAGCATTTGACTACGGCATAGGATAGATAGAAGAAATATGTTGATGCTCATAGGACTAATAAGCAGTTTTCTGTGGGTGATAAGGTTTTCTTGAGAGTGCAATCTCGAAAGAGTTTGATCCGATATGGAAAGGGTTCTAAGCTAGCACCTCACTTTGTGGGACCATTCGAGATTCTAGAGAGGATTGGCCCGATTGCTTACCGCCTTGCTCTACCACCCAGACTAGCTCGCATTCATGATGTTTTCCATGTTTCAGTGCTTCGGCAGTATATTCTTGATATTTTACATGTTCTTGATTGGAATGTGTTGCAGGTAGAGGACAGGCAGCTGGCTTGGGAGCCGGTTCGCATTCTGGAGCAGCGGGAGTTGACCCTCAAGGGTTGAACCATCGAGCAAGTAAGGCTCCAATGGGACCCTACTGATGATTCTTTAGCTACTTGGGAGGATGCAGCTAGATTGAGGGAGTTATATCCCTACTTGTTTGTAGGCTTTCAGGAGTAAGCCTAACCCAAGGGGGGTGGATGTAGTGCCTACCCTCGTTCACATATTTTCTAGACTTATTGTGGCTATTATTATCAAACTTTGATGGACTAGTTTTATGTTGATGGATTAGTGGTATTGTTTTGAGACTATCATACATTATGTTATGGATTCAGTGGGTATATGATGAGATCATTTAGACTTTACATTTCACGCATACATGATGATCATTACATTGCTTTTAGTTATTGTTGATGTTTAGTTGGATGGTTTATTATCTCATGTGTTTTATTATGGATACTTACCCCTTACTTGCATGTGTATGGTGTGCGTATTTTCTTATTGTATGGCATTTCTGATGTGGTTAAGGAAGGGAGTCGTAGTCACCTACTTAGTCGAGATCTATACGATGCACCACTTCCTGCCATTGTCTGTTTAGCTTAGCATTATATATATATATATATATATATATATATATATATATATATATATATATATATATATATATATATATATATATATATATATATATATATATATATATATATATAGTATGTACATGCATGGTTTTTCTCTAGATTGTAGGTACCGGGTATTGACTTCCCTAAATTGCCAGGATGAGCGTACCCTATTATACTATCTCAATGATAAGAGAAGGGAGATAAATTCTCAAGTCCAAATCCCAAACCTTTAAGCCAATTGTCCTAATGAGGTAAGACAAGTATCTGGATATTCTACCCACCGAATGTGTCGAATGACATAATTCATGATTTTTAACCCTTTAGACTGATTTTGAGTGATTTGCTCTATGATGGGTTTTCATATTTTATCTTGGAGGTCTATGGTGAATTTTCTATTAATTAAGTCTTAATAAATAGATTTAATTATTTGAGAAAATTAATATAAAATATCATGGTCTTTGATATTTTGATAATTAATTAAATGTGAATTAATTGAGGTAAAAAGGAATTAAATAAAAGAAAATTATAAATTAAAATTAATAATAATTATAAAATAATAATAAAGTAACAAATAATAATAATAAAAGTTATAAAAATTAAAATGAAATTTATAAATATTTAAATGGAAATTATATAAAAAGTGAATTGGAGTTATAAGCTTGCATGAGAGTTAACGCACTTTTCTATTTCTCTTGTGTCAACAACACGGAGGTTAGTGCATCAATTAAGCACATGGTGTCTACAACCCTATGACTCATCTAGAAGGTTGGAAAAGACCCATGCTTAGTTGGTGACACCTTCTAACTGTTTCTAGAGGCATTCTAGATGTTTCCTGAGAGCTCTTTATATTTAGGCATTCCTAGAAGCTTAGACATAGCGTGGAGAGCTTTTGGAGCATTGGAGGATTTGAGAACTCTGAAGAAGGGAGCTTGCTCTGCGGGTTTTCTGAGGAAGAGTGAATTAGCATCAGAATCCAAGTAGATTCTTGTGATTTTACTTATGCTATTTCCGCATCTTGCATTCCCTATCTTCTTCGTGTCTTCCATATTTCTTCTGAGGATTTTCCTATTTTAATTGTATGCATTTTCATTATGGGTAGTTAAATTGATTTGAGAAACCTTATATGCATAGATCTAAAGAGATCACGGGGCTAGGGTTTAAATTTATAGCCAAATCCATTAGAAACTTAATTGAATGAATCTAGAGTGCAAATATTTTATAGGAAATTCTTAAATTGTGGATATAATTTCTTGTGGAAAACATACATGTTTATATATTTGGATCTGCATACATGTGTGTGTGTGTGTGTGTGTGTGTGTGTGTGTGTTTATTATGAATGTATTGCAGTACAAAATTCGAATATATATATATATATATATATATAATTCATTGAATGATCGATTGTTAAGTCGCAGTGGGGAAAACTTAATAAATCGTGATGCAATTCGTATTGCGAAACGGCATTTGAAACAATGTTTAAAAAATAATAATATTAAAATTTGCTTGGGCACGATTTGTACCCCATGCCTACGGAAGGCAGAGGCCTGCCGTCATAGGTCTGCGACGACAGGGGTACTACGTACTCGTTGTCGGCACAGTGCCTGCGACCGCAGGTACTACGTACCGCAGCAAGGGTGGGGGGTCATTTAAATATTTTGTTGTGCTTTTTTTTTTAAAAAAAAAAAAAAAACATTTATGTTAAAAATTTTATGTTATACGAAATTGAATTTTCATTGTTAAATGATATTTCATATGTTATTTGAATATGAATTTCGGCTTTTCAATGTTGCATTGTTATTAAATTATTAAATGTTATATATATGTATTTATTTATGTATGTGTATATATATATATATATATATATATATATATATATATATATATATATATATATATATATATATATATATATATATATATATATATATATATATATATATATATATATATATATATATATATATATATATATATATATATATATATATATGTATATAAGTATATATATATGTATATACATTATCAATAATAAATAATTGATATATTAATTGATGTTTGGAATTTAAAGAGAATTTTTTTAATAACAAGATATTTTATAATGGTGAGCAATATAGATTCAATATAATCTTTAATTTTGAAAGATGAATATGGAAAGAATTTCAAATATTATTTTGAAAATGATGGGGGTCTAAATGGAAATATATAAGAGACATTTAGAACATTTAGAAAATTGAGTCTAATGGTTTTTGGGTAGAAACTTTTATCTACCAATACAAAAACATGGGTTAGGTTAAACGTGAAGTTTCTCCACTTGACAATTAAATTGGGAAATGTAAATCGAGATTTTTGCATTTAAATTTAAGTTGTAAACTTGGCAAAATCAAAACATGTGTTTGCATTGTGTATTCTTTATGCTATTGTTTTGGGTTTTGGGTTGACTAGTGTTGACCAATTATAGGACGTCTACCAGAGGCTTGGGAGTTATGTGATTGTGATATCATGATGATGTTTTAATCTTGATCTTTATAAACCCAAGCATTGTTATGTGATGGAATGCTCTATGTATTGGATGTGATTATTGATTGTTATAGTTGAGATTCTTATGTATGAGACACTTGACTTAACCATTATTTTTGGTCATCGATAAGTTATCCTTGGTTATATTCTAGTCGCCATGATGGGACTGTAATGTGGATTTATTCTTGATGATGTCATGTTGTGACATGTTTTGACTCAACCATTTTTGGAGTCTTTGATCAGTATGATTGAAATATATTTGTTTATTGAGAACCATTGGATACCTGATTATCAACGATACTTCAGTTGCCAATAGAAAGTTGTTGTGTTCATGATTTTCTATGGATGTTTGCTCATGGAGATTTGATGCTTTCATGCATATTTGATGATTTTATTATGGATTATCTTTTGTGATTTTGAGATTTATGATTCCTTGAGCATTAGGGTAGGATATCTGCATGTAGTGACAGGAAGTGGCTTGCAACGGGGGCCGAGGCCCTAAGAGGCTGCCAGGGTAACTCATTATAAGTTGGATTAATAAGTGATAACATTCACACCTAATACTAACTGAATGAACCTAAAAAGATAAGTGTTTTGTTCTCGCCCATGCCTTGAGTGCTTGTACAGGCTAGGATGGGAGTAGTGAGAACGCATGGTTGCGACCTTGCATTCCGTAGTATGCCTCATTAGTATGAGAGGATACTAGTGGCCGCATGAGATCAGTATGAACCCGTGGAGTTTAGCTAACTGCCAGGGTAACTTGTACGTGATAAATGTGATAACACTTTCCCACTTGCATAGTAGGTTCCTACATGTCATTGTGTGCCTCTAGGGATTAGATGTCAAATTTTGTGTTTGGAACCTTTGAGTTAGTATACTTTTAGGATTCCTGGACTTATAGAGATTTATGCTATGTGTTTTGGATAGCCTGTTTGAGACTTGAGATTATCTCCTCAACACGGTGGGAGTGGACCACTTAGGTACCACGTGGTCGGGTGGTAGTGTATATTCCACTCTTATCATTTGAGATTCATTGAGACATCCTGGCTGATGCATCCTTCATGATGGTGGATATGTATCCTTTCATTGATGATTAGCATATGTTAGATGTTTTTGTCTTATGTTAGATTACTTTCTACATATGATGTTGTATATGTTAGGAGTGACATTCCTACTATGTTAATACCGATGATCTCTTCGATGATTTGGGATGTTACGCATAGAGGGATGGCTAGGATCCACGATGGTCTAATGATGCTATTAACGGATGGGAGGAACCGTGCACTTAATTTATTATGTTTGATCTTTATGATGGATGTATATGTCTTCTATGATGATGTATTATGTGTACCATGTGATTTACTTTGATGTATCATGGATTAGAATAGGATGATGTACTTTATTCTACATATGTATGTTCTTTTGAGCTTGTCATACCCTGTGACATGTACAGTGGATGATTGAGCATTTGAAATGTAATGTATAAATATTGGACTTATCATTATTTCATGTGGATGTTGTACTAGATGGACTCATGTACGTTGGATGTTTATAGATGTTATTCAACATTAAGGGATCTTAAAGAATGTAATCTATTATGTATCTTATGTTTAATTTCAGATGGACATTGCTATTGCTTCCGTTATTGTGCATAAGTTATATGTGGTATTTACTTTCATGTTAGGGGAAAAAAAAATGCTACCAAACTTAGTGAAATTCTAGGTTGATTCTTTGGATCCCTTGGTGGGGCATTACACTAGCACAACTACCCATGCCAGTATTCCATAGTCAACCTTGACAGGTCCAACTGTAGGATGCTTAAACATTGGGCAAGTACCTATCCACCAAATGGTAGTCCTAACACAACCAATGTATTCCTTTTATTTACACATGCCAACAAGTATGTTGATAACATTTGTACCAATTTTGACATCTGCATATCAATACATTGATCAAAGTGGTGCACCACCACCTCATAATCCACCACCACCCTATAATCCATTGGAAACTGATACAACTTTGGAGGTGGATTCAACATCAATTCACAACCATCATAGATACAACCAAACTAGGATCTGGCCCAACAATTATAAGAACTCTAAAGTTTTGTCCACAATATGAACAACAAAGAGATGAAATATTTCTCTTTTGTGGAAATTTTCCCTTTTTTGTTTGACAGACCTATCAACATGATACCATTTCTACCAAACTTTGAGATTCCCAACATCTCAAAGAGTTTTATGTCTTATATTAAGAATTTTTCCAGAGTGAGGATTACCTTAAGAGGCTTTTCATAAGGAGCCTTGGAGGCCCTGCACTTGAATGGCTAATGAGCTTACCTAGAGGCTCCATCACCACCTTCAATGACTTGACAAAAAAATTCATAGCTCAATACTCATACAATATTGAACATCATGCCTCCTTGAGTGATTTGTACAACACAAAACAAAGAACTAGTGAAACATCTGTTCATTTTCTACAATGGTGGTGGCACCTTGCAAATTGCATGCCCTATAAAATTAAAGATTCCCACCTTATAGATATATTCATCAGAAATTTGATTTCAAAGATGTCCTTCCTCGTGAAGATGGCTAATCCTAAAGACTTTACAACATTATCCAAGAAAGGAAAGATCATTGAAAATAGATTCTTAGACAAGGGTTCCATTATACACTATAGCTCATCATCATCAACTAATGAAACAAACCAAAATTTTCGTTCGAAAACAAAGGAATTACCCACAATGGTGCCACTGATGTCAACATTGTGCAAAATCTTCAAGGTGGAAATAATAACAAAAATAACTATCATCATTAAAATAATAAAAATTCAAATTGTCATGCGTAGAATCAAAATCAAAACAATAATCACAACAATCAACTACCTCACAATCAAACACAATTCTTTCCTTGCAACAACAACAATACCAATAACAACTACAATTGTGACTATGAACAAAAAAAAGAAAGTTTACTAACTTTTGTGAACCCTTAGATGCCATATTCTAGAAATTACTGGATCACAATTTTCCCAAAACATGACCTTTTGACAATAATCAACCCAAATCCAAGTGGTATAGAGATAATGAGTATTGCAATTACCATTGCATCAAAGGACATGACACTAAGAAGTTTATCAAGCTCAAAATCTTCATCCAAAACCTTGTCAATGATGGGGAAATTGAGGTTGACAGAGGACCACTCTCTAAAAATGCTAAAATGAAGATCTTTCAAAATTCATTCCCTGACCACAAAAATGACAACAACAATGGAAACAATAACACAAATAATATCAATCGAGCTTCCACATCTAATGCACTCCATTACTATTCTACTAATTACATATCAAGCTTTGACTCCTTGTGTGGCAAGATAGAAACAAATGATATATGTGGCTTTGACTCCATGTGTGGACACATTGAAGAAGTAGACACCTATGTAAATACCCTTGTCTTACAAGCAGCTGATTGTGGTGCAACCACTTGGTGGGGAAGAATTACTTTGTAAGCTTCCACTTCGACTCCTCCCAATCCATCAATTCCACATGTGCCTGCCACACCATCCACTTCATAGAGACCCACTTCTCGCTATGATGTCATGTCTTAGCTAGGGAAGACTACTGCACAAATATCCATTCTAGAGCTTCTCAGCACCTCACCTATCCACAAAGAAATCCTTGAGACTGCTCTTTAGAGTCTCATGTCCTTGAAAACATCAATGCATCCCAATTCACTGCCATGATCAAAAATCTTGCCACACAAAAACACCTTGTCTTCAAAAACAAAGATTTCTAAGGCCCTAATCACCACCACAAATTATCAATCCACATTGAAGTCCTTATACAGTGACACAAAATAAAATGAGTCCTTATAGATAATGGATCTAGTTTAAACCTATGTACATTGAAGATGATTTGCTTCTTGGGGCTTCCAAAAGACCTCCTAGACATTAATAAAAGTATAACCATTAAAGCATATGATGAGAGAGAAAGAGAATCAAAAGGAGTTATCATGCTACCACTATAGGTTAGACTAGCTATAATCAACATTGAATTTCATGTCCTAGATTTGGATTTACCATATAACATCTTTCTCGGTAGACATTGGATACATACACTAAAATAATTCCCATCTACTTGTCATGAATGCTTAAAATTTCCCCACCAGGGAAGAGAGGTAATGATTCTAAGAGATCCTTTGCCTTTTTCTTTTTGTAAGCAATTGGAAAGTGCCCCAATGAGTTTTTGTCTAGTCAATGAGTTTTCTAAGGTTATACTTAGATCTCTCACCATAATGGAAACACCTTCCACAACAATTCCAGAGTCATTTGATATTGATTCTAGTTCCCGTAAATGAAATGAAAAGGTTGAAGCCATCAAGGTTAGTACTACTATGAAGAAAGTTACCTTTTTTGATCAAGGAATGGGAAAGTATAAATTTGAGAATGTCTTGTGCCTTGGACTATTGGAAATATAAGAGGAGGTACTAAGAGGGAAGGGGTGAATAAGTAACCACTAAAATAAATCCTAGATCCCTTAGATTTCAATACAAATCAAAACTTTGATTAAACTATTTTCTGTTGTAACTCAGCAAACACACATTCACTCAGCATACATTAGTAAATGTTGTAACTCAGTAAATACTAAAATAACTCGGCAATTGCTTAACATGAAAATATTTAAGATATTATCTATGATTAATCTTACTTAACTTAGTTGCATACATAAAATAAATAGCATGAACACAATTAACACCAAGATTTAACGTGGAAATCCAATTTGGGAAAAACCACCAATTACAACTAGTTACTAATTTTCACTCTTTTGAAGTGATTTGTGTTAAGAGCCAACCCTATTAAAGGTTACAAAATACATTGTTATGTGTGACCCTATTAGAGGATTTAATCACCCTATTAGGAGTGGCCTTGTTAGAGGTCTTGAGACACTTCAAATAGAAATGCCACTTTGTTAGAGGATTTACAAATAGTTGTTAAGGCAACTTAGTTAAGAGATTTAGGTCATTGCTACAATGATTAGAAAGTAACAATGAGATGACCTAATTTCTAATGCAACTCAATTGTTGATTATAGATCTCAATTCTAGCTTGTATACTTGATCTTTCTTGATCAAATGTATCTTTTTAGCTCAACAAGAATATTCTGCTTATCCTTGCACTTTGCTTCCTCTAAGCATCATTAAATATTCTATTATGTTCCACATTCAACCCTCAACTTGACCTTATATTTATATCTTACACATTGTCAAGTTGGCTTGAATACAACTTAGAATAATTAATATTCATCTTCTCAGTTGGTTGGAACTAACAAATAATTCAATTGAACTCAATATGCCAAAACAAGAAAATCTTCCATTGGCTAACCCTACTTAGTAGACACTAACTCATAAATGATTTTCCTATGTTAACCAAGTGAGCTCGGTTAACACTGCATCTTCACAAAGTTCATTAGTAACCAAGTGAGCTTTGTTAAAATTGTTCCATCCAACATTTCTTTTGTTAACCAAGTGAGCTTAGTTAACACTCAACTTCTGCAAACTTTCCTTTAAAGACTATGTGAACTTTATAGACAAAGTCATCTAAACTTGAAAAAATATGGAATGCTCAAAAGACATAGGAAAATATCTTCATCATTTGAGTGAGCTTGACATACACTGACTAGAAATGATATGACATTTTGTGTAACATCAAAGACAATACACAAATAATCAATTATTTTCAACAATCTCCCTCTTTGGCATTAATGGCAACACAAAATGTCATAATACAATGAAATTTTAGAGCAAGAATATAGTAAGAAACATATCCTTAGTTCCATTTTGATTCTCATCCTTGAGAACTCCCTCTATAAGTGTGAACTCCCTCTACCTTCAGTTTCTCCCTCTATCAGCAAAACTATGTCTTCAACATCTTCATCTGATAGAAAAATTTCCTTCTTTGATATCAAACCAAGTTCTCCTTCTTGACATCTCTTGAAGTGATAAAATTTTTGTGAGATATGACAGAAAACTTCTCCCTCTTTGACATCTCATTCCAAAGACAATATTCAATGAATATTAATGTACCTTATGTACCGATTCATTTGCAATGTGCCTTTGTTAATACTACATCAACTATTTGATCTTCAACATGCTCGGGTTGATGCATTACTAAACTATATTTAGTGAGCTTTAGATAGGGGAATGACCCGTAACTTACCTCTTAGATACAAAAATGCATCCATAGGTAATGGCTTAGTGAATATGTCTACAATTTGTGACTTATTTTGACTTTGCATCAGAAGATGCATCTTTTATTTTATCATAAAGGCTTATTTATAGGCTCTATTTATTTAAAGGCTTATTTATAGGCTTATGAAAAATGCTTGAGACAAGGGCTCTATTTATAGGCTTAAGGGAGACCTTGAGGAGGTGGCCCCTATGTGGCATCCACATAGGTACCACAAGGGAGACACATGGGCTAAAGGACAAGCCATGCAAAGTCAAAATAAGCCTTTATGATTTTACATACTTTAGTGACTTATCCTTGTCTCTCCATTCCTTTTCCAAGGTTTCTCACACATGTGTGAGCACACTTTGAGCCACTCAAATCATAAAGGCTTATTTTGACTTTGCATGGCTTGTCCTTTAGCCCATGTGTCTCCCTTGTGGTTCCTATGTGGATGCCACATAGGGGCCACCTCCTCAAGGTCTCCCTTAAGCCTATAAATAGAGCCCTTGTCTCAAGCAGTTTTCATCTCCTCCTTTGCATTGTTATCATGCTAGTTTTGTTAGATTGTGGTGACTGATCAGGAAAGTACTGTACATACTTCATAAATAGTGGGGTTCGGGGCATCGCCCCCAAAAAAATTTTTGGGCAGTAGCCGACATGGTAGCCGACATATTATGGCCGACATATGGCCGACATGTTATAACCCTAAAGTGGTTTAATACTTGTATAAAAGGGCTTAGGGTTGGGTATTTTTAATAATGTTGTGATACGAAATTGGTTCTTGCGGCGGTATTGAGCTGTAAGGGATTACGGATTGTAATCAGGTTGTAATCACTGGATTGTAATAAGATCAGACTTGTTGTTTGGTGGATGTAGCCCAAGGATTGGGTGAACCACGTTAAATCCTGGTGCCTTGTGTTCATTTCTGTGTGTTCTATTATTTTCTGTTATTGGTTATATTTGCATGTAGTTTTAATTTCTGTCCATGGTTTATCCTAACAAGTTTATGCTTAGAGCTTTCTAGTGATTTTAGAGATTTTAATAATAATCCTTTGGAAATTCTTTACTTCTTGCATTGTTTTGCATATTCATGGTAAAGTTTCACTCTTAGATTAATTTCTTGCATCCATCTCCATTTTCTAGAATGTTTTTAAGAATGCCTTATTCCATAGCCTCCTCTTGAAGAATTCCTCACTTATATAGAATAGATTCATTCTCATTTTCATCATCTTGGGATTCAATAGTTGTGTTTGACGAGAGCACATCTACATCCCTCAACTCATAGCACACTAGCAAGGCCTCTTGTGGGCACCCTTGTTGAGTTGTTCTTGAAATTGCATGGATCTTTATTTCTTGGTTGCATCACTTTGTGAAACTCAAGTAGCTTAGTTGTATTTGTTGTTTGAATCTTGATATGCATGTACAACTAACGTTTGCATTGTTTAAGCATGCTCCTAATAGGTAGGTTTTTCACATATACACTACCATGAAATTCTATGCCAAAATTTAACTAAGATACATGAAATGCAAAGAATTCAAACTAACTATCAAGATGAGAATGTTACAATCCTTCTAATTAAGCTAGACGTACTACTCTATTGTATAAAAGAAACTATGCTAATGTAATATGACATTAAGCTACAATGTTATGCAATTATGAGAATGAAGCCACACAATCTTCAAAATATCCAAGAGTACTTATAGAAAAACCTACAACATAACACTAATGCAAAGAAGATGGATCCTTAGATGAGGAGAAATCTCTCCCTTTAAAAGAAGCATAGATAGTAGAGATCATGAGACAAGAAGATCTAATCAAGGGTGGGAAGTTCATGATCCATGTGCAAGATAATTTCCACCAATCATAAGGAGTTGAATTATGTATCTCCATGTGAGACAAAAGACTTTCTTTTATTTTTTAAATGGGAAAATGACTTTTTGTGTGCAACTTAGGAGATGAATGGGGTCTTTTATTTAATTAAATGGGGACATGCTCCTTGCTACTCGAATATTTTAGTATGAGAGTTAGTTAAATTAATTTCAGAGACATAGAGATTAATTCCCCACTATTCAAAACTACCTCTCTCTATGTACTCAAACCTTCTCTCTACATACTTTTCTCTCTCCCCGTACTAAAACCTTTTGTCTCCCCATACCAAATCCATCTCTCTCTACATACTACCTCCCTCTACATACTAAAAATTCTAGAAAGAAGTTCAGATTTGGATTCCTCTCTCTATGTACTAGAAATACTCTCTCTCTACATACTAAAACCTTTTCAAAGGTTAAGGTTAGGAGGTTTGAGTTGGAATCCAAACTTCATCTAAAAAAATTTCTTCCCTAATTTAAATCCAAACCTTAATTATGTATAACTACCTTTAAAATACCAAATGTGAAAGTTGTGTTCATAGTTACAGATTGTCATCTTGAATCAAACACTATTTTTGCTTCAAGTTAGGTCAAAGAAAACTTCTCATGAGATGTTGTAAAATGCAGTAGCAATGTGACATGCAAAAAATGTGCTTATTGAGATGGTGTTCAGAATATTTATTATAGGTTTGATAAAATGCTAGAATGGACATATGAAAAAATGGGGAGCATAGACAGTGTTCAAATTGTTTGACCGACTGCTTTTTCCTTCCAACCCGAGGTATTTGATGGAAGCATGGAATAAAAGTGGTGGATGTTCCATGAACAAGGCATGTGAACTATTGACACAATGTGTTCTCTGATATCAAGGAGAATCATATATAATTTTGTATAGAATACTTTGGCCAGTCTGCAGTCAAACAATGCTCAATTACTAATGGTGGAGTACACACATGATTTCCCATGCTCGCCTCCACCTCCCAACTTGTATACTACCCATCAAAGGGAAAATCTAAACCATCAGCCTGTGGGAATTCACCAACCTTTTCACAATGAATCTTGCAAGGAAAAATAGACTCTTTAATGCCAATATCATGAGCTAGAAGTTGCCTATGATATGCTTGACAAAATGCTGCCATGATGTTTGTTAAAAAGATTGTCTAAACTTCCTTCCAAAGTCCAAACATTGACAAGCATCACGATGGAAGCCATAGGGAGTAATGTGTTTGGATGAAATGAATGGTGTAGTTTGCGAGCATGTATGCAAAACGTGGAAGCGTAGACAAAGAATGTAAACTATTTGACATAATACCTCATTGGAGGGACAATATAACTCAGTAAGCTTAAATCAAGCACATGAACTATTTTACTGAATTCCTCAAACAAGAGTAGGTGATAGATGTAAAAATGAGTCTCACTAAGGATCACAATGAAATCATTAAAAGGCACACAAAATATTTGATATTATGCCTGAGTAGAGTTGGAGATATGTTTACATATGTGTAGTCAGCAACCGTAGGCTAGGCATGTGAAGTGGTTTGGTAGACATGGCATGTAACTATTTGACATAATGCTCTCAACCCAATGCATTTGCAAGTGTGAGGTAAGGTACGTGAACCATCTAATCAAAGGTCATCTACTCAGATCCGTGGCTTTGAAAAAACATAGACTAGGCATGTGAACAATTTGATAGCAATTCCAAGGAACTTTGATGTTCATGAAGAGGCACACAAACTTCTTTCTCAATAAGCAAGGATTTGATGAACATATAAAGTTGATGATTCCACTAGAGCATTTTCATTCATAGGCAACTGATTTCTTTCTTTCACCAGTCCTCTACTTATCATTGGAATCAAGTATGGAGAGCACATGAGGACAATCATTTAGCCAAATCAAGCTATAAAGTCACTACTCAAGGCAATATTGGTAAAGTATAAGCATGGTAATTGCTTGAAAAAATGTTGGAATATGAATACAAAACATAAAGCTTGGACAAGACATCATCTCATATTTTAAGATTATTCTAAAGATATTTCACATCAAGGAATGAGACAATACAAAGGTTTTCCTATGAAATCAATTATTTGCACTCAATGAAAAGTCTCATTCTTTCTATGTAGAGATGAAGAGAAGTTCAAGCAATGGCTACTTTCGAGAAGACTTTCAAAGGATTATCACAAGAAAGACATATAGTGATAAAAATTAGCATCAACAAAATCAATGATGTTGTTCTCGTATAAGGTCACGATTTTCAAATTATCTTGTTGTAAAAATGACTTATGTCATTTCTTGTATCTCATAAGTTAGGATCTTAGCTCTCTTTTGGTCAAGGTTAAGCTTTAGAAGTCAAAATTTGCATGAATTAGAGTGGGAGTTGGTTTTCAAATGTGTGCCAAATTCCAAACTCTAACTTTTTGAGTGGTTATAAACCCGAAAAGTTAATTAAGCTAGAATGGCTATAAGTTGTCAAATCTCATAGTAATAGGGGACTTTTTGGACTTGGAGATAGGGAACACTTATGTTTTGATAACAAGGAAATTTTTGGAAAGTGTGTACAATTGTTGTTTTTGTAATCAGTCATTTCTTATGTTCTTGGTGCTATGAAATAAAAGAAAGTACATTTTGTTGTCTCTTTTCTACTGAATCTAAATTGTTGAAGTGTTGATTCATTAATCTGAATATTTTCATGGTATGGTGTAAATATTCATGAATCATTGAAATAGCATAGTGTTGATGATAGCTCTCAAGTGTAGTTCTTGTTTGGTTTCATTAGCAGTCTATACCATTTTTATGGAAACATTGAATTTGTGTGGTGCATTCATCATCAATAGTTTCCTTTCTATTTTTTTCTAAGTTGTAATCATCTTTATTTAAAAATCAAAATTTTATCATACGAGGGAGTTGTCCTTCTAAACACAAAGGAAGGTCGGATATCAAGGGCCTATCCAACTATTGGAGAAATTGATTTGCCACACACTTCATTAGGCTAAATCATGTATTTTCTAAGTGACAAATATGGTTACCAACACTCCTATTAATTAAATAAGAACTTAGGATATAGTGGTCAAACTATAGGATAAAATCAAATAAAATATTTTTTAAAAATTTGATCAAGATAAATGATTTAATAATTTAGCAAAATGTTGAGAAGAGGGTAATAGTCTAGATGACCATTTTTGGGAGATTATATTTGTCCCTCTTTGACTAATGTGTGATTAGTATGGGAACATATTGCATCAAAGAATGAAGAAGCCAGGTAGGCAATAGTAGATAGAGAGGTATGATTTCAAAGAACAAAGTGCAGAGTGAAATAGCAAATCCTGAGTGCACAGGCTAGTAGCGACAATATTGCACACTTGGGGGGGGGGGGGGAGGGAGATATATATATATAGAGAGAGAGAGAGATACAAGAACTTAATATGTTGAGCAAAGAAGATAGATCAAGAGAAAATGGAAAAAGTCTAGTGTATGTTCCTGAGAAATAGATAGCCATAGCAAGTAATTTGTAGTGATGATAGAATATTACTACCCCCTCAGGATTGAAACCGAAATGAGGTAGAGGAGATGTAAGAATGAGAAAAAATGTGATCAAATTGAGATAAAGAAAAGTTCATGATGACAGATAAGTGATTAAAACCTAAGAGTAACCACTAAGAAGTGATCATATGTCCCAGTTTGACTAATTTTGACCAAGGAAGATAAAGCATTAAAACTAGGTCAAATCGGGGAGAAAGATGAAGTGAAAGAAAAATGAAATGGAAAGGAATGAGAAAGAAGCATAGAAGAGAGTAGAAATGAGGGAGAAATTAAGAAATGGTGATACCCTAGTGAGATTCAAAGATTATGTCTCAAAAAGTTAGTCAACTGCATAGAAGAAGGAATTTTAAAATGCAATTTTGACCATCAAGATGAACTCAGATTTTCATTTCAATCTCAAAAATAGATCCAAGATGTCAAAATTAGCTAGAGGTGCAATCTTTCGTACAATTCTAATGAGTTTTAAAATTGGGTCAAAATGAGGTCAAAAGGTACAAAGGGGGACCAAGGGGTCATTTTCAATTCATTTGTCTTCTTGTGATTTCAAGATATTTGAGCATTTTGAGAGAGATACAATGGTACAAGGAGGTATTTTGATCGCATCTCACCATTTTGAGCAGAATCAGTTGTATAACCAGCCTCCATGGTATGGTGCCTTGGTAAGTTATTGATTTTTTGAGCTTTTTAGGTTATTTTGTTGAATATTTTAGCCATTTTCATAGGGTTTCATAGGTTTCTCGCAAAATATCATGATGATATTTCTGGATTTTGGAAAGTATCACATGGGTATTGAACTAAATATCGTACAATACCTACCTAATATCATGTGATACCATGAAAAGCATCACACGAAGAGATAGTATCACACACCTATTGGATAAAGTATTGTATGATACTTAGTCAACCAAATTTGCATATGTGAGCCAAATTTTCATTGTTTCTTAGTTTGAATGTCAGGTTTGACACTTGTGTAGATGTGTTTAGTCATGTTTCAGTTTTCATTATGATGTATATTGACATATAGGCTCATTTTTGCAGATGGTGTTTTTGATGTTGCATATTAGGGCCCCTAAGGTAGTGGGCTTGAGATTAGTATACCAACTAGATGAAGGTCAGGAGGACTCTGAGGACCATGGGTTTTGAGTGGCTATTGTATTCGTCCCATATCTAGGAAAACCATGGCCTCCTTACCGTGCTAGTAGAGAGGTGGAACAATGAGCATAACACCTTTCATTTGCCCACTAGAGAGGTCACTATCACACTTGAAGATATATATTGCATCCTATGAGTAACTTGTCATAGGGACCCAGTAAGTGCAACAAATATGTATATATTTTATTTGTATCACCATGTGATTATGAATGTTGACATGAGCTTTGTGTGTCACAAGTATATTATGATCAAGCCCCAACACTTCTCTAAGCCCTTCTATTCAAGAGATCTCATGGATTGAGAGCCTCAAATGTTGACCTAGAGCTCCCTAGTAATGGAGTGCAAAGGAATGCAAATAAAAATAAGATGGATCTCAAATAAGCATAAGAATGTAGCCCCTTGAAAGTACACCATGAAATGGGAGATTCTAAGGCAAGAGCAAGGATACTAGTGTCCAAGAACTTCCATGAAATGTTATGCAAGAATGCAACTAAGCTACATGAAATTCAAAGAATGCAAACTAACTAGCAAGATGAGAATATTACAATCCTTTTAATTAATCTAGAGCATAAGAAACTATGTTAATTCAATATGACATTAAGCTACAATGTAATGCAAGTATGAGAATGAAGCCACACGATCTTCCAAAGCTCCAAAGGTACCTATAGAAAAACCTCCAGCATAACACTAATGCAAAGAAGATGGATCCTTAGATAAGGAGAGAGCTCTCCCTTTAAAAGAAGTACAAATGGTAGAGATCATGAGATAAGAAGATCTAATCAAGGGTGGGGGTTGACTTTTGCATGATCCATGTGCAAGATAATTTCCACCAATCACAAAGAGTTGAATTTTGTATCTTCATGTGAGACAAAAGACTTTCCTTTATTTTTAAAATGGGAAAATGACTTTATGTTTTCAACTTTGGAGATGAATGGGGTCTTTTATTTAATTAAAGAGGGCATGTTCCTTTTAATTAAATAAGAACTTAGGATATAGTGGTGAAACTATAGGATAAAATCAAATAAATTGATTTTTAAAGATTTGATCAAGATAAATGGTTTAGTAATTTAGCAAAAATGTTGAGAAGGGGGCTAATAGTCTAGATAACCATTTTTGGGTGATTACAGATACTAAACCCAATATTCCACTTGATTCTATGTACATGTGCATGAGTATTCAAAATCCTCATACTTATTTGGAGTTTAATTTTGCCACTCAGATTCATAGGTCACTTCATATACAATTGGTAAATTGGAAAACATAAAAAATATTCAAGAACTATTTGTTGCTTTGCCACTTAATTTTTTTTCAAAATGCAAGATAGTTCTGAAACTACATGAGACTAACCACATGTACTAAAATAGGAAGAAATTTTTTAGTTCAATCATGGTGTAGAGCATGGGACATGCATAACAGATATTATGACTATAGAATTTTCTGAGATATTTTTGTGGTGTGGATCATATCATTGTTGGGGGGAGAAGTGATTAGGATCCCTACTAAAATTGAGATAATGTTGAGGCCTAAGGAATTCCTACCACATAAGAAACTGTTGGCTAATTTTTTTCGTCTCTGACTACGACTTACAAAATTGTGACTTTAGGAAACATTTCATGAGATTTCTCTCTCCTCTTAGCAATAGGGGAGGTTGCCTTCTTACCGTAGGTGACTTGAATAGGAACTTAAGTGAAATTACAAAAAGGATGGTTCTTTCAATCAATTCCTCTTTTTTCAGGAATGATTTGCATACAACTATAACTTTCCAACTTAACAAAATTTCCTTATTATTACGATAATATTGGTGACCTTGGAATTGACATAAGAAAAACACCAAGGGTAACAGTTTGCTTTTTATATTTTGTCAAACAAAAATAGGAACCCAAAGTCTCCTACATTCATCTCGAATAAAGATTCAAATAGAATAACCAATAAGGCACAAAGTCTCTTACTAGATCCTCTCAAAGTCAATAAAATCACTTACAATTAAAGCCCAAAGTCTTCAAATCTAAGTGGTTACAACCACTACTATCAATTATAACTTTTCCTCCTGCAACACAAAGTCTTCAAAAGTTTAGATTGGCTCTGAATGTAAGAGGTAGCTCAAAGTTTGCATGATTAAATTCAAATCCCTCTTGATCAAAGCTTCAAAAATTACAATCAATATCTAGAAAATATTGTTACATAAAACCTTGAATCAACACAAAGTTTGAAAGCAAGTTGCCTCTTTTATTGATAACAATTTAGATTTACATCCAAGCACAAAGTCTTAAAGTGCACAAATAGAGTGGCAAAATTTTCTTACCTTTCTAAAAGATGACTATTTACACTGAGCTCCCTCATTTATATAGGGAAATAGGAGAGATAAAGGTGGATGAAAAAGAGGAAATCTTCAACAACCTTGCCAAGTACAATCAGATTGTGCTTAGGGCTCTCATATCTAAATCTTCCTAATGGTCATCAGTCATATATGTCAATTTCTTTGGTTTTACAACCAATGCCTTATGCAATCCATACTATTCTGATAAATCTCATGTCTTGAGCTTCCATAGCTCAAATTTTTTTTAACAATAATTTTTTTCAACTCAAATCTTGCATTTAAAACCTTTTCCATTTGATTCTAAAAAATCAACACCAAATCCTAATACAATTACTGCAAAAAGAAAGTTCTCTAATACCACTTATTATGAAAGCAAAAGCATTTACCCAAAATATTATAAATTTACAACACAAATCATTGAAAGGAGAAGGACCTATACTCTGGTTCATATGACTACCCCCATGAGGTTTCTATTATCTAGCCTTTGCATAACTTTCTATTAACCCGATGCCTCAGGCACTCCCTACTCTTTTAAGGGCATTCACCTACTTTACGTGACTAGTTCAATGACCTAAATGTGGAAGCGGTTCCATATCTTGCTTACTCGATTGTAGATGTAGAAAAGTAGAGAGAAAAATACAAAAATAATAATATAACAAAAAATAATACACACACACACACACACACACACACACACACACACATATATATATATATGTGTGGTAAAACCTTGATAATATGTCAAGGAAACATCCACTAGGCAAGTATTTATACCCTTATTACCTAGAGGAAAAACAATTACAAATCTACAAAATTCAAAGTTGTTACTACATTATTTCTCTTAAAACATTATCATCTATCTTCGAAGGGAAGAAAGATATACAATCTCTTGAAGATAACAACAATCTCTCAACATAGAATAGAACCTAATTTATTCATTCAAAAAATTAGGAAGTTTCCTTTCAAAATTTTAAAACATTAGTTTTTCTAAAGAGAAAGATTGATTTCACAATCTTATTTTTTCTATTTTTCTTCTTGTTGTCATTATCTAACAAAGCTCACCATTATATATCCATGTGAAGCTACGATCAAAGTATTTGTCTCCAAAGACTTTGACTATACCTTTGTGAACCATGCCATCTATCAGTTTAAGGATTAAGTTCCATCGTTTAGGGGTGATAAGGCCAAGAAAAGCCATCTCCCTTGAGCTTGAGGTTTGGAAGGTCCTAACATTAGTCTCCATCATGGATTGTAATAATATGATTTGTCTTTTTTAAAAACAATTAAAATACTTAGCACTATAATAACAAGGA
Source organism: Cupressus sempervirens (assembly GCA_028749045.1). NCBI lineage: Eukaryota > Viridiplantae > Streptophyta > Pinopsida > Cupressales > Cupressaceae > Cupressus > Cupressus sempervirens. The sequence goes on along the minus strand of CM053788.1, from coordinate 265,761,026 downwards.
CACATAGATCCTAAGTTCCTACCCATGTTTAACTAGGTTGTAGTCAAAGTGCTAAGTATTGTCAAAGCAAATGTTAAATGTCAAAATAAATGAGCAATAAACCAACATAATATTAATTATAAGCCTATTGGCCCATAGGCAATACCATGATGTAGAATTCTGAGGAGAAATTAAAATATATCAAATATTTGAAAGTAATTTTTGTTGTTAACTCATTGGTAATCTTCATACAATAAAATTATCACATAACATTTTAAAACAAATCACAATTCTAAAGGAAGAGACAAATGTTCATTTGTCAAAACATAGTAGCATCAAATTTAAGAATAAAGAAAAAAAAAACTTAGACTAATAATTATAAAGAAAACAATCCAACAATAGCACTGAAGCTCCAAAGTATGCAATATTTATTAGTATCTTCTAATAAACAAGAATTAAATGATAATCATATATCCTGGAAGCATAGTGCCAGCAAAGACTCACACTCACTTAATCTTCTTGTATTGATTAGAAAAAATAGTTCCAAATCCAATTACATGCATTTTGTCTCCTACTTTTAGTTAACAAATCTAGCCCATGGATTTTGTATTTGTTGAAGACTCGTATCATCGCCTATGATTTACAATCTACTCAATTTTAGTTAGGTCTATTTTCAGAAACACATATTAATTTGTTTAAATAAATAAGCTACATCTACCATAAAATACCAATTGAAACAAACTAATTAAAACTATGGCTGCAAGTTTACAACATCACCTTTGAAATTGTTGTTGGAAACTCACACCACCTTTGAAATCACACTGCCTCTAAAATGGTTGTTGATAAAATAGAGAATTAATGAGAAAAAAGAAGTATACACATCTGAAATCATATTGCCTAAAAATTATTTGTTGATAAAATAATTAATTTAATGAACAGAGAAAAAATGTATGCATATATTGTTAATAATCAAAAGACTCTAGAAATAGTGCTAATTGAAAGACATTACAGAAATATTTAAATCATTTTTCTAAATATTGTGGTTAATTTTTAATCTTATTTTACCATATGTCATATTAGAGTGGAAGGGACAAGTTTTAGAATAAAAGGTAGTTTTATCATCCCCAAATTCTAATAATAAATAAGACAAAACATATAATTGTATTCATTTGTTAAAAAATGGTTATTTAAAAATCAACCAATATATTTTCATTCTTATTAGTGGATGCTTTGACATAGGGGACTAATTAATTGTGAAGGTAGAGTGATTGAAACTTTGATATTTAATTGATTTGAACAATTACATTAGTATCCTGTCAAATATAAATATTGTGAAAGTTCATAATAATAAAGCCCATAGGCTTATATGTATTTACAATTTTCCCTGGAAAATTGTTAGCCCAGTGCTCGAATTTTAAATTTTTTTGGAGATTAGCAAGAATGAAGCATTCCATATTTAAAATGATTTTCGAATTGGTCAGTTTCTAATTCTTACATTGTCATTTTTCTTTCTAATCATGACTGGCCAGTTTCTAATGTATGTGGATATTTTCAGTCTTTCTAATCCTCGCTACAATCTTTGTTTTTTCCTTCTAACTTAACAACATTTTAGAGCTATATTCTTCACTCTCTATCATTGTTTATGCTTGCAGAAGCAATGGATTGACAAAATCATCTAATGCAAAATGTGGCATTCTACAGTATGTAGATCAAACAATAAATACTTTTCTGAAAATATTTTATTTTCAGAGTACTACACTACATGAGAAGGAAATGTTAGCTATTGGGGAACTAGCATATGCAGTCATTAGAGTTTGCAGTTGGTGGAGTTTGGAAAATATATGCATGAATTTCATAGATACTTGGAGATAGGTCATCAATACTTTGAATAATATAAGGTTTGTGCTATCATTATTGGCTTGCAATTCAACCCTTACATGATTTTTAATGCATAATATTGTACAAAAAGCTATGTCATTTAAGATGTTATATGAAAAAATTAATAAAAATGAAAAGAGTATCCACACAAAAATTAATGCGACTAATAAAATAGATGCACTATGAAATTTATATGAATGATACAGATAATGGTCTTTAAATCATCGTGCAACCCCATCTTCACTTTGTTTAAGTCCTCGATTTAATACAAATGATAAAAATTGAAAGATTGAAACCATAGGGTATAAAACAACCAACTTCATTGAAGGATGAATAATGTAATATCTTTTCTTTGTACTCTCTCTTTTCAATTCCCAATTGTTTTAAAATGTTATCAGTCAATGGGAAAAGCATTGCAAAATGATTATAGGAATTAGTAATCTATACAAACTTAATTTTATTGTAAAACATTTCACATTATGTTGTCATTTTTAATGCTAGTCGGGACCATTAAATTGGTGAATGACATCATCCATTGAAACTAAATAATATATCTCATTCTACCCATATAATTGTACAATCCCAATTAATTTTATTCATCAATTTATTTCAAAGAAAATCCCTATATTGAAAGAAATATTGATTAATACTAGCATCTTAATCCAAAGTTATATGTAGACTATAACATTGACACTATTAAAAAAATAAAATCTATAAACAGTGAGAGAATTAGATAAATGGAGAAAAAAAGACAATTGAAAATGCTATAAGAAAAAAAAGAGAGCTTCAAATTTTTGTTTTATTATAGTTCAATGGCTTTCAAAGACATCTAAGCAACCACATGAAATTATTATAGCTTATTGCGAGGGTGATAATAGGAATATGGGTATTGAAATAGTATAACAAATGTGCAAATGGAGATTACATTAATGGTGGTTTGGCTTCACTTTCCCAAGCAACCACTAAGAGTTATCATTTTTAAGAGATGGAGATGATGGAAGAGGGTTATCAATTGTAATCATCATGTCAGGTGAGAATGGGCAGTGTACATCATATTCCTCATCACACTTAACCAGCATAATTGCAATGAGAGCAAGAGCGATGAACCCCATTGCCTTTGCCATCTTTTTCACTCAATTGCACAAGGATGTGTGTATGTTTGTTTATGCTCCTCCCCCAACATCTATTTGGAAGAGTCAGATGATACAAACTACAAACATATTTGGTTAATTGAATAGTAAAATGAGGGAAGAGAAAACAAAATTAGGGATTGCATTGTGACCTCCTTTCCTTAATTTGACCAGACTTTGTTTCATTTCACCTTCACATGGAGAGAAATTTCCCTTGCGAAAACAACTTCTTATCTCGGGGCTACATCATTCGCTATATGACACTAATAAACATTGACTTTGATAAATTTCTATGATTAAGTTTTAATTTTTTATATAAAAATATTGAAACATCTATTACCAGTTCAATAATTTTTTTATATAGGTGTTAAGGTTATGTGAATGGTTAAAAATAATCAATTTTCAAAAAGAGTTGGTCAAAAAATTAATTTCATAATAAAAAGAAAATAAACTTATTAAGAATTTCATGTTTTGAAAGTAGGACAAAATCCTCAATATAAAATTATATTGGCTTTTTATAGGTTCTACTTCTAGAAAGAATTATAATTGATTTCTTCTCATTTAAACCAGTTGACTTATTTGTCAGATTTTATAATTTTTTTAGTTATTTTTGGTTTTAGTATTCTCAAGAATGAAACATTATATTTTTTAAATGATTTCAAATTGATAAGTTTCTAATTCTTTGAGTATCATTTGTCTTTCTAATCATAACTATCCAATTTCCAATTATGGTGGATATTGTTGGTGTTAATGGCTTTTAAGAGCTATAATCTTCCCTTTCCAACACTATTTGTGGTCTTAGAAGCAACATATTGACAAAATCATCTAATGTAAACTGTGGTGTTCTACAGTATGTAAATCATACCTTGAATATTGTTTTGAGAATACTTTTCGGAGTAGGTTTTATGTTAGCCATGGGGGCACTACCGTATGTAGTTGGTGTGGAGTTTGACAAATATATGCATTTTCTATTGATGTTTTTGGAGATTTTGAGTTGTATCTATGAAATATAAGGATTATAATAATATCTTTTTATTTTAAGTGCATTGCTAATAAATATATTTAGACTTTTTATTTCTTAAATTTTTGGGCTTCAATTTGCTTATTATTAGTAATTGTGACATGTTGTTAAATGAAATATTTTATTATTCACTCTTTAAATGTAGAGGGATGCTATGGTAAAATGATGTTATAATGTATTAGACTTAAAATTTGAAATTCTAAAACAATAGTTAAATTATACATGTTAAGTGATAACATGCATGTTGGTTGTTAAAGATTTGTTGAAAGTTTCCATCCGCTTTGCAACTTTTCCACTCTTTCCACATTTTGAATTTTGAATTGTCATGGCCTTGGAGGGTCCAGGCATGTTGGAGACCTCGGTGTGCCCAGACTTGCATATGATGTTGGATCTTCACAGAGAAGATTCTCCCACTTTGTCAGATATGGTGTTGGGTCTATCCAACACTTATGCACCCCCTTTGCTAGTTTCCAGTGTTGACTTTTCTTGTGAGGTTCGGTCCACTATTCCCCCCATAAGGGAGGGTGGAAAGATGTTCTCATTGGTGACAAGGGGTGAAATACCAAGCTTGAGGATCCCATGGTCACCCATGGTATCACAAGACCAAAAATTTCTTCTCCTATCAATGTTGTGGACAACGCTACTGCCTCCCTTAAACATTATGTTGTGGGTTGTTTCATTTCCTTCAGGCCATCGATTAAGATGACTAGGAAGTGGGTGGCACATAAATGGTCTATGAAGGGAAGTGTTAGTTTCTCAGCCATGCTCAATGGCCTCTTCAACTTCTGCTTCACAACTGTTGAAGATCTAGTAGTTATCCTCTCAAGGACCTGGTACTATGACAAACATTGTCTGGCCCTGGCAAGATGACACCCTGGTTTTGATGCCAATTTGGAACTCTAAAGCTTGGCTCTAGTGTGGCTCCACTCGCTAGGACTATCGCTAGAATTATGAGATGAGAAGATCTTGAGATGCATTGGAAACACCTTTGGACATTTTTTTGCAGCAGACCAAGTAACCCTACTTAAATCTAGACTTGTCTTTGTTAGATTCTGTGTGAATGTTAGCATTAATAGGACTCTCCCAACCATGGTCATGTTGTCCTCTAAGTGGTGGAAGAGGGTCCAACCAATTGAATATGAGAATGTTGGTCTGTACTGCCAAAAATGTGGGTATTTTGGCCATGTGCTAATGACTTGCAATGCTTTGAAGGACAAAAAAAAGGTGGACTCACCTGGTATTGCTAAAGACTCTACTATGTTAGGGGAACCTTTGGCTACTCCTTTATGAGTAGTTATTAAAGATAAAAAGGATAGCTCAGGTGGGAAGTCACCAATAGCAAGCTTCGAGCAAGGCAAGGATGAGGTAGTTGATAAGCTAATTAAGGTATCGAGTGTGGAAGTGAAGAAAGGGATGAATATAAAGGAATATCAATTTAGGAAGGAGATAGATGATTTATTGAATTCCCCCTTTGTGGGAGAGGGTACTGTCAATCATGCCTTAGAGGAAGGTGAAATTGGAACCCCTAGTGGTGACCACATGGTGTTGGTTGAGGACCACAAGGAGGCGGTCTCTAGTGACAAAGCTTTTGTTGGGGGTCAAGTGAGCCCAGTTAGAGAGCCTTTGGTGACCCTGGATTCCCTGGCTATAGTTCAGATGACAATGTTAGTGACTCTTGCCAAGAAATCCCTACCACTAATGGTGGGTGGGGGGGGAGGGGGGTCCTAACAATGGGGATCCTGATACGATGGGCCATTGGGGGATCTTTACCTTGAAAAGACTCAAATTGGTGTCTCCTGAGGAAGCAACGACTAAAGTCATGAGAAGTATTGAGGTGGCTAAGGGAAGGATGGCTCTCTTAGCCCCATCCTCACCTCAAATAAGTGTTATGAGTGAGTGGGAATTTCCAAAAAGGAAAACTAGGGGTGGCAAGAAACTAGATGTGGGGGTCGCTAACTTAGTGGATCATCTTAACAACAGAATGACTCGTACAAAGCAAGTAGCAAGGGAGGTGGTTACTGGAAGACAACTTACATGAGAGACAATTAAGAAAGGTAAGAAATGAAATTCCTCTCATGGAATATTAGGGGGTTGAATTTATGCCCATAAAAAGTATACTCTTAGACAATGTATCTTTTTGGAAAGGATTTATTGTATCCTCATTCAAGAATCTAAGATGACCGACCAAAACTTTACTAAGTTGGCTAATAAGATATGGCATGGGGATGCTTTCTTCCATTCAGAAGTGAAGGGGCTTTGGGAGGCCTAGCTGCTATGTGTGAACCCAATGTCCTAAGGGGCAATTAGATCCATAAAGAAAATAACTACATGATTATTAAGTTCAACAATCACAGAATGGTGTGGAATCTGGTAAACATTTATAACCCAAATACTAGGGTTGGTAGAAGGGAATTTTGGGAACGGATTGGAAAAAAGGTGCAAAACTTGAAGGACATAAGCTTGATGTGTATGGGGGACTTCAAAACCCCACTTTACCCTTCAAAAAAGCTTGAGGGGATCAATGACTTCTCTAAGAGTATGCAAGATCTTTTGGAATTCATTAACACCTATGACCCTATGGATGTGGACCTGCAGAGTAACCCCTTTACTTGGACCAATAATAGGAAAGGCCAAGACTTGATCCAAATTAGGTTGGACCAACTCCTAGTTTCAGAAGATTGGCCTCACATCATCCCCTCGTCCCTAGTCAACCTCTCAAGAACTATTTCTGACCACTCCTCAATTTTGTTCAATTGGGAGGATGTGATTGTGGGTGGGCCTAAACCTTTTAGATATGAAATCACGTGGCATTCCTATCCTAATTTCATGAATAAAGTGGAATAATGGTGGAATATCAAAGTGGATGGGACTGTTATGTTTTGGTTGACTCAAAAACTAGATAATGTAAGGAGGAATGCTAAGGATTGGGCCAAGAGTTCCTTTGGGGATGTGTTTAAAATAAAAAAGTCCTTGAGGAGGATCTCAAAAGGCTACAATCAACCATGGCAGTGGGAGATGTCATTGAGGCTACCAATCTTGAGGAGGAGAACTGTAGGAAGAAGTGGAAGGACACTATTAGTAGGGAGGAGATCTTTTGGAAGCAAAGGTCCCACATTTTCTGGCTAACCAAAGGTGATAAGAATACTTCCTTCTTTCATAGCTCTACTTTGAATCATAAAAAAAGAAATACCATACCTCACTGGAGAAGGAAGGAGGGAGGACCTCGAAGGAGCAAGAAGATATGGGAAGACATGTGGTGGATTTCTTCAGGAACACTTATAAAAGAGAAGAAAAGAGGAGCAACAATTTAGTCAGGAGAAGTAATCCTTAAAAATATCCCAATTGTCTTAGGGGGTGTGGAAAATGAAAAGCTCAAGGAGAAAGTCTCAGAAAAGGAGGTTAAGAATGTTGTGTTATCGATGTAAGCCTATAAGGCTCCAAGATCAGATGGCTACCTACCAGCCTTCTTCCAGCACTTCTAGGAAGTGATTAAAAAAGAACTTATTTGGGCCACTAGGGATATGATCAGAACTGGAGGGATGATAAGGAGGATCGATAAAACCTTTATTGTCCTTGTGCCTACAATTCAGACACCAAGAACCATAAGGTATTTTAGGCCAATCAGCCTTTGTAATACCATCTATAAGGTGTTAGTTAATAGGATCAAACCTTTCCTGGACATGGTTATTGAGATTCCTCAGAAGGGATTTGTCTCAAGTCGTCAAATTCTAGATGATGTGATTACCACATACGAAATCATCCACTCTATGGATAAAAGTGGAAGACCAGGTATGGCCCTTGAACTCAACATCTCTAAGGCCTATGATATAGTCAATCGGTCATTCCTCCATGACGTCCTAGAACAAGTGGGGTTCAATAAGAACATTGTGAATATCATAAAAACTATGGTGGAAACCACCCAATATGAGGTGTTTCTCAATAGGACTCCCTGGGGTAACTTTGATGCTAGAAGAGGTCTGAGACAGGGTGATCCTCTTTCCCCTTACCTTTTCATTATGGTGGTTGAAGTGTTAGGAAGGTCACTTACTAGGTTGGCTGGTTCGGGTAGCTTGAAAGGTATCAAGCCAGCTACTACAAGACACCTAAGGTTATCTAGCAATTTGTGGATGATACTTTTCTTCTCAGAGAATCCTCTATCTAGGAAGGAAATGCTTGGAGGACCCTCCTCATTAATTATGAGAATTGCTCAAGTTAGCAAATTAACTTGGTTAAAAGTAAGATTTGTTTTTTTAATACACTTGAGGTTTTGTAGGTGAAGGTTAAAATTATTCTTGGATGCCAATTAGACAACTTCCTAGATACCTACCTTGGCCTTCCTCTGACTATCAAGGAAGTCTCTACCACCTTTTGAAACTCTATTCTAGAGAGAATGCAAAAAAAGCTTGTTGGGTGGAAGGGAAAATTATTAAGTAATGTGGGAAAAACTTCAACTCCCAATGGTGGCTCTTCAAGGAATACCAATATACTTCCTCTCAATATTCTAGATTAACCAAAATATGGTCGATAAACTTGAAAATTTGCAAAAGGAAATTTCTTTGGTCGGGCACGGAGGAAAGAAAAAAATGGAGCCTCGTCAATTGGGAGACTGTGTGCAAACCTAAAGATAAGGGGAGGCTGAGAATTAGAAGAATTGTTGATACGAATAAGGCTCTACTCACTAAGGTTGGGTGGAGATTAGTTGAAAATAAGACCGGTTGGGGAGGATCATGAGGGATAAATACCTAGCCAACACTCAGTTTAGATATAACCTATTTAATATTAATGATCTCCTTAATGGCTCAAAGATCTAGAACAACATCCTCAAATGCAAGCCCCTACAACAGAAGGGTGTGAAATGGCTAGTTTGGAATGGTAAAAAAAAAGATTATGGGAGGACAATTGGATCGGGGGGAAACCACTAATCTACAACAAGTTCAATGGGCTCCAGGAACCCTTAAAAAGTAATGTGGGAATGAAGGTGGAAGATTATATTAATAATCAAAGGAAATGGAAGTGTTTATCCACCTTGGATATCCCTAATAGAGAGGATCCCCTTGTTAAAGAATTGGAGAAAATGATGTGCCGCCACACTCTCCCTATACATGCCTAGTGGGATGAGGCGATTTGGGATAGGAGGACTAGGGCAAGGTTTGGAATAGACAATTATTGCCAAAAATCATTTTTTTTTCTGGTGGACAGTCATGCATGGTAAGATCCTCACTACTAACAACCTCCAAAGGAGAGGTATTTAGATAACCGACCGATGCTACTTTTGCAAGGAGGAAGAGGAAATATTGTTCACCTCTTTTTGGAGTGCCCATATTCTCTAAGGTTCGATCCTACATCTAGAATAAATTTTTGATGGTTTGGGTCATGAACATAGGCTTGGAACAATTCATAGAGAACTAGTACTACCCCTTTATCCACCCACACCTTAGAGTCCTTTGGAAGGAGAGAAACACCAGGGTTTTTCGGGAGTAGGAAAGGGGTGAGTAAGTGGTGAGAGAAACTTTGAGTAAGCTCAACACAAAGAATGTTATGGTGGAAAATTTTAAAGTGCCATAGGAACCCTTGTGCAGGAAGGAGGTGGATATTGCTAGGAAGTGGAATATTCTCCCTAACTTCCAAAATTTTGACAATTCAAAATTGGTAGCTAGAAAAAATACCCATTGGTTTCCCCCCACTAGGTCCATAGTCAATATTCTCCCTGACTTCCAAAGTTTTGACAATTCAAAATTGATAGCTAGAAAATAAATTGATGGTGTTGCACAAGGGAGTGGGAAGTGGGGCAAGCAACAACTAAAGGTCTACTGAGGAATGAAAAGGGTGATGTCCTGGTTGCCTACTCGAGACGTTTGGGTCAGGGAACCAATAATGTGGTGGAGGCTACTACTTTACTTTGGGGGCTAAGATTTGTTGTGGAATTAAAGGTGAAAATACTAACCATAGAGGGGGACTCTAAACTCATCATTGACTATGCTCAAGGGAGTAATCAATTTGGTTGGGCCCTGCATCACATATTGGGTGACATATGGAAGTACCTCACAACTCTGGATCATTATCACTCACAACACACCTACAAGGAAGGCAATGCGGTGGTAGACGCCTTGGTTGGATTGGAGTTTGATTTGGAGAACATAAAAAGTTGGAAGAGTGTTGAATCATTGCCTAACTCTATAATTTCCCTCATTAGTAGGCAAATACTCCTCTAAATAAGGTTAGATGACCCTCCAATTTTGGAGAAGGGGCCAATTTGGTAGAATTGCTATCATTTTGATAGTTAAGATTGTCTTGAGTTTGACAAGACATTTCACAAGGTTTAATTATGTGGATCAATTCATGAAAGGGCATGGAGAAGGGGATGCAATTAGTAATACTAGCTTTAAAATTAGCGCCATCATTTTTCAGTGTTATGGTAGGATTATAGAAAGAAATCACATTATGACTCAGGCTAGAGCTTTAAGGTATTGCGTGTGGATTTCTTACACTTTAAAATGGTTAGCACATTCTGGAATTCATAGTCTCATGAAGCATAAGAAAGATAGCTTTTTCACCGCTGGTTACTGCATATCTAGCCCCACCTTTGCGATTTTCTAGGTGCAAATGAGAATTAATGAGATTGAAGAAAGGGATATCATTGAGGAAGTTATTTACATGGGTGGGGACCTAAATAGATTGGAGCCAACTAAAATAGAGGATTTCTCCAAAAGGCAGGGCACTTGGATTCTGTTGAAGGAAGGAGGGTTTGTCCACTATATGCAGGCTATGGTGGGCTATGTTAAGAATTGTTCACAACAATTCATTGCTAGCTGGAAGGATAGGTGTGTCACCATAAATGACATTATGTTTCAAGTGAATGAGGAGTCTATTGCCATGGCGACGAGATTGGACATTACTAGTAGGAAATGATGGTGGCGGATGAGGCAAGTATGACTAGTTTATTTAGAGGCAATGAGGTCCCAGACTATTATTGTGGTGGTTTTAGGAGGGATAAACTGCCAAAACCCTGGGACAATGTTTGTCTAATGATTATGAAATGCTTGACACTAGAAGGTAAGCACAGTGTGTATTACTTTTACCATTTCCCACTTCTTAACCATTTTTGTAACAAGGAGCTTGTTTGCATTCCTTTCTTTTTGATGCATGTACTTGAAGAGACTGTGATGGATGTTACATAAAAAAGGAAGAAAGGGGCCAACTTCATTATCCTACACCAAGGGCTCATGTTTCATCTTTTCCAATTTCACTTTGCCCTTTTCCTACCTAGTGTGATTGCAATTGACAATGTCCTCCCCTCTAGGGATCCCCTACACTTGGAATTTTCGGTGGCAGTTTTGCCCTCACCCCTTAGCCTTCCCCTAGCCAAACCCCTGTTAAGGGTAGGAAGAACAAGATAGCCCTGGAATTGGCTGCTAATAAGAGAATTAAAATGGATAAGAGGGTGGAGGTGAAAATTTGGGATTTAGATGAGGAAATTGGTGGGGGTAGAAGAAGGTTAGGAAGAATTACTAAGACCCATGAAAGATTTAAACAATTGTCTAGTCGCTCTCAGGTGGAGGAGGATGACACCAACTCTGAAGAGAGTGACAAGAACTTAGGGGATGACTAGGAGAAGGGGAAAGATGAAACAAATAAAGAGGTGGAGAAATATGATGATACCCTAGATGGTACTTGTAATGTTTTGTACTGTTTTAGTAATGTTCCCAAAAGTTTCAGAGATGCTCCCGAATGGTTTCGGTAATGTTCCTAAAAGTTTTGGAGATGCTCTTGAATGATTTCGGTAATGTTCTCGAAAGTTTTAGAGATTTTTTGAATTGTTTTGATAATGTTCCCAAAAGTTTTAGAGATGCTCTCGAAAGGTTTTTTCTCTATAGTTGATGACGACACTTACCAATGGAAAGTAAAATAAAAATAGGTTTGAGATATATTAAATCAATCGGAACTACAAATACAAATATTAACCTAGGCCCCATATTAATTAATTAAAACAACTAATTAAAGGTCCTTGTATTATTTAAATTCTAGGACTAGTTAATTAATTAATTAAATTAAAAAATTACATTAAAATTTGGGGACATGACAAATCCTCGCTGCTCAAAGATTGCTTGCTCTCAAACAATCCATCATCTAACGAAACACCAACAGCTCTAGGGTCCTAAATCAAATGCGTAAGCAAGACAAGTGAAATGACATCAATCCTTTGTAGCACCGCATTGCTATCAAACTTTCGCTATGCTACTCTGATAAAAATATTATTGTATCCTGAGTCACTAGGATCCCAAACCAAAAACGTAGGCGAAATGAGTGAATTGTCATCAAACCTCCCTTTCACCCCACTATCATTAAGCATCCATTGTGCCACTTTGATATAAACATTGTCGTAGCCTTCACCAGGATCCCAATGACACAAATTGATGAAATCTTTCATGTCATTATGTTCAAAAATCTCTTTGGGTATGGTCATGCACATAGACGCTAATGCTGGCACAAACTTACCCACTGACACAACCACAACAATCACTATTATATTCCTGATGGATGAAACTTTGATGAAGAGAGCTCTAGTGGTGAGAATGTTGACAAAGGGGGCCTTAGTTGTGAGTACTTTGGTGACAGGAGCTTCAATGAAGGGTGTCACGATGATGGGAGCCTCAACAAAGAGTACCTTAGTAAAGGGAAACCTTGGCAGAAAAAACATCAACAGAGAGTACCTCAATGACAAATAATTTTTTAGCTACAGATAAAACCTCAATGGTACATAGAACCCTAGTTGAAGCCTCGATGATGGATAGAGCCTCGACAACGAACAATGTCTCAATGGCCACAAATGTAGCTATTGTGACTGATGGAACCACAATGATGAACACACAATGATGATGGAGATAGCTATGACATTGTCGATGGACACAACTACGACGATGGATACAGACTTGACTTTGATGACAGATACGATTATGATGGATATGAACTCGAAATGGACACAGACTCGGTGTGGGTGACGGATATGAACTCGACAATGGACATGAACTCGACGTCGGTGATGGACATGACAATGAAGGACACGAACTTGACAATGGACACAGACTTGGCTTTAGTGATGAACACAACGATGACAAACATGATGATAGTGACAGACACAAACTCAACGACGGACACAAACTCGACATCGGTGAGAGACACAAACTCAATGTTGGTGACAATCATGATAGTGATGGACACGATGGTGACATACACAATGGTGATGAACACAATGGTGATAGACACGATGATGATGAACATGACAGTGACAAACACGATGATGGAAGACACAATGGTGACGAACATGGTAGTGAAAGACATGATGACAGTGATGGACACGAACTTGATGATGGACATGAACTCAGTATCGGTGATGGATGAAATCAGTTTCAGTGACTAATATGACATTGACAAACACAAACTCGACGTTAGTGATGGATATGACTATGATGGACATGATGGTGATAGACACAACAGTGATGAACACGATGATGACAAACATGAACTCGATGACAAACACATTCTTGATGTTGGTGATGGACATGACAATGTCGAATACAAACTTGACGTCAATGAAAAACATCATGATGATGGACATGATGGTGACAGACACAATGGTGATGAACATGATAGTAACAAACATGACAGTGATGAACACGATGGTAACATGCACAATGTTGATGAACACGATGGTGACAGACATGATGACAATGATGAACACAAACTTGACGATGAACACAGACTCAATGTTAGTGATAGACATGATGGTGACGAACATGAACTCAACGTCAGTGATGGACATGATGGTGATGGACACGATGATGATGGACACAACGGTGATAGACACAATCTCAGCATCAATGATGAGAACAATTGTGACAGACATGATGATGGTGAGGGAAACACAACCTTAGCAACGAGAAAGACCGTGATGATGGAAATTGCTTCGATGACAGACACACAACCCGACAAGAAACACAACCTCCGTGACATACACAACCTCAGCCACAACTTTGGTGATGAGCACAACTTGATCCTTCCGTGTCTTCACAAGATCCATGCAAGCAATTTCTTCATTTTTTTGGGTGTTCTCCTCATGTTGGTGTAGTAGAAAGATTTAGTGAATCCTTTTGGAGTGGCCCTATAATCATGCCTTCATTCTCCTCATGTAAAGCATCACCCTTATCGTTGTTATCCATTTTCTCCCACTTGTGCAAATGAGATATTAGTTTTTCTTCACAATGCTTGAAAACATTACTGACCAATCTATATGTTGCTATAGAGGGAATAAATTCTAGATTACAAACAACCCATAACATAGATATGATGGGTTGGGATATTTCATCCATCTCTTCAATGCATGAAATCACAAGACTCTCCATAGCAACTGAAATCTTAGTATCATGATCTTCCTTGATGTGACCAAGAAGTGAGAAATATATCATGGACCAAATTTTGCAATTCGAGATCTAATAGAAGGTTACTTACTTTAACATTTGCACAATTCTCTAACATTGTAGATCTCCTACCAAAAGGGTCACTACTGAAGTCATCGAGACTCTGAAAGCTGTCAACTATCAATTGCAATATCTCTATCATGGTGTTATCATCACAAGGTGCTTTAGGAGTTGAAATTCTCAAGACCTCACTAAGACATGTTGCAACTACCAATCTTTTATCCTTGTCATGATGTCTTAAAAGCTTGGGTTGACTTAAGGCCTCCTTAATCGGTGAGAGGATTCTCTATATAAATCTTGAAGGTAATTGGTTCACCTAACACAAACAAACTTCCAATATATCTGATGGAAGATCAACACCTCCACTGAGCTCTTTGTTAATCTTTTGTAGTGCCTTCAACCACCACTCTCCATCCCTGTTCGAGGCCATAATGTGATCCAAGTATCAAAATCTCTCAATCATCCTAGTAAGATGGCAAGATCACCAGCTCTGATATCACTGTAATGTTCTGTACATTTTTGGTAATGTTCTTGAAAGTTTTGGAGATGCTCTCGAATAGTTTTGATAATATTCCTGAAAGTTTTAGAGATGCTCCCGAATGGTTTCGATAATGTTTCCAATTTTTTTGGAGATTTTTCGAATGGTTTCGATAATGTTCTCGAAAGTTTTGGAGATGCTCCTGAAGGTTTCTGCTCTAATACCACTGTACTGTTCTAGTTCTAGAGTTCCCTTATTAAGTCTTGTAGTATGCTTTAGGTAATCTTGTTGTGTGCTTTAGGTAGTCTAGTTGTGTGTTCCAAGTAGTATTCCTCAGTGTTTCGGGTGGCCAGTGCTTCAAGTAGTTCTCTCTTCGTGCTTCGGGTGGCCAGTGCTTCAGGTAGTTCCCCCTCGGAGGCCGTATGGTAGTGTGGTGGTCGTACAGTGGAATATCACTATGGCCATATGGGATGGAGGTACAATGACCATATGGTGTGGGGAGAAGATAAGTCATATAGTGTGATAGCAAGAGTACAATTACAAAGTTGTCCAAGTCGTACCATTGCAGTATGGAAGATGCACTTCGTGATGTGGGGGATGGATGGTGTAGGGATAGATGAATGCTAAGTTATGCAACCATAAATTTACAGACCCAAATTTGTCAATAAACCAAACAAGAATGTAGATTGAACACAAATATCCTTCAATTAATATTTGCAATAAGATGGTGCTCTGATTTACTAGATCCGAGTGAAATATTACATGCAACGAAATAGGTGAGGGTTGAATCCCATCGAAACCAAATATGCCAAGTTGGGAAGATCTTTCACTTTTGAAATTGCAAACAATAGAGAATCCTAATGAGAATTCATAGTACAAAATAAATAATTAGATTGCCTATCTATGACTACCTACAAACTGTGCTTAAATACCCGTCAGGGAAAACCTTTCCGAAGTTGTATAAAGATAGCCAACAACAACACTTACCAACATAAAGTAAAATAAAAATAGGTCCAACATATATTAAATCAATCGTAACCACAAATACAAATATTAACTTGGGCTCCATATTAATTAATTAAAGTATCTAATTAAAGGTCCTTATATTATTTAAATTCTGGGACCAGTTAATTAATTAGTTAAATTAAAAAATTACATTAAAATTTGGGTACATGACAGTACTTGGGATTTTGAGGTAGATAATCCCATCATGGACCCCTCCCTTGACCCCACCCATGTTTCTGCTACCATCATCTAGCCTCCAACTGACAACCAGGAGAACTCCAAAACTGCGATTGACTCCCTTGACACCATCTCCTCCCCAGTTAAAAAAAATGGTCTGGTAAACCTAAAGGCCCTTGTTAACAATCTTGTGGTGCAGGACAAGAACAAAACTTTGGTGAGCAATAAGGCTTTAAAGTTGGGTGCGGAGGAAAAAGGGGAGGTTACCCACAAGGATCTCCAGGAGCTCAAAGACAGGTGCAATACTATGGAGGAGGGCTTCACCCTGTTCTCAAAGTTCACCCTTAAGGTGACTTATGCAACTACCACTACTCTTTAGTTGTTAGCTAATGTGTCGGAGGAGGACAACCTGGGGAAGGAGGACTCAAAGCTTCACTATGGCTTCCTTGTTGAAGATTGGGCCAAGATGCTCCTGAGGAAAGAAAAAAGATGCCACTTAGTGGCCTTTTGTTTTCTGCTATGTTTGGTATTTTGCTGGTTTTCACTTTCCATCCTTTGGTGATGGTTATACGTTTTTGGTTAAACTTAGTTTTGGGCTATAGGCAGTACGATGCAATGACCACCTATATGCTTTTTGATAAACTGTTAAACTCTGTTGGTTCTAAGGGTTGGATCCCTAGAACATTTAATTACCGTTATTCTGTTACTTATGTTTTGATGTATATCGTTAAAGGTGCTGTGTGTGATAGCTTGCTAGCTTTTTGGTGGTTGTGCCACCACTGTTGTAAAGGGCCAACCTCCTAGTTTTGGTTGCTTTTATATCAAAAACATGCATGTCGGTATAAAAATATCACAATAAGCCAACACTTTTATTTAAAAAATAATAATTACTACTAATTCTCTAGATTATAAAATGTATAGTTATTCCTATCGACTTATCGATTTGTGTACAAAAATGTACTGCTAGTAAAATAAAAATTTGTGCCAAAGTTCATAATAATAAATAAAGAGATATAAAGCTTACAAAATGGACAAAAGCTAAACGCCAAACTCATGACTATAACACACTTCCACCAATAGTATTAGAAATAATTTTTTTAAAGTTCAAATAAAAAATTAAATGTTATGATTAATCAATTAAATTGAAAAGTTGTTTGCTAGTTTTTCTAATGAAGGAACTAATAATAATAATTAGAAAAGATAGATAAATAGATAAAATTTTAACGTCCACGAGGCTAAAAAATAGCCTATGGCAAACTTAAGTAACAATGTTCACTTTTGTGTAGGATGATGATGAGTCCACCCAATTGCTTAATGTACTCTTCGTTGAATAAGTTATGCCAAGAACTGTCACATATAGTGTACGCATATTTATCTCTACTACTTTTGTAGGCCTCACATTCTAAAATAAAGTGCTGTCCACTTTCCTAAAAGTAAAATATAACAATATAAATTTGATCATTGAATCCATCCAGTGAACTAGTTTACGTTTGTACTTCCACATGATTGACGAAAAAATAAATAAATGAATTCAAAATCAAAACAAGCCGTCAAAGAGCCCTCCAGACTGAGTGCAAGGCTCCCCATAAAAACCAAAACAAAACAAGCCTGTTAAATTGTGCGACCATGTTAGACTCAATTTATTCCTTGAACTATATTAATTTTCACAGAAACACGATTCTTATTAATTGATCAGTTCATTAAATACGAGGCAGCTGAAGAAATCGAAAATGAACCGAAAAAGCAGGTCATGTAATTTTCACACCTAGCAGGAGCAGAAATGGTTAATTGAAGGGCTGCGCGGGTATGGCAGAAGAGATGTGTTGCATATCTCATGCTTTCTTGAAAGCGGCATCGGCTAAGCCTAACAAAGTGGCAGTTATTGAATCAAATTTCACGCAAGAATGTGCGCGGGACGTGGTGTACACATACGCGGAACTTAAATCCGCTGTAATCGATTTGGCGGCTCGTATTACCAATATTTTCCGTGGGGCCCATGATCCAGACGTGATCACTCCCCCAGGTATGTTCCATAACCATTGATATATTCTCCACAATATCTACATCAGAAAACTTAGAAAGAAAAAACACGTTGAGCAGAGAAACATGAAAAAGATATCCGCCAAAACTGATACATTTTTTTGGTACGACCTAGAATTCTGAATAATGAAAGATAAATTGCAAGCCTACGCATAGGAGAGCTCAAAGATAACTGTAGACACCTAAATCTGCTCATAGCGAAGTGATCAAATTTGTTCTCAACAATTAAATACTTTCTGATTATTAAAATTAATTGGCACTTTATTCCTCTGGCTACTAGGTGAAACAATTTAATTGATTCACCTAGTTCATATGGCGTCCTTTAATTAAAAAACTGCTCATATTTATTTAATGAAATTCCTTTACATTCTTTTCCTCCATTCTTGAATTTAAATTAATTCAAAAATACATTATCGTGGCATCCACTTATGTTCTCCTAACTTTCCCTCTGCACTCCATTAACATTTTGTATAAGCCTAATCACCCTGTTCTAATCATATGCACATTCCTAATCTTTGGGTTTAAAAAGAAAGTCAGCCTGTGTCATAAATGGCAAGGGCACTTTTCCCCACTCGTCCTCCAAGCCTTAAAGGGTAGTACCCAATATGGGCTCCCATCTTCTTTTTCCCTCCAAGGAATTTAATATCTTTTCTCTTAGGTGCTTTTGGAATGTGAACAAGAAATGCCTTTATGGAAAACCTTCTCCATTCCAAAGTTTTCTCATCCTCTTGAAGACGAAATCACTCTCCACCCTTGATCTCCTTCCTTCCATCTTGACCCTTCATTTCCATATCCCTTCCAACTCTCTCACACTTAGTCAATTCTGATGAATATCTTTTATTGTGCAACCGAGAAGTGTCATCTTCATCCTTGAGCACAATTTGAGCACTGTTATGCAGCTGTAATCTTGCATGTTAACTTTTTAGTCCATAAATTGGATAAAGAACAATAAAGAAGAGCGTAATTAATATACAAAAGACTAAATACATTTATCATGGGAAAACCCTTCCACTTGAAGGGAAAAACCCAGCCACACCAGCACAATATCTCTTTTCATTGATAATAAAAATGTTTGAGTACAAGGTTTTCACACTTGATTGATTTACAATATACCAAACAATGACACTAGATTGCATAAGACTCTTCATCTTTCACACAAAGGTCTCTTTGAGTCCAAAATTAAGACGCTTCATATTTCCACACATTAACATTTCACATTTCCATACGTATGCCTCTTCGCATGATGTATTATACATGTCTTTTTATATAATATTAACTTAAATATTCTCACAAATGTCTCTTTCAGCTGAAGGTGACCATAGGTTTCATAACAAACATATTTCAATTTTATAAGAGCGGAGATTAAGATCTTTATTGCAGCTACAAACTTCAACACTCCCTCTTAGCAAGAGAGAGATCTTTAATGAGGTAGACACACATAACTGCAACCAAAAATGTCAATGATATATTCTCATCACATAACATATGTTATCGCAGCATAACATAATTCACCATAGTTACTTCAAAATCATATAAAATAAGAGTCAATGGAGTCACATGTATGACTTTTACTATGCCTATTCGTAGAGGGTGATCCATCATACCTACTCGTAGAGGGTAGAACATGGGCTTTTATCTCAAAACTTCTCCTAGAGAAGGATACATTTCCACCATGCCTACTCGCAGAAGGTGGTCCACCATACCTACTCGCAGAGGGTGGAACAAGGGTTTTCACCTCAAATTTCTCCCAAAGAAGAATGCATTTCCACCATGCTTACTCACATAGGCTAGTCCACCATACCTACTCGCAAAGGGTGGAATGAGAGTTTTTACCTCAAACTTCTTCCAGAGAAGAATGCCTTAATAACTGAGATTTTCCCTTAATAGAGACTCCCTCTCACTAGGGACAACTTTAATCACAAAGACTCCCTCTCAAAAGGGACAACTTTGTTCACCACAATAAGATGGCTAACTATTGCATGAACTTGCAAAGGGTTGGACATCTCCTTCTGTCATGTGATCTCCCTCTGAAGTTGAATAGTCTCTCTCTCTAAATATGATCTTCCTCTTTCAATAAAGTGTCACCAGTTTAGTATCAAGATTGCAAACAACATTGTATAATATCTCACTATCCCATTGCATCCTGCAACCACGAGAGATATTAATAACTCATAACTATTGATGCTAAAAACAATCACTATCTATAATCAACATTCAGGAGATAATCATAAATACTTATCTCTTTGAGATCTAATCTGAACGTGCACACAAATATACACACAAAAGAGATCCTGTCTTGTGCCTTTACAACCAATACAATGCAAATGGCATCAATGCAAATTTTGCTATAAAAAATTTGATACTAGCATCATAAGAACTTATCATCTAATCTTCCTCACAATCCACCTATTAGCTTATTTACAGCTTCTGAAGGAACACCTTAAGCCTTCAATGTTGTGGTAAAATTCTGTAACACAAAGGCATGATTAGAAATACATTGAACTACAAAACCGAGTTAGCAATCTCTGTGGTGCTAGTACCTCAACCATTTCCGAACATTCACACAAATACGGAACAAGGTTACTTCCTTTTCAGCCACTATTATATCCTTTAATGAATCTGAGGTAAACTTTCACGATAGTTTGGATGGATGCATATACACAGATTTCATGGGATCAAAATGCATCAAAACCTAAACTTTTTATAATTCAATTCCATGACTGCAACTAGAGTTCCTATGTTCATATATTGATCATAGCACATGATAAATGCAGCCATAACAATAAATAATCTGCACCACAATTTGATTATATATTTCTATCTTACCTCATATTATATAGCTTTGAATATACTAACAATATTTATATACTCAATTGAAAACGCACAATATAAGATCAAACTTTCAGATTTCAAACTATTCAAAGGTCCGATGCACATAACACTACAATTTTCAAATTTACCATATCCATTTCTCCACATGACCACTGTTGTTGCCATCAGTTAGGGCTATTCCTGGACTGCATGCCATATGTTCTGCAAAGTCTTCTTTATGGCACCTTTGATGTACTTGGGTCAGATTATTCTGCAAGACACCTCCCATCATAAATTGAATTGATTCCTTCCTAGATAGTTGCCTCTCATGAACTGATATTGCTCACCGTCTTTGAAAGTGAATACAGTCGATATGAAGGAAAAATGAACACTCAAGAGAAAATCTGCTTTTGGAAACTCTAGTGAGTAAGACTTGGAATATATATGATTCCTGGGACCTTTCTGCAATCTGTTCAAAACACACACACACAAGCCTTGCTACACTTGAATAAAAACATCTATGAAGGAACTGGAAGCAGTTCAATTTTCTGCAGAATGAATCGTCAGGTAATTATTGTTGTGTCAGCAACTCTTAACGATTAAAGCTGAATATAATCTGCAATTCTCGACCAGAATGAATAATCACAAAATATTATACTGTCCAGAATGTATTGTTAATGTATTGTCTATGTAATAACTCGATCTAGTTATAACTCCAATTTCCTTTGCTAATTAGTGGTTTGGCATTTTGTCAAACACTTTGCGTGCAAAACAGTGTAAAAGCCATGTTGGCAAATACTGATTTTCTTTGCTATTTAATTGTTTGTCAATTTGTCAAACAATTTGCAACAAGTTTTGATTAATCTCTACTGTGATAAATAACAGTGTACCTGTTTACAATATAGTAAATTTGCATTGCCAGTCTGAAATTCAAATGATCTTGCAATTTGATTTCTCAGCTGTAGTAAACAACTAGCTATATTAAAATGTAAATGGAACCTGACTGAAATAGGAATGGCATTGACACCTGCTCCAGCTTTGTGTAGCTTTCAACTGCTCTACAAATGCACTGTAGATGAGCAGCATTCCTCTGCTACATAATCACAGCTTCCCAAAAGATAACGCAGGGCTTACAGTCCCAAACCACAGGCCAATGAATTAAATTGCAGGCCTGTAAAACTCAAATGCAGGCCTTTAAGAATAGAATGCAAACCTTATAATATTAAAACGCAGTCCCAGATTTCTTACTGAAATTCTCAGCCCATAAACTCCATGTGGCTCCCCAATGTAATCTCTGAATTTATTAATTACACCAATCACACTTTCTAGAATAATCTCAGAATCGAAATGGAAATTATTAATTGATATGTCCACCAAAAATCCAAGGCAAGTGCCAATATGCAGCTCTTCTTAAACTCAGAAATCACAGTAGAAGAGGAAGGCAAATTATTTACTTCAGCATAATTTGCATACACCGACTCAGAATTCTCAGAATTATAATTCCAATCTCCCAATCACAAATAATCACAGTAAGGAGATTTAACCAATAAGACCACTATACTTCAGCAGCGGCTTCAACAATCTTTAGAAACTGAGAAACCCTTATACTTCAACAAGGGCACAAAATTCAGAAAACTCATAAAAAGCCACAAAGGCATCAAAAGCAAGTAAAATTCAATTGATGCTTTTCTCATCAAATGAGCTTGTATTTATAACCTCCAAATGCCTTCTTGTTGCCAAAATGTAACTTCACTCAAGACGCTTCACCACACAACATTAATTAGAAGCTTCCATTAGATTCTTTTACTTGACTTGACTCAACTTATTAAATAAATGGTCCCTTCCAATGATAACTCAACCCTCAGCTTAAGTGAAATTATAAAGTTAAATGATAACTTCATAATAAGCCATTTAATGAATTAATAATAATTTGGCCACCAAAAATATAATAACTCCCAAAATACTCATTATTTAAATATGCTATCTGAAATAAGAGTCACACCTATTATTTCTCCATGTGATCAAATGCACTTTACAAAAATAGAAAGGGTCCATCTCAATCAACACCCAACTTACCACAAATAGTAAGTAGACAAAACTAAGCCCAAACAAAGTCCACTTTGAGCCAAACAAAGACTAACCTGTAGCTTACTAGAATTGTGGAGAAGATAAGACCCTCCCAAGCCAAGCCATTGCCATAGAAGACCCTCTATCCGCAATAATTATCCTACGAAGATAACAATAATAGGCTAATCCTTGAAACTCTGATACTGACAAAAATGGGGACATTATAGTCTAAGTACCATGTGATAATCTCGAGAATGAAAAATGCTAGCAACTAATACAATCTTTATTTGCACAAACAGGAATTACAATAACCGAGTTGCTTTGATTAATAAAAAGCATGACGCCAAGATATACATGAACCGATAAAAGGCCACCTTGATAATCCACAAGAAGAGTATTAAGATAAGACGAAGATTCATGACTGACTATCACATAACTAGTGAAGCTAGATCATCAACAACTAGCAGTTTGAACTATGCTCGGTATCTTTGTCAAGCTGAGCCATTTACAACTCCCTGCACAAGAGTCATGCGACCAATGTCTGCTCAACAAATCAGAAAGTTAACATTATCGAGGAAACATATTCGACTCAACAGATAGATGAGTTGACACTAATTTCCATTCAACAAGGATTGGGATTCTGCCAAACATGGGTCGAAAGGTTTTTGTCCTTGGGTCATTGCTGCAAATAATTTGTAAACAACATCGAATGCCTTTGGCACAAATTCGCATTTGCAATGGCCAAAGTAATAGCCATATTGGTTTTGGCTGCCCGACTACCCATGTGAGTGCAGAATGAATCATCTTACCTTGTGGGCAATTCTACGATCTTGCTGATAGAAAAAAAAATGCTCTTGGGACTGCCGATTGTAATAGTATTGCCTCTGATGACTATAGACTAACAAGATTTTGTATGTAGACTCATACTCAAGGACTAAACTCATACTCAAAATTTTGGAAGAAAATAGAGTCCACGATTCTCATATTCAAAAGAAATAATCACATATATACAACTGAAATCGGAATTGGGTGAGACTTACTTCTCGAAGATGATTCTCCAACATCCTAAAACGTTCACCAATTGCTCGTCTCCCCCTTTTCTGCACGTGCGACAACAAATTCCCTCCTCTATGTGCGCACACATCTAATATTCATCAACTCACACTAGACACCTGATTAATATTTTGCACACAATTTGGGCACTTACACCATTGACCTTCTCAATAAGCTCCGACGAGAGAGATCACATGAAAAATGTAATCAACGAGAGAGAGGATGACTGTTACGAACAACATTGAACAACAACCGCTTCAGAAGAAGAAGATGAGCATAATGTATAGGGTTTGTAGAACAATGGCATGGATGGAGAGCGGCCCAATAATATAATATAAAACATCTTTGCTATTGAAGCCTATTATCTTCTCTGCAGTTCTTTCCTTACACAGTTATACAATAACTATTAGCTTCAACTCAAATAGTCTCTGAGAACACACAACAAGATCGCACATAGTCAATGACTTTAACTTGATATATTGCTGATACCTAACCTAACTCTGATACCATGTTAAGTTTTTAGTACATAAATTGAATAAACAACAATAATTAAGAGCATAAATAATACACAAAAGACTCAATACATTTATCTTGGGAAAACCCTTCCACTTGAAAGGAAAAACTCGACCACACCAGCATAGTATCTCTTTTCATTGATAATAAAAATATTTGAGTACAAGGCTTTCCCACTTGATTGATTTACAATATGCCAAGCAATCAAATAAATAGATTGCATAAGATTCTTCATCTTTCACACAAAGGTCTTTTTCAGTCCAAAAATAAGACCCTTCACATTTCCACAAATTAACACTTCACATTTCCATACATATGCCTCTTCATGTGACGTATGATACATGTCTTTTTATATAATATTAACTTAAATATTCTCACAAATGTCTCTTTCAGCTGATGCTGACCATAACAGTCATACCAAACATATTTCCATTTTATAAGAGCAGAGATAAAGATCTCTATCGTATTTACAAACTTAAATAGAGCATACATCAAACTCAACATCATAGGACAAATCTTTGGATTGAGGAGATCATCATACTGGGTTCTTGAAAGCCATTTCATTGTTTAGATTTCTCTTCTTGCCCATTCTTAATTGTTATGTTTTATGTGATTTTGAATGATTTTGTTGCTATTTTCATTCCTTTTGAAATTACATTTAGTTGCACACAATAATGACAGTGCTTAAATTTCCTATTTAATAAGTAATGTAAAAAATCTTGCAACCTATTTGAACATGGGAGCATAAAGACACTTAACTTTCAGGTTTCTTTCCATTCTTGGTAAATCTTAGCATCATTTGATGAGAAGGTTTGACGATAATGTTTAATTTTCTTCCTCTTAACTTTTGTCCAATCTTGGTGAAACTGAGGGAGGTTCTTTATGATTTATTCGATTTTGCCTCTATATCATTGTCCCCTAAGCCAACCCTCTCATGGGAATCCAAAAACTGAAAAGAATCCTTAGATTTGTTTATAATCATAGAGTTGGCATTCATATGAGAAATATATAGAGCCTCTAAAGCCTAGAAAGAAGAGAACACATTTTTTATTTGCATGTTACTCCCATTTTGCTCATCCGTCACCTGTGAGGAAGTGACTTTCATTACTTGAAGAGAGGAATGCAAGGGGATCAAGTACCTTCTTAGAGTGCTCAACATGAGCATCCATTGCATAAGGTTGTGGAAGTGCATCAATCCACTTAGCACTTTGTTAACCAACTTTAATCTTGGATCCAGAACAATTTTAGCAATGTGTCTCATTTTGAAACATCTACAATCGGAAGGGAAAACCTTCATAATCCAAGGATTGTGATCAATTGTCATCAGCAACCTTGTATGTGCTAGCAGCTTTGAGATCTCTTAAAATATCCACATCCACAAGGATGTGGGTGAAGGTAGTGCGGGTGAAATTGGTGGTATTTGTATCTACTACTAGGAAATCTTCCAAAGACACTTTCCAATGCTTTCAAAGCAAGATTCAAACCATAACTGTAATCAAAGATTTGGGAGATAAACCCAAATAGGCTTCACTGTGAATTATTTAGTGAGCGAGTTAAACTCCAGATACCGAGGTTTGAGGAGGAACATGTTTTGCCTCCAACATTATTGCTTGTAGACAATAGCATCTTATCATGCTTATAGTCAAAATCTACAATTAAAAAGCCTTGTGGATAAGGGCTTCCAAGTTACCTTTCAACCTTTGTTTCCATGCATTAGTGATCCACTTTTGCAAATTGAAGTGATTAAATTGACCTATTAAATGATTGGCTTTGTAAAACTACTTTCCCTCAATAACTATTTTTTTAAATCCTCAAAGAACATTAAAAATAGGGAAGAAATGACTTGTTTGAGAGGATTTACATAAAAATCATTGTCCTTAAAATGCACCCAAACACCCACAACATTCCTCCCTTTTTTTGTGCGTACATCCCATGCAAAGGGTCACATATCGTTTAGGGCGCAACAAACAACCACATCCCTAAAGGAAGAACCAAGGTTGTATTATGAAGTAATTGGTAAAATACTTGTTATTAATAGAGATCGAGAGGTCTATTTATACAAAAGAATAAAATAATATTTTTTTAGGAAACAATTGTAAAGAATAGAAATATTCTATTCTAGCTAAAAGAAAGCTAAAGAAAGCTAATAAATAACTACAACTAACTAAATATCATAAATACTCTAATATTTACAATAGATTACAAGCAGATAAACATTAATTAGTATTAGAAGCTTATCTATTATTGTAATACTTTCCCTTAATGGTTAATCTATCCACAACACCAAGCTGCCGAGTTTGAATCTTTGGCAAACCAAGGACAAGCTCTTCCCGAGCAAGTTGAGAGAGATAATGCACATTTAAGTGCCCATACTGTTGATGCCAAAGTGTGCAAACAAAAGACTGTTGAGCAGCCATAGCTAAGTCCCGAGAATCACTAGAATCAGTAAGTCGGAAAAGACCATGATCCTCAAGACCTACTGCAACAATTGACCGAGTTGCTCGATCAGTGATGGTATATTGATGTGAATTGAAGGTGACATCCAACAGTGGAGAATGTCATAGTAACTGACTGACTGAGTAGATTTCGTTCCATCCTTGGAACGTAGTACACATCGAGGAGAATGAGATTCCTTCTAGTAGATTGAATCTAAATGTTGCCTTTACTAACAACTATGTACTCTTCTCCGCCACCAAAAATAGCAAAATTTGAGTAAGGCTTGTAGTTAGTGAACCAGTCTTTGCCGTGGGTGAAGTGACGAGAGGTACTAGGTAGATGACTTCACATGATCTGCAGGTCTTTTAGCCATGAACGTGTAAAAGGCAGATTTTGTCTGTTTAGTGTGCTTTACATTGTTCGTAGTCGTACTAGGTAGATGACTTCACATGATCTGCAGGTCTTTTAGCCATGAACGTGTAAAAGGCAGATTTTGTCTGTTCAGTGTGCTCTACATTGTTCACTTTGGACTGTGATTCTGATTGCCTAGATTGGGCAGCTAAGCATTTCCGACATTCAACCTTCATGTGACCAAACTTGTGGCAACAGTTGCATTGAATGTTCTTCTTCTGGGAACCTTTTGGAGTTGGAGTAGAGGACTTTTGTTACATCCCAATTTTTGACCTAATTTAAAATATAGCCGTTGAGGTTCACATGAAGTCAGTTGATAGTTAAATTGGTTATAATCTTGTGAAAGGATAAGATGGTTAGTTGTTATAATTTCATGTGAAGATAACATGCTAGTGATTATTTATCACGAGTTTATGGAATTGAAAAGGCAGCTAGCCGTTATGATTATTTATAACTTGTTATGATAATATAATTTAATTGTGGAGAATTTCCTTGCAGGAAACATGTCGAAGGGATGGAAGCATTGTCAGAAAAGAATTAGGCACAGGAGCATCACCATCACTAGGTAGATGGGTTGAGGACCTAGTGACTTGAAATAGGATACATCTATGGGACCCGCATGAGCTATTTAAATAAATAATTTGAGAAACATAAATAATCGAGTTAAAATATAAAATGTACCTCAAAAGATTTTTAATGATCTTTCACCAAATTATTATAATAAAATTTATATATGTACATATAAATATAAAAATGAAATGGTACCATTATATTATAATAACTTAATATAATGATGTCACCCCATTGATATACTTACATGAACGTATGCAAGTATATATTATAATAATAATATTCAAGATGTAATAACATTTGAATTATAATATTATCCGAATTATAATCTTCCAACTCTATTCTTTCCATTTTAATATTCTTTGCTTTTAACTGATTAAACACTTGGTGTTTTTAATTGCCAAGATAATTCTTATGTTACGGTAGCCAAAGAGCCACCTTATTATATTATAAGAAATCGAGAATGGGAGTCGAGAGTATTCATTTTTAAGAACTCGACTTCCTCTTATTAGTGACGACAATAATCTTTTAACTTGCGCGGGAGCCAACAAATCATGATTTGTTATTTAAATATGGAAGCCGTGAGGAGAGAGGGGATCATATTCCGTAACACCCAACTTCCTGTTGCAGTGATTTACATCCTTAACAATAGATATATCTGCCTCTAATACATCGATTTCATAGTTCTATTTGTGACGATTCCCTACAGTATCGTTTGTAAAGCTTTGCTCAAGCAACCAGCCATACAAGTATACTTGCTGAGGATAAAAGTTCATATTCACTGTGATGACGTCTTCAAGCAACTGGAGAAAAACTGATTCAAATCAATTTGCAAGTTCTTAGACAACTCCAAATTCCTATTAAGTCACGAGTTATCATTTTAGATTCTGATTTACCAATACTTCATTTCATTTTCTATAACAGTTGGCTAGGCTTTGAAACTTTCTTCTTATCTATGATCACTAATTAAATCCATGTCATTGATAATGATTTCCTTCTTAACTCTCATAGTTCCAGAATCATCATAAAAAGAGTCGAATATTATCTCTTAAGGAAGAGTTTCTAAGTACAATTAAATCTGGATGAATGTTATTGATCTCAAGAACATAATTTATTTTGTCACAGTTCATGATAAGATATTCAAATTGACGATTCTTTTAGAAATTATGCCAAGAGCAGCTTGCTCATTTTCTAGGAAACACTTGGGATTCACCGGCAGTGTAGCCATGATTGGTGAAGAGGTGAAAAGAGTATATTGCTCATAATATTCCAAAACACCTGGGACTCCTCGACTGTGTAGCCATGAATGGTGAAGAGGTGGAATGAATCTGCAAGAAAACAAAAGAGGAATCAGATATGAATAATAAATTAATTAAACATACTTAATAGCTCATGCATGATATAGTTTATTGTATTCTCCTGCTGTCAAGTCGAATGGTATGTTTAGATACCAGGATGCTCAGTGGGTGACAAGATGTTCTCTGTCTATTCCGGGTAGGGAGGACCTTTCTCGTTAGAGATTGTGTGGGGATAAGTTTTGGTCCGAGGTTGGGTGGTTAAGCCCCTAACAATGTTTTACCTCTCCCCAAGTTGTCGGACGTACAACAAAGATTGTTTGTCGAAAATAGGTATTTTTACTTTTATGATGTATATACAAGACTAAGTAAGATTATTTGAGTTATATTATTGTTATAGTTATTTTACATTTAGTTGCGAGAGATAGATTTATCTGATGAATTGTTATATCAACCTTTCATTTATATGAATAATAAATAGGAGTATATCTTCTAATCTTATGTTATTGCCACAGAAAGCAATTGGAAGGAAAGGAATGATACAGTGGTATTTGGAGCCCTAAATGATACAGTGGTATTTGAAGCCCTAATTGATTCAGTGGAAGCTGAAGCTCTAATTGATACAGTGGTATTTGATGCCCTAAATGATCCAATGGTAATTGAAGCCCGAAGTTATACGGTGGTATTTGATGCCCTAAATGATCCAATGGTAATCGATGCCCTAATTGATACAACGGTATGTGATGCCCTAATTTTATATAGTGGTATTTAATGGTAATCGTCATTTGATTTTTGATATAGCGGTATTGGATGGTAGTTGTTATTTGATATTGTTATAGTGGTATTTGTGGACTAACCTAGGTGGTTGCACAAGCATCCCTACAATGATTTCTTGGTTCAAATTCCATGGTATGCGAATTTTAATTTCTATAGTAAATTCATTGATGGTGTTTTTAAGTTCTTAGTTAAGAAATTTTGTTTAATTGATTTTAACCGTCAATCTCTTTCATATGAACAAAACTGATTTAATTGTCTTCCTATGAAAATGAAGTAATAACTGCATTTCCTTAAGTATGTTAGTTGTTAATTAAGCCTCGGGAAAACGGTTTGTTTCAACTTTTGCTGAGAAGATTGTTGAGACTTGCTTTTATCGTTCTGAAAGGATTTAGCAACAAGGGCTTCTTTGTGGAGATGGAGCTGAAACTGTTGTTTCCAGCAATCTTGCTGAAGTAGAAGTGTGCAAAGATCCGTGAACTTCAGATCAACACCACTAGAAGTGATGTTGAGAGTCGATAAAATGCTCGTAGGACTAGGGTAAAATTTTGAGGGTTATGACCATAATGTCCTCTTCCTCCATCTTGTGACCAATGGCAAGCAACTGATCACGGATTTCTTGAATCCTATTCAGGTGAGCTTTGAGCAATGTTTGCCCATCCATGATAATAGAAAATAAATAGTTCTTCAGAAAGGAGGCTTTGCTTTTGTCTAATGTCTCAAGGAGTTTCTTTAAATGCTCCCATATCTTGGCAGTTGTTTTGCCAGATGGAATCTGAGGGAGTTGATCATCAACGATGAATAATTTGAGAAGCATTACTGCCTCCCTATTATTGAGATCCCAGTATCTTGATTAGTACCAATTGCAGTCAGATGCTTTGTAATACCCAGAACAATTTGATCAGTATTCCGATATTCAAAGATTGTTAGTATTTGCAACTTCCATGTGCTATAATTCCGACCATTGAATTTTGAATTGCGCTTGAGCATAATATTCTTAAGAGATGCCATAGCACGTTTTTCAATGAAAACACATGAAAAATCGGAGAAGTTACGTACTTCAAAGAAAAAAATTGAAGATCTAGAAAAATTGAAGGGGTACTTAGAAGAGATCTCGAAAAACCCAAAAAGCATGTGTTGTCAGTTTTTGGATTAGCTGGCTCAAAAATCGAGGCACCTAGAAAAATATGACAACCTAGTTGAGCTCTCGAACAACCCAACAAGAATATGTAAAGATATTTTGGATCTGGTTTGGAAAATTAGGGTTTCAAGCAAAACCTTAGCCGGCTGCAAAAAGACTCCAAATAATGGCAGGTTTGGACAAAACAATTATAGAACTGAACTAGAAAAAATTGTGGATATCACAGGTGATGTTTGTTGTTTGAGTACCACAGGTGATGTTTGTTGTTTGAGATCGCAACAAGTTTATGAGGAAAAACAACAAATAGGTGTAGTGATTTTCCAGTGACAAGCCAAGGAAATTGCGAGTTGTAGAAGTCACGATTTTGTAGACAAAGAAGTTGTGATTTTCCAGTCAAACGAGCTAGGAAAAACACAAACACGAGCTGAAGCAGAGGTAGAGTTTCAAAAAAACCAGATGCGAGCCAGGAACAAGCCAGGTAACTTGCGATTTGCAGGAGTTTTCCAATCACGATTTACAGATGAGTTGCGATTTGCAGATGAGTCGTGATTTTGCAAGAAAAATCTAGCTGAAACTCAGGTTCTTACAGATGAATTTCTCAAAAAAAATGGAAACCTTGGACGGGCTATTGAGAAAATCTCATAAATAAATTCAAAAAGTTTGAGCAAATAATTTTTATTTTTTTTGAAATATTGGCTCTGATACCATATTACGAATCAATTGGTAAAATACTTGCTTGTTATTAACAAAGATTGAGAGGTCTATATATACAAAAGAATAAAGCGATGTTTCCTTACGAAACGATCGTAGAGAATAGAAATATTCTATTCTAGCTAAAAGAAAGCTAAAGAAAGCTAACAGATAACTACAACTACCTAAATATTAGAAAAATCTAATGTTTACAATAGATTACAAATAGATAACCATTAACTAATAATGGAAGCTTATCTATTATCGTAATAGGTTGCATAGGTATGCGTACCTAGACCCCCGGTATGTGTACCGGGTACTAGTACACCTATCTTGTACCCTGTACTTGCCTCTAAATGTACCTGTTACCTTAATTTCACTTCCGATTCAATTTAGGTAGAAACTTAGTCATGTCAAATCATAAGGTGCATTTCCATATCATGTGCTTTAAAATTCAAATGCAATGAATGCCTTTGAAGTCTATTCAAGTCAAAATCATTACATTTAATGAAGAAAAGAACATAAGATAGAAATAAAATTATACTATTCTTTTATGAAACTGCAATTTCTTATTCATCAAAGTATTTTACAAGTGCTCCATGCAAGCTGTGAAACTAGCTACAAAGTGTTCAATGCATTTTCAGTTGAGAAATGCATATACATGTGTAAACAAGAATCAAAGTAAACATGTCAAAAATGGCCAGTCACTGCCTGAATTACTGGCTAGCATGGAATTAATCCCAATTGCTTGTGTCCTTGGTGCTTTGTTTGCTCATTTCCTCGCTTGCTTGTGCCCTGAAAATGCAACATCAAGAGGTTAGATCCAATGGATCTAAGCAATGATGGGTCCTAATTCACACATTTACCCCACACATGCATACAAAACTCAAAAATCAAAATGCAGTGATTACTCTATAATTACTCTATAACTAGTTTCTTCCTTGTGCATTAACATGTGTCTCTAATTAGCAAGTGGATGTAAATGCGGCTTCCAGGAGGGTTTGAGCCCAGCTTGCTAACAAGACATAGATTTAAACATTGAACAACAAAAAACATTACTAGTTAAGCAAAGAATCATGAGAGTACAACATGCTGCAAGAGATATGCAATGTCGATAAAATACATTCAAAGTAATGTTGCTACAGGAATAACAACTGAAACATCGATGTGCATGCATGGTAGAAGCAACTAGTGTGAGTTTAGTGTTGTTACTTTGGTGTTCAAGTGTCATAGATTCTATGAATATCATAAGTCTTAAAATTTAGGTGCATCACCATAATCTAGCTTTTTTTCTAATATCCTTCTTTCCCTTTCTCTCATAAAGTTTGCAACTTTAAGTGAAGTATCTTATAGGAGCCAGCCTAGAATCCGGATGTTCTTCCCAATATTAGGTGACCCACTACCTAGGGAAGTTCCCATGTTAGGCCTAGAATGCTGAAACTTATTTAACTCAGTAAGGGTGTAATTCTGACAACTAACAATACCCTGTAGCCGGAAACACTACATCAGCTCACAAATTGTTTCCCCTTGCAAAACATTAAAAAAACTGCCATGTAGATTAAGATGTCTGATTTTTGTTTCACTTTTTCATTAGCGTATCAGCTTGCTGTTTATCAAGCTTACTTCAATATGTAATCAGTTCAAACTTTGAAACTTGATACAATATTGATTAGCAATAAACTACTAAACTTTTTCTGATTTTCACCGTTCAAGTGAGAACTAGAAGTTTACCATTTGCAATATGTCGTTATAAGATTTATGATCTTCTTGTTCACATCTAAAGTTTGCCTTTTTTATTATGCATCTAACATTTAAACATTCAACATATATATTGTGACTCATAACTCATATTTTCAGATTTGTTGTTTTGAAAGATCATTGTCATGACTCATGACTCATTTTCAGATTTTCTATAAAATATAAAAAATTATTTAAAAAAAAATTAGGCACACCCACGTACCCCCATCCCTTGTTTTGAAAATAGTCATACCCATACCCAAAGTACCCAAGTATCACCGCACCCATGTGAACCCTACATAGAAAATTTTCTGTTGCCACTAATTTGTCTGTGCTGATCCAAGGAGGGAAAAAATGAATGGGTTGGTCCAAAGCAAACATGTCATCTTAGCAGCTAGCATTGTCATTGGATTGTGGAAAGAGGCACAAAATGCTTTGAAAAGCAAGACTGCAAACCAGAAGGAGTCTCCAAAAATGGCTTCAGGCTTCAGCCTTGAAGCACCATTCTGCAAAGCAAATATAAGTTTGAAGACGCCGGGAAGAGTAGGAGATTTAGGAATCTCAGTTGCAGTGAATGTGGAAACAAAAGTATCATTTACAACAAGATTTTCTTGCTGTTAGATCTAACATTACCAATTAGGTTTTGCGAAAACTGATTCTTTATGCTTTTCATTATTTTATGAATTAGATATCTGTAAAATGATAAGGGTGTTGGCTGGCTCGATAATTTCTCGTACATTTATAAGACAAAAACCAAGAAAAGAAAAGAAAAAGTAATTTTAAAAATAAACATAAGAGCAAATCTCAGCGCGAGGAATTGGTCCCAAATTATTCATTAGATATGCAACGATAGTCTTGGAGAGTTACTTGTTATCTGTTGTTAAACTCCTTGGCTTTTTCCCATGTTCATAAACTTATCTCGTTGGGGTTTGATACCCATCTACCAGGCGAAGAACTTTAACCAAGGGCTCTGACACCTACAATTGGAAAATATATAACAGATAATTGTTAAAGTTACAAATTAATATTGAAAGAATTGAATACAAGAAATTTAAATATTCAAGTTTTCAAGTTTACCTTCACAATCTCTATAGCAGTTTGTGCAAACAAGTTGTCAAAGACAATGAATGCAACACACTCTTATAGGTTTCTTCGAATAATTTGAGTCTGGCTGTGTTTCCCTCACAAATATTTGCTTCAAAGCCGTCAATAACTAACAATACTTTGCAATGTTAAGAAAATTGTTGCAAACCTTGTGACCTCAAATCTTACTGATTCTTCCCCTTCGATGAGTTCTTTCATCAAACAAAGAACTCAGGGGTGATTGGAGATGTATTTTGTGATCCTCTTTGTGTCCTATACAACTGGTGTCATCCAATCTAGTTTGTCTACATCATCCAAAATAAGGTCAAGGACATGTCTTGTACAAGGTATCCAAAAAAGTGTAGTGTTTCTATTGGAGGATTCTACTAGCTGCCACATATGTTGCTGCACTATCAGTTATTATATGCCCTATATTATCAACAGTAACTTGCTCCAATATTAGAGCCAAGGTTTCAACAGATTTCAGAGCCAAAGTTTCAACAGATTTCACCTCATTGGAGGCATCCGCTGATTTCAGAAACACCATATTATTCTTGCAAGAGACCAAAAACTTGATGATGTGATTTTTGCCATCCTTCCACCAATCAAAAAGAATAGTGTGACCAAAGTTTTTCCATTTCTTCCTACGCCCTTCCACTCTTTTTTGCCCTATTATCTGCATTTGTGAGCAACTTACAACTACAAAGTGAAACTAGCTTCGAGTACACAATTTTGATTAAAAAAAACCTAAATTCAACAAAACTCAATAATTTGTATAAAATAAAAATAAAATAACATAAATTCAGTCTACATTCTAAAAACCAAAACTCAACATTAGTTATGAAAACTAAAACTTTTAAAAGCAAAAACAACTAGACTAACCTCCCACCCAAGTGTACATGAGCAGGTGCCTCATAGCCTTTTCCTGCCACAATCAATGCAGTACCAAATTAAGCATTATGGATTGTCTACCTCATATCTTACCGATTCTTTCCCTTGGGTGAGTTATTTCATCAAACAAAGAACTCAAGGGTGATTGTAGATGTATTTTGTGATCCTCTATGTCCTATACGACTGGTGTCACCCAATCTAGTTTGTCTACATCATCCAAAGTAAGGTCAAGGACATGTCCTGTACAAGGTATCCAAAAAAGTGTTAAAGTGTTTCTATTGGAGGATTCTACTAGCTGCCACAAATGTTGCTGCATTATTGGTTATTATTTGCCCTATGTTTTCTACGGTAACTTGCTCCAATATTAGAGTCAAAGTTTTAGCAGATTTTATTATGATAATAGATAGTTTCTATGATCTCTATTTAGTATCTAATGGTTATCTATTGTAATCTTGTGTAAATATTAGAATGTTTCTAATATTTAGTTTTATGTTTCTAGAATAGAATGTTTCTATTCTTTACGATTGTTTCCTATGGAAAGATCGTTTAGTCTCTTGTATAAATTGACCTCTTGGCCTCTGTTAATAACAAGGAAATATTTTTCAATTACTTCCGTAATATGGTATCAGAGCCAACACTCTAATTTTTTTTGAAAATAATTATGATTTCTTGGTTGAAATTATTTGCCTTTAATCTTCGAAATTTTTTACATGCATATTTGCTTCCAACTCTCTATAATCAAACTAGGGTTTTCGTTCTGAGAGATTTGAATCCGTCAACTTCTGGTTTGGTTTTGCAACCCATTTTTGTCCAGATCCGCTTGTTTTTTCTGCACATTTCTGCCATTTCTTGTGGTTTTTTGGAGCAGGGCTGTTTTTGTTCAAAACCCTAATTTTTAGGTTTAGAAATTTTTTCTGACTCTAGATTCTTGATGGTTTTTTCTAGAGCTCAACTGGGTTGTCGTCAAGGTTTTTTGGGTGCCTCAATTTTTGTGTCTTGATTTTTGAGCCAGTCAATCTAGAAATCGACAACATATTCTTTTTGGGTTTTTCAAGATCTCTTTTGGGTCACCCTTCAAATTTTCAAGGTCTCTTCTTTTTGAGGGTTGCATGTACTTGCATGTTTGTTGCATATACTTGCATGTTGTTTGCATGTGTTGCTTTACCATACAAAGTTTCATGTTCCTCCCTTAAAAATTTTGGTGGGTTTTCATAATTTTCTCCCTAAAAAAATGTAAAAATTCTAATGGGTTTTCATATTTTTTCTCTAAAAAAAATTGTATATGAGTTTCTATAAATTTTCCCTTAAAAATTTCTGATTCTTGAAATTTGCAAAATTGTGTAGGATTCCTTTGTGGGTTTGTAATTTTTTCCTCAAAAATTATTTGTTGGGTTTTATTGTTTTTCCTAAAAAACGAAGCTTTGTATTGTAAGGTTTTGATTGATTTTTCACCTAAAAAGCATGGTTTTTTGTGGTTTGTTTTAGAGCATTATGCTCATCTGCAAAGTTTTGGAGCATTATCCAAAGTACCATCAACAATCTTCTCAGCAGACATCCTCTGCTCCAAATTTAGAAGGCTCCTGAAAGAAAAACATTCAATGCAACTATTGCCACAAGTTTGGGCACATGAAAGTTGAATGTCGGAAGCGCTTAGCTGCCCTATCTAAGCAATTTGGTTCGCAGCCCACAGCAAACAGTGCGGAGCACCTTGAGTAGACAGAATCTGCCTTTTACGCTTTTTGACAGCTTCGTGCTCTGGATAGATTAACCATTAAGGGAGGTTATTACAATAATCAATAGTTTCTATTATCTCTATTTAGTATCTAATGGTTATCTATTGTAATCTAGTGTAAATATTAAAATGTTTCTAATATTTGATTTTATGTTTCTAGATTAGAATGTTTCTATTCTTTACGATTGTTTCCTACGGAAACATTGTTCAGTCTCTTGTATAAATTGACCTCTCAGTCTCTGTTAAGAACAAGCAAATATTTTCCAATTACTTCCGTAATAGATCTCACCTAATTGGAGGCATCCATTGATTTCAGAAACACCATATTATTCTTGCAAGAGACCAAAAACTTGATGATGTGGTTTTTGGTATCCGTCCACCAATAAAAAAGAATAGTGCAACCAAAGCTTTTCCATTTCTTTCTACGCCCTTCCACTCTTTTTTGCTCTATTATCTGCATTTGTGAGCAAATTACAACTACAAAGTGAAACTAGCTTCAAGTACACAATTTTGATTAAAAAAACTTAAATTCAACAAAACTCAATAATTTGTATAAAATAAAAATAAAATAAATTTAGTCTACATTCTAAAAACCAAAACTCAACATTAGTTATGAAAACTAAAGCTTTTAAAAGCTAAAACAACTAGACTAACCTCCCACTCAAGTCTACATGAGAAGGTGCCTCGTAGCTTTTTCCTGTTACAATCAATTCATTACCAAATTAAGCAATATGGATTGTCTACCACATTGAAAGAGACGTTAAGTACTAAAAATCAACACAAGCAATGTTTGTACACTTATGCAGCTTCATATTCCACTGTGTTGCCTCAGTTTTAGCAGGCCCAAAATTTAAACTTGTGTATCATTAAAGAGCATCTTTTTAAATCCAAACGTGTTTCCATCATTCATAAAAGGATCTATTACTACAACCTTGAACTTTGTTGTGAAAATAAAATGAGTTTTTCTGAATCAGTCATTCCCAACTTCCAGTTTCGTGGCTCAACTCATTTTCAGTTAGAAAAGAAATCAGAAAAGCATGTGATGATACTTGAAAAAGTATTGGACAGAATTTAGAAAACCTTGCCTACTTCAACACCGTTACTAGGGACAAATATTGAAGACAATCTTAATAAGGTAATTGAAGAATTTGATAATCATTTTGCTACATTATCAGAGACAGCAAAAGTTAGAGCAGGAAGGGAATTTGAAGTTGCACAATTTCACAAAGTTTGTGCGAGCATAGCAAATGATTTGCAAGTTATAGATGAATGCATAAAAGACATTAGAGGAGGCATTGCAGAAGGTAAGAAGATGTACATTGCTTGTAGAAGGTCACATCATTTTGTGAAAGATGTCACAAAATGTATCAAGGAGGATGAAGAAAAGTTAAAGCAGCTAGCTATTGAATTTGAACAGCAAGAATCAAGTGTGACTAAGATGGATAAAACAGCAAGCAAAACATTTGCCGTTGCCTAAGTCTGAACCTAGAGGTCGGCAGGATGGAGTAATGGGAAGGCCCTTTGTACTGCTCTACCAAGTAACAAATAGTGACAGGGAAGAGGAGGAAATAACCAGGGAAGACTAGTTGACATGTGATTTGATTACAGCCTGGGAAGTTGTGGTCGATTGATACGTACAAAGGGAAGCCCGTGAGAGAACGGTCCCTAAAGGTACTATATGCGATGAACTTTTGGTGCCACCAATAGTGTATGATCTCTTGGGAGAGATCCCTCACCTGTCAGCACGGAATTTGTTACGAGTGGAAGAGTAAAGAATTGAGACATAAAGGGAATGGAGGAGACAATAGGCACTACAACAATTTGCGGGAAGGAGGACGAGGGAGCACGAAGAACGACGTGAAGATTCCAAAAAGGGAAACAAACATTTAAACGATTCATGCCTCTGATTCCAAATATATATCCCAGGCGGGTACAGGGAGAAGAAACTGAGGAAGAAGTCGCCTTGAGGATACATCTCCAGCAGCAGGAGGAGAGACGTCGTAATTGGAAAGGAGGACAAGGGGATTCCATGAGAATCCAAGAAGGGTTGAGGAGCATACAATTGAAGGTATAGCGAATTCGGTCATCTCAGAGACACCGGCAAGGAAGCTGGGATACAAAAATCCAGAGATATCGGCAAGGTGAGACTTCCAACAGGAGCAAAGTCAAGAAGAAGGGGATACTTTCAGTAGTTCCTTCTCGAGAATGAACTTCTAGTCAGGAGGGAGTGTTCCATCGCGAGGTGTTCCATCAGGAGGTGTTTCATTGGGAGGTGTTCACATAATGGCAATAGGCAAACAAAAATTACCAAGGTTTATAAGGGATGTTCGGAGGACCCCGCTCGCCACTGTAAAACATGTATAACAATATGGCAAGTGAATGGACAAAATGACGCAGTAGAATGGTTAAAAGCCTTTCCGGCCACATTAAGGGTTATTGCCATTGATTGGTATACGGATTTGGAGGCAGCAAAGAAAAACACATGGAGTAATATCCGCACAGTCTTCGAGGAAGAATTCAGACTCCTGAGAGATGACGATGAAATAGTAACAAAGATTTATAACACAAGACAAGGGAAGAGTGAATTTGTCAAAGCCTATAGCAGAAGAATGAAAGAGCTGATAGGGAAACTAGATAACAAGCCGACAGATGGACTAAAGAAATGATGTTTCATCGAAGGATTAACACCATCCCTTAGGAAAAAGATGAAGATAGTCCCACCATCGACCTTTGTAGATGCATGTACTTGTGCCATGGACATAGAAAGCGAGAGTAAGAAGGCATGGAAGCTCAAGTGAAAGCTTGGAGGAGACCGAAGAAGAATCCAAAAACATTCAAGCCCTGAGAAAAGACCTGAGGCATTTGATGAAGGAAGTGGTAGGAAGTAAGGAAGAAAAGAAAGAAGGGAGAGAACTTTGGTGTACTGAGTGTGAAAAAGAAGGCCATACTAAAAGAGCATGCTCCAAGGAATCATTTTGTGAGATTTGTTAGGTATTGGGGCATGCAATTAAAGATTGCCCTTATAATTTGAAAACAAGGAGCGCTCAAGTCTTCCTAACCCAAGCGGGTCCACACCTCCCTCCACTCTGTTGAAGAACACAAATACATAAGCCTCACCAGGAGGGTACATAAATAACAGGAGAGGAAGCAACAATAATAATAACAACACACCGTGGCGACCACTCCAGTATGATTCCAAGGGGAGGCCGATGATTCAGTGTAGGAGATGTAATGAATGGGGACATTTTGCACGAGATTGTCAAAATGAAGGAGGACAAAATGGAGGGATGCTCTACAAATGGTGTGGGCCAGGCAACCATGAGGATGTAAATTGCTTGAGACAAAAGGGGGTAAATATGCTAGACATTGATTATCCAGAAGGTGAGATTCTTGCAGTTACGAGGATGCAAGCTAGAATATTAATCTATCCGGATGCTACTACAGAGACCGAGAGATTTCAAGAAACAAAGAAACACATTCAAGATAGCATGAGAGAGGAAGGAAAGACAAAGCCAGAGAAGCCTACTTCAAATAAGTGTGTAACGAATATTATGCGGCAAGTATTGGAAACTACTATCCCAATGAAAATAGGTGATTTATTAGAAACACTACCCCAACTGTAGGTAGCACTAGCACAGGGGGCAAACAAGCTAAAAGGGATAACCTCAAACAAAGAGGAGGGAGAAGTACAGACAAAAGACAATACACTGTTCACCATAGGATGGGGAGTACACCAACGGTAGTAGAGATGGAGATACTAGGGTGCAAACTCTCAAATACTATTGTGGATGGAGGTTCTAGTGTAAATGTCTTATCAGAAGAAACATGGAAGGAAATAGGGAAACCTACACTCTGGCCCCCAACATTTCGACTAGTGGGAGTAGACCAACATGGAATCAAGAGTATAGGAAAGCTGATGGGACAAAAAGTCATAGTTGGTACGCAACAAATTTTTATTGATTTTGTGGTTATCACCCTAGAGAAGAAAGGATACAATGCTCTATTAGGAAGGGGATGGTTGGTTGTAGTAAAAACTACCCATAATTGGAAATGAAACACTCTATCTATTGAGTCGGAAGGAAGAAACTACATCATAGACCTTAAGGATCAGTCAGTAAGTCAGGACTTGGCATCAGACTTTGAAGGAGAAGACTATGGAGGGATGGAACCAGATGAGGAAGTAGTACTTAGATTAGGGGAATGCTCAGAAGACGACACAAGTTCCCTTAATGGATTATGTCACTGGCAAATGGGAGACTATGAAGTTTTCCATGCGGAATGTAATATGCTAGAAGTACAAGAATCTGAGTTGGAGGAACAATATTTGGAAGGGTACAGGGAGTATAAGGAAGGGATGGCAACCATCAACAAAACACCTGCACACATTTTTGAACAAAAGGTGGAATATGAAGAGGCAAAGCTCCAGGCATTGAACCTCAGAGAAGGAGATCAACCCAAGGAAATATGGATAGGAGATGATTGCGTCCTAATATTGAAAGCAACAACCCTTAGAATCTTCTTGGAGTATAAGGACATTTTTGCTTGGATTTACAAAGACTTGAAGGGAGTACCTCCGAAACCTTGTGTCCATTGGATTCCATTAGTACCGGGAGCAAGACCAGTATGGAAAAGGCCTTATAGAATGAATAAAAACTATGTAGAAACGGTCGGGGAAGAAATCACAAAGATGTTAGAAGC
This sequence comes from Cupressus sempervirens, assembly GCA_028749045.1. NCBI lineage: Eukaryota > Viridiplantae > Streptophyta > Pinopsida > Cupressales > Cupressaceae > Cupressus > Cupressus sempervirens. The sequence goes on along the minus strand of CM053788.1, from coordinate 265,718,941 downwards.
AAGGATAATATTTAAAGTACAAACGAGTGAATGGGTATCTCCTATAGTCATATCACTCGAGAAGGATGGTGCTCAAATTCAGATGTGTAGATTTCAGATGTTTGAACATGATAACAATAAAATACTCATTTCCCATTCCGTTTACTGATAGCATTTTGGAGGAGGTAGCCGGTCATGAGATGTATTCTTTCATGGACGGATTTTCAGGATACAATCAGATTAGCATTGCGGAAGAAGATAAGCTAAAAACAACATTTGTGGTTGAAGACGGGGTATATGCCTATAATAGGATGCCTTTCGAGCTGTGCAATGCACCAACCACGTTCTAGAGGATTATACTGCATATCTTCAATGGAATGTCTGTGGGGAATTTCAAAGCATTCTTAGATGACTGGTCGGTTTACAGTGGGTAGGAGCAACACCTCAAAATTCTTGGAGAATGCATGGAGAAATGTTGAAGAGCAAGATTAGCTCTCAATCCAAAAAAATGCAGGTTCATGGTTCCACATGGGAGATTGCTTGAGCATATTATGTGCAAAGAAGGATTGAAGACAGATCTTGATAAGATCAAGGTGATTTTGGAAATGGAAGTGTCGTCCAATGTAACAGGTATCAAGTCATTTATGGGTCATGTAGGATATTGTAGAAGATTTATAAAAGGATTTGCTGAAGTGTCAATGCCACTAGAAAGATTAACTAGGAAAGGCGAGCGGTTTGGGTGGAAGGAAGAGTAGGAAGACACTTTCTAAGAACTAAAGAAAAGATTAATTGGGGCCCCTATCCTCAATAATCCCGACTGGGACAAAGAATTCCATGTCCATGTGGACGCCTCCAATTATGCAATAGGTGCCGCTTTGGCACAAACAGGGAAAGGAAGGGTTGGATCATCCTGTATATTTTGCAAATAGGCTCCTATCTAAAGCAAAGTGTAACTACAATACCATAGAGCGGGAAGCATTAGTTATGGTGTATGCAATGCAGAAATTTAGACATTACTTACTAGCTACACCCTTTACATTTTTTGTTGACCACCAAGCACTAATGTACTTAGTAAATAAATTGGTGATTCAAGGGAGAGTAAGTAGATGGCTAATTCCACTACAAGAATTTACATTTAAAATTATAGTGAGGCTGGGAAAATCTCATGTGATTGGTGATCAGTTGTCAAGGATCAAATCAGGGGAAGCTTTGGGTAGTGGGGTGTGTGAGGATTTTCCAGATGCACACTTATTTCAAATTTCAGTGTTACCTCAATGGTACGAAAAAATTGGACACTACTTATCAACAACAACCTTTCCAAAGGAAATGCCTACGACAGAAAGGAGAAAAATTGCCTTAAAAAGTAGCACATTCCAGCTAATTGAAGGGTTATTGTACAAAATGGGACCAGACGAAATACTGAGGAGATGTGTAATGGAGGAAGAAATTCCAAGGGTTCTAAGTGAGGCCCATGAAGGACTGGCGGGAGGTCACATGGGACCAGATACTACGGCGAGGAAATGATTTCTTTATTAATACCAAAAGTCAACATGAGTATAGTGACGATATTCCAGATATTTATAGAAGGGTCGGTTGGTTAGAAACCAACTAACATATTTCCTCACCGCCTAACTACCCAGCCCGACTAGCTTTAACAAGTACTAAACATAATAGTTACTTTATTCAAACTACAATAACACTTTGGAGATTGAGAAGAATCGAGTTTTGGGGAGATTCACCCTATTGAGAAATCATTTGAACCCCAAAGTGGATATGCTGTAGAAGGAGCTTTAGACTTTGGAAACCAAAACAAAATCATATGAATCATTTACTGTTATGAATCTTAATGGAGCTAAGATAGTAGCATATGCTATTTGTGCTATTATTCACGTGGCAAAGTCAATAAAGAAGTCATGGGATGTAGAATATGAGACTATAAGGAGGAACTTTTTAGATCTCATGAGGTATGTGGACTAAGGAATTTTTAGCACTACAATTTTGATTTGTACATATGTGACTCACCTTTGCCATTGATGTCAAAGGGGGAGTGATAGATAGTAAATTTAACTTGTAATTTTTTTTTATTGGTAATAAGTTTTATTTTATTAATAGTAAAATTAACCATGAAAGGCTTGGCCTGGTCCAAGGGTAGTAACAACTAGAGTACTACCATTCCTGAAAGAAACATTGAGAGCCATAACCCAAACATTAAACACATGAAATCATAAAATGGGTAAGAACCCAAAAATCCTAGGCCTTGCCTCATGATTTAGCATAGGAACAAAGGATCCTATCAAAAGCAACATCGTTTGGCTTCCTCACTTTTTTCTTTTGAACTATTTGCCACGCTTCTTCCTTCCGATCAGCAAAGGTGTCCCAGTCCACAGATTTATTATCTGAAAGATGCTCAATCTCTTCTACCTCTAACACCTTGTATTGATGTTGATCCTTCTTCACACTTGTGGCTTTTGGTGCTTTTCCTCCCATTGAATTTCCTTTTTCTTTTCCTTAAGGAGTACCTACACTCATACTTGGCTGCAACTCTCTATCTACCCCACCAACATAAACGACTTGCTATGTGTAGTTGATTGTGCCTCATGCATGGCTTCCCCTATCGACTGAAATTGCTCCCCCATCACACTCTGCGAGAAACTCTTTTGTTTCTCCTCTTGTTTCTCAACAATATAATGTTGCTCCTCAACATTTTTCCACCATGAAGCCACCTTTTGTGATTTCACTTTATCACATTTTGAAGCTAAATGACCGGTTTGAAAGCAATTTCTACATCTAAAGGAGATGCCTTCATAGTCTAATGACTCTACCCAACAACCTTTAGAGGTTTTGATTTTGACCTCTACCAGAAGTCCATTTGTTGTATCCATTTCTACTAAGATCCAAGCGAAAGTGGAATGGTTTAGATTTGAGGATTTCTCATCTATCATCAAAAAATTTCCAATCGAATCTCCAATAACTTCAAGACAAGATTCAAACCAAAGATGAAGAGGAAAGTTTGGAAGCCTTACCCAAATAGGAATTTTATCAAACACTTCAGAAACTGGATTGAAATTAGGGTGCCAAGGTTTCAGAATTAGCATAAATTTCTCTTCCCAACACTAAATCTAGTCACCCAATTTCATTTTTCCAATTAAATCTCCAATAGCTTCAAGACAAGATTCAAACCAAAGATGAAGTGGAAAGTTTGGAAGCCTTACCCAAATAGGAATTTTATCAAACACTTTAGAAACTGGATTCAAATTAGGGTGCCAAGGTTTCAGAATTAGCACGAATTTCTCTTCCCAACACTAAATCTAGTCACCCAATTTCATATTTATGTCTTGAATCTTTTCAAAGACAAGAATGACAAATCCTTTTGTTGTAGGGTATATCTGAATCCCACTAGAAAGAATTAGCTTCCAATTAACAAAGATCCAAGAATGCAGTTGTTGTAAAGTTGGAAAAAAAACCTCTAAAGCGAGCGATTAAGCTCGTTTTTGGAAAAAAAACGACAAGGTTTTGTGCTACCTCTTCATCTGTCGCATCATTCAGATCCATTGAAAACTCCTTAGAGGATATAGGCAAAGGCATTATACCTAAAAAGCCAATATGTTATTGGAATCTCGACTTTTTTTTGTCGTTTAAGGTTGGGCCTGAGCGCTGGCTGTGTTCCTCTGTGTCGCATTATTGCTAGGTTAGGCTTCTCCACCTCCATCTAGCACTGGTTCGCTGCCCTTGCCGCCCGTTGGCATTTGACATCCACCAACAACCACATCTGTCAATTGATCAGAAACCCCAACCCCACTTGATCGACTTGTGCATTGACATTCAAACCCCTCCCTGTCTACAGGCCTAAATAAGCACTCATTGCACCTCCCAAAGAGCTACCCGTAGTTTTGGAAGCCGAGTGGCCCATTTGCACCTGCCTCACTGTCCTCAACACATCATCCCTCACCACAACACTTTTTCCAGACGAATCTCCATTTTCATAAGCCACAACATTCTACTTCAAACGGTGTAGCAAGCCCTTATTCAAAGATGGTCCATTGCTTCTCCATCGATTCACTGACACTATCTAAAACCTAGGCGAGGGAACTGGGCACCCTTGGGTTGAGGGAGGGAAACCCTAGGCCCTGCACCCATAACCCTTCTACCATTCCGAAACTCCATTAGTGCTCAAAAATATTTAACTTAATAATTTGATTTGGAGTAGGATTCGCCAATAGCCTAAGTCACAGGATTCGCTGAGTTTCATCCATGAAGCTCAAATTTTAGCAAATTTTTACCTTTTTTGAACTTCATCCGAATTTTATGATATTTTATATAATATTGTTATTTATAATAATATTATATTATTTTAAAATAATATAATATTATTTAGTTTAATTACTTAGTAATGTCAAACTATATTTGACAATTTTGTGGATATATTACTTATATTTAAAAATAAATAAATTTATATATGTCAAACTGAATATCGAATTTTTGCTCTTGCCAAATTTCATCTGAATTTTATGATCAACAAACTCGAATTCGAATTCAAACCTTGTGACATAGCTAGTAGCTATCAAAACCCACAAAGTACACAACCATGACATGAATCGGATAAAGAAAATAACATTGAAAAAGTATCGTGATAGTAATGGTGTATGAGTTATTTTTCTGGAGTACTTTTAAGGCACTCAACATGAAGGAAACATTTATCATTGTCCATAAGCTCATACAGTGTTCCATGCTTGGCAGGATTGAAGATGCCACTTGTGTAATGTCCCCATTTTTGCCAACATCAGAGTTTGAGAGATTAGTCTATTATTGTGATCCTCATAGGCTAATTATTGTGGATAGAGGGTCTTCTAAGGCAATGGCTTGACTTGGGAGGGTCTTATCTGCTCCAGTATTCGGTAAGTTACAGGTTGGTCTTCGTTTGGCTTAGATTGGACTTTGTTTGGGCTTAGTTTTGTGTACTTACTATTTGTGGTAAGTCGGGTGTTGATTGAGATGGAACCCTTCTATTTTTGAAAAGTGCATTTGGTCACATGGAGAAATAATAGGTGAGACTCCTATTTGAGACGACATATTTAAATGATGAGTATTTTGGGATTTATTATATTTTAGTGGCCAAATTATTATTAAATCATTAAATGGCTTATTATAAAGTTATAATTTAACTTTATAATATCACTTAAGTTGGGTTGAGTCATCATTGGAAGGGGCCATATATAAGCCTAAGTCAAGTATTAAATATAAAAGTGCAAGGAGTTACTATATTTAAAATATGAAGCCTCCTAAGTTAAAAGTGCCTTCATGAAGCCATGTGCCAGAAAAGATTATATAGTAAAATAATTTAATGGAGTGTTGGTGAAGCCAAGTGTATTATAAAAGGTGGCTTCGTGAAGCAAATAGATCATCCAATTGTCTATTTGATATTATTTGTCTTTGAAGGGATTTCTGAAATTACAAGTTATCAACTCCATTGCTGAAGTATAATGGTTTTGATATGAGATTGTGACTTCTCTTACTGTGATTTCTGTGGCTGAGAAGTGAAATTATTTGTGTTATCTGCTGCTGAAGTATAGTAGATTAAAATATTCTGATTTTGGCTGAAGGATTATCTCTAACTTCTGGGTTGATTAATCGGTGCTGAAGTATACTGATTTGGTGTTTACTTACTGCAATTATTATCAAAGGGTTTGTTGATTAGAACGCCTCACATTCAGCCTTCATTACTGTTGCTACTGTGGCTTGAAAGTGAATTGAAGATTGCTGCAAATTGACGTATATTATCTGCACAACATCATATTGCTGGGCAGCGTTGACAGTTGATATTTGGGACTGTCTAAATTCAGCTTATGATCTCTTATAGGCTGATTTGTATTTCTACCTTGGGCTGCATTTTATGGTTCTTACTCTTGGTGTGGACTTTACCTTATCTCAGCCACAACAAATCCAATGCCAAGGTCAATCCAGGTTCTCTATTTAATAAGTCAGATTGCATGCCAACTGTTTGTAAAAATGTCTATTGGCTGTAGATGCACATTTAACATGTAAAAATCATATTTATGCATTCAAATGGTTAAAAAGGATTGCATTTGTGTTCCAATTCTTTACCTAGATTTTTTAGTAATCAATTGCAAGCATTTAAACTTAATTTGAATCATTTCAAGCTAGCAAATACAATCTGAAAATAAAAGACGACGAGATAGAGGGCTCATGCAAAGTGTTTGACAAAATGTCAAACATCTAAAAAGTGAGGAGAATTCAGTGTTTGTGGAGTTGGAACCGATTTGGGTTCTTAGAGCTTGTTTTGCTCTTCTTCAATTTTACGAAGGGATAAATATTGAGGGCTGTAGATGCTAGTCTTGAGCCTTTCTGCAGTGTAACAGAGAACTAAATGCCCAAGCCAACTATTCTCTTATGAATAACTAAGTGTTGACCATATCATAAAGTTGGTGTGAGACCATAAAATCAGTTTTAGCAAAACTAAAGCTTTGAAACAAGTTAATCAGTTACTTTTATGTGGTAATTTCAAGCCACATGAGAAAGACTAATGTGATATAATTGGTAAATATAATTTCATATTTGAAGGTGGTCTGCTAGCAGTTAATCTTGGAAGCATACATAATTGCTCTCTATTAATCATTTCTTAGTGCTGGCTTAGCTGGGATAAGAGTTATTATACAGGCACCCATTAATTTTTATGTTAATAATAAATTTCTAATAGGTGGTTACCACCTAGCCTGAGCCCATACCATTAAAAGTTGTAAGTCAGTAGTTTTCTGAAAGTTTACAGGGCTGAAACTCTCTGGCTGGCCCTGCCAAAAAGCAAGCACTCTCGGGTGAGAAGCTAGAATCCAAAATGTTCTCTTAAAATGAAGATATAAATAATAAAAATTGACCCTTCAACATAGTCATGGAGGGACCGAGACTTAATTAATTCTGTTACTCCATTTTCCACTTTTGTAATTAAAGACTATGTAATGCTTTTTGGTCAACTCATTTATCTATTAGCATGCAACTGAGAGAATATTTCCTTACAAGTGTTCTGTTTGAGCTTTTGAAATCTGCTACACTACTTGATGGGTTTCAAAAATATGACATTTCCTTTAGATGGAATGCTTTCAAACCATAGCAAATTTGATGCCTTGAAGAACATTCTGGTAGACAAAATAAAAATTTATACCAGGCAGAAATGTCCAATTTAGCACTTTGCAGCGAAGTTTGTGTAGTTTTTTATACTGGAAAGTCCTAGAATGAGTACATATTAAGAGCATGTTTAGAAAAATATGATTTGACGGTTCCAAGTCTTGAGATTTTCGAGTTATTTTGTTTTATTGATGCTGAATCATTATGTAAACATATCCACTGCTGTTTCATTTGTTTCAATCTTAAAGTTTTTTTTTCTATTGTTGATCATTTTCCACTCATGGAACAATGTTTATAACAACTTATTATTTATTTGTAGGTCTTTCAATAGAACTGGATAAAGGTATTGATTTTGATCAAAGTTCTAGTAGTGGGCACATGGAAGATGAAAGGACATGTGATCCAAATGATGCAGATTATGGTCATATCCGAAATTCATTTGATCTCTCCGAGCACAATATTTATGAGATGGATGTAAAACATATTGGTTCCTCCAGATCTCCAAACATAGTTGGAATATATATTGGTCCTTCTGCAGAATATGTTATAGCTGTTCTTGCAGTTCTACAAAGTGGGGGTGCTTTCCTTCCTATAGATCCTTCATTGCCAAAGGAGAGAGTATTGGCTATGATTTGTGATTCAGAGGTTAATCTTATCATCAGTTGTCGCCATGCATCAAGCTTAAATGACCATGATAATCTTGAAATGAAATGGTTTTTAGAAGGTAGCAGATGTTCATTTTTGTGCTTATCATATGGATATTTTAAGGGTTCTGCAGGGAAGTCTAATTGTAAGGTCCACATAACTTGGCCTTGCCAAAATCAAGAACAGAGATTATATTGTTATTTGATGTACACTTCTGGGTCAACGGGAAAGCCTAGAGGTGTATGTGGTACAGAGAAAGGTATAATTATTTCTCATCTAGAACTACATATGAAGCTTCAACATTGGGTCTTCAGTAGTGTAGTTAATTGTTATGAACATGCAAACTTGTTCAAAAGCTTATTATCATCTTCTGTTTCATCATGTTCCATTTCTAAGCTTTTACGCATTAATATATCTATATTTTTAATTTTTAATTTTACATATTCTACACTTTTGTTATTATGAGCAAAATATATCATTTATAATACTCTTAACTTCTCAAGGTTTTTATAAGGGGACTCACTCACCTCATATATCACAAATAGGTTCCACCATTGCTTGAGTTATTATTCTAATATCTGTTTATTGGGCTTTTGTCTTTGTAAAGAAGATTTATTATTAATTTATTATTTTATAATTTCTCAAGTTTTCTTGTTATAAGCCAGACATATCATTTAATATTTCTATAACTCAAAGTTTTTAAAAGGGGACTCACTCACTTCATCTATCATAAATAGGTTCAACCATTGCTTGAGTGATTGTTTAATATTTATTTATTGGGCTTTTGTCTTTGTAAAGAAGGCTTAATTCATTAATTCTCATTGAGAAGGATAAAATTGTTGTTGGTAAATTCTATATTGTAGCCGACGGGTAGAATTGTATCCGAAAGGGCATGTGACGGTTGAGTGAAGGGGTGACTCAACCGTCAAATGACCTTTCAGATACAATTCTACCCATCAACTACAACATAGAATTTACCGACAACAAAAATCAATAAGAAAAGCCAAAACTTGGTTCTTTTTAACTTCGTTTAGCTCTAAATATTTCAAGTTTTCTTCCTAAAAGCTTAACTTTGTTTTACTTAATGTACGTTGTTGAGGCCAAAATGAGAAATTAAACAAGTTTATGGTACTAAAATTTCACTGCTCAAACTATTTACTTCATGCACATTTTGTGAGGTTATATTGGAAATTAAACAAATCTTCTAGTGGCAAAGAAATTAGGAGTTTATGTTTCAGATTTTTTTTGTAGGTCACATGTTTAGTTCATGTCCATATGAGACAAAAGTACACAAAAAAGGAGGCAAAATTGAATTATTTTTATGGACAGTTTCCTTGTAAACATGGAGATGAAAGGCACAAATACACATTGGTTTGAGTACATCATTCTGCTAACTACTTTTCAATATCATTATATCAGCTCTTTCAATTATAAACTTTCTGGTGCAAACAAAAATTGTGTTCAAGCCTTCAACATGCAAAATACAAAATACATCACTATAACATATTCTCTCCGAGACAAGAAATTCTATTAGAATAATATTTCTGTAATATCCTGTTTATTATAATTTAACTATTAATATTGTAACCCTTGTATATATTAGGTTCTTTCTAATAATGATTTGTCCGTTATTAGAATGTTTCTAAATCTAACAGCTGTTTTCTAATAGGAACATTGTCTTTGTAAACTTAGAACTATAAATGAATGTCTTGTTCATTCATTGATTTGTTCAAATATTTTACCAAATACCTGTGTAATATGGTATCAAAGCTAAGTGAGTTTTTTTCCAAAAAACTAATAATTTCTTTGGAAAATAGTACATTTTTTAAATTTTCAAAATTTTAACTGGTGCCTTAATTTTTGATCTGCAACTCAAGGGCATTATCTGTTCGCATTCGGGATTTTGTTCGGTCGTTTTTTCATCGATTGAGATTTCTAAGATTCACGACCTAGAAGAGACACATTTTGTGTTTGTTCTTCTATTTATGGCTCATAAGAATTAATAAAGGGTATTACATCTGAAAGGTTGCGACTCTTCTAAAGGGGCAGCAATAATGAAATTTTGTGACTCTTTCGAAGGGCAACTATGATAAAGGGCTGTGACTCTTTTAAAGGGTGGTAATTATGAAAGGTAGTGACTCTTCCAAAGGGAAACAATAATGAAGTTGTGTGCCTCTTTAAAGGAGTAGTGATTGTAAAAAGGTTGTGACAATTACAAGAGTAAATGTGATGAAGATGTGCAACTCTTCTCCACCTTGGAAGATATAAAGGAAGAATCTTTCTTTTGCAGGACAAGAAAGGCAGAGATATTTGGGAAATAATATATTACTCTCAAAGACAACAATGAAAAGTGGTGACCTAATTCTAATGAAAGGCGATGACCTTTTCAATAAAGGAGATTCCATTCCAAGACAAAAAAGGAGGGCAACAATAAAAGATTATTAATCAATTTTGAGAGCAAATGAAAAGTAAACAGTGATCCTGAAAGGGGACATCACACACATGAAGTTTGTACATGAAAGTTTTGTATATGGAGGGGAAAACATTTCCCATATATCAAATATAAGCTTTTATGAGACTAAACAATCTTCAAATGGAGGTTTGACCATAATGGATCCAAGAGTTCAAAAATCTAGACACAGATGGAGAAGACATTTGAAGTTAGGATGCATTTGCGTGTGTTGGATAAATAAGCACCTGCGGGGTTGATTCCATACCAGCAGTTTCTGACCCCAATGGAAAATGAAGAAAACACTTGACTCGTCCACTTCAATTTTGTCCAGGAGTCCTTCAACTGAACAAGGGAATGTTCTAACAAGAACAATTGTGTAGAGAGGAGGATATTAAGATAGTATCTTATGCTTTCTATAATAGTCAACTACTTGTCTGTAGTCCGTCTTTCAGTCTAGATAGGAATGTTTCCTATCCCGTCTCTTTTTTCTTCAGTCCAGATAGGAATGTTTCCTATCCTGTCTCTAGTTTTGTTTCTAATTCCGTCTTCAGTCTACGTTGTTTCTTTTAGAAACGTCCTTGTAATTCTTTATAAGGAACACATTTGTTCCTCTGTTAATCAATCAATCCTCCGGAAATCCGTTAATCTGCCAACTCTTCTTGAATCTTGTAACATGGTATCAGAGCTATTACTTAAATTTTTTCGAAAAAATTTATAATTTCTTCGTGAAATTATTTGTTTAAATTTTTTCAAAATTATTTCTGTTGAATTTCTCTAAAACCCGCTTAGGGTTTTCGGCCTAGAGAAATTCTCGAACTCGGGTCTGCCTGTGTTTGTTCAGCACACTCTAGCCCCATTCGTCCATGCACATCGATCCTTGAAGAAAAATTTGCCATTTTTTATCAAGAAATCTTAAGTTTTTTCAAGCTTTTTTCAGCTAGGGCCGTTTTTTTTCGAAACCCTAATTTTTGGGGTTGAAAAAATATTTTGTTTGCAGATTCTTGGTGGGTTTTTCGAGAACTCAACTGGGTTTTCGTCCGTTTGTTCTGGGTGCCTTGATTTTTGAGCCAGCAGATCCAGAAAACGATAGCAAATTCCTTCTGGGTTTTTCGAGCTCTCTTTTGGGTCATTCTCTGATTCTTTTGGGTCTTTCGTATTTTTGCCTCGAAGAACGTGCCTTTACAGATTTTCACAGTTTTTCATTGAAAAACGTGCCATGGCATCTCTGACAAATATTCTACTTGAACATAATTCCAAATTCAATGGTCGCAATTTTTCGCCTTCTGAATTTGTTTCCGTTTTTCTGGGTTTGTTGATTTTCTCCTCAAAAATCATTTCAAGTTGTCTGTAATACGCAAGGTTGTGTGAGATTCTGGGTTTTACCATTTTTTCCACAAAAACGAAGTTTTGTAAATGCAACCTATTTTGAGTCATAGCACTCTTCTGGCAAAGCTTCTTGGTTTCAACATTCTGTAGATCTAGGGAGGGTCTCAATTATCCCAGAATGTTCCGACATTCATATGTTGACCATTAAGGGAGGGTATTAAGATAATATCTTATACTTTCTATAATAGTCAACTACTTGTTTGTAGTCCGTCTTTCAGTCTAGATAGGAATGTTTCCTATCCCGTCTCTTTTTTCTTCAGTCCAGATAGGAATGTTTCCTATCCTGTCTCTAGTTTTGTTTCTAATTCCGTCTTCAGTCTACGTTGTTTCTTTTAGAAACAACGTCCTTGTAATTCTTTATAAGGAACACATTTGTTCCTTTGTTAATCAATCAATCATCCGGAAATCCGTTAATCTGCCAAATCTTCTTGAATCTTGTAACAGAGGAGACTTCTGTTTTACTCATCTACTGGATCAGAAAGGAGGATGATTTAAAATATTGTATTTCCAAGAAGTAGAAAGCTGAACTGAAAGGGCTTGACAGATGATGACACATGTACTTGTCTGTTTGAGCAATTTACTTTTGCAGAAGAGTAATTGCCTATGCCCACGAGCTTATTCACCCCTTAGAGGGTTTCCTCAGAATAAAAATCTATTGTTTGTGTCAGCTCTTCATTTCTTTGTGAACAACTCTTGAATTGTTCCCAATATCATTGTCATTTGGATGTCCAAGTAGAACAGTAATTTATTTTCTTGATTCCCTATTTGTTAGTAGTTATGGTAGAAATTGCAGTGCAATTGCCAACTTGCATTAAGCTGAATAATTAACACTTTGGAGGTAAAGTCAAGCATTCTCGATAGTGCCACTTGAAGTTGAAGAGTAAACAAAATGTCTGGGCTAAATTTTTTTTGTAGTACTCATAAGATTTCCTGCTTTTTGGTATTTATAATAGTGATTTTTATAGGGTCTGAAAGACGGATTTTCATAAATAAGATTTCATTGTTATAAGGAAACCTGTTAGCATTGATTCTGTTTTGAAAGTGGTCCAAAAAATAAACATTGGCTATTGTAACTTGATCTTGGGATGACATGTATACCATTCAGCATACCAATTGATTGGTTCAATAACTTGTGCAATTAGCAAAATCTTCTTTCACTTATGGCATCTGAGCTGGAAGCGCAGACTTGTAATGCCGATCATGTTTCCAACTTTATAAAAATGGTTTGTTATTCATAAGGTATGATTGCCCTCTCATCATTAAATAAAGCACAAAACCTCTAGGTTGATACGATGGGCTATAGGGAAATGTTATATTGCATTATCAAGCAGCCAGTTATTAATAGCAAGAAATAATAGAGAAAAAGATTCAAATATTTAATACATGTAATGATCAATCAATTTCCATTGAGAATTCAAAGACTATTACTGCAGGAAGCCCCAAAAAGAAATCCATTCACTGTAATGTCCCCCCTATTGGAACTTTACTCAATCTGCCCTAAGATTCTCCTTTTTAGGGTTTGAATAATGCTTGGAAATGGGATTCATTACTTTAGTATCCTAATGTAGGTCCTACAACCAGGTTAGTATCCCAAGATAAATAAACATATAAGCCAATATTGTACAAACTATAATTCAAATTGAATATTGTAGTATCCAAAATCTACATATGGGATTCCTTTGAAGTTCTACACCAGTTTGTAGATCATACAAGGCCCCTTTAGCCATTCCACCCAGCCTAGCTGCATGATATGACAACCTTCAGCCAGCCTCTCAGCCCCACTGGGGTGTCTCTATTGGCATGGCTTCCTAGCAAGTTGCATCCTTCATATGTACTATACCTCCCCTCTAAAATGAGATGGCCCAATGAATGAGTATCTTCATATGTGTCATAATTTATAGAGGCAAAGATGATAACATAGATTATATCATGTAATATGCAGGTCCAGCAGCAAGGTGGATTATTATATCTTCAATCAGGTGCAAGTCCAATGAATATTATACAACTCATTACACACTATACATCATACCACCAATTTGGAAAAGTAGTTTAATACATGTGCTTTCTGAAACTGTATTCTTATCAGATTTACTGCTGAGTAATCCCCATGCCTTCCTCCTTGTACAATGTGACTTACTTCCTTCTATATCCTTGTCTTGCTCAAGGGACACATCCTTACATATGCTGGTTCACCATTCATAACAATTTAATCTTATTTATTTTCTGTTTTATGTAGTGTATAATTCTCTTCTGGTTGCTGGTTCAGACTTGTTTCAAATCTCTCCAAAGGTCGTTGCTGAGGCAACAAGATTACAGACAACTATCAGATCTTTAGTAACGACTCTTGACCATTAAAGGGATATAGCTTGGAACCCATTGGAATTAGTTATTTTCAAACACTAACTGAATTGATAGTTTTTAAATGCTTCAAAGTAATCAGCTGCCACTGCTGCCCATTGCCTTAAATGGAAATGGCATAGATCTGCTAGCTTTGGTGGTGATATGGCATTGATGAAAGGTAATATGAACTACTCCCTTAGTTTTTCTCCCTCCTAGTTTGATTCTGTAATATCCCCTTTCTGATATAAGACTTACAAGTCAATCTACAGTTTTAACTATTATAAGTCTAAATTGAGGATTTAAACTTATAATAAGAGAAAGCTAGTGATTGCAAGTGTGATATCTAGGACTGCATATATACAGGATGAGCAATTGTGTTATGAAGATCAGCGAATAAGTATCAAGGCAGCACTATCAATGGCATATACAAAGTAGGCAATGAACAAAGAAACACAGGATTGAAAATAAGAGACGATTACACATGGAAGGATAATGATCTAAGGTCAGCGACAATATTATAACTTTTGTAAGGCATTGATGCATAAAGTTTATGATAAACAGCTGCTGGACATTGAAAGATAGAGGATAAGCATGGACAATAATATTCATAACCCTGAATGCTTTGTCCCCAACAAGTGGTCATTGCAAGTCATATCTTCTTAGTGTAAAGTACAAATGTGAATCTGTGTCAAAAAGTCCCAGCAATAATATCTTGTGTTTGAATTGTGTTCAAATCTGCTTCGGCAAATTGCTGGTAGATGGTGTTCTTCTGCTGTCAAATCTTCTAAGTGTGAATAATAGTTTTGCTCTCAGTAAGTCTAGATTGCCATTTGTAAGCATGCTTAGAAGTGGGGATTAATTGTAACAGCCAAAACATGGTGATTAACAACCATATTGCAGTGACTTCATCAATAAACTAATACAATGGACAGCAACTCTAAAAAAGTGATTTGGTATTAATTTGTTAATGGGAAAGTAATTCATTGCTAAAAAGGTGCAATTATTAAGATATGCACTTTGCCTATCCAAAAGGTGCAATTGTTTAGAAGTCAATTGTTTAAAATAAGCAAACAGAATATATACCAAAGAATGCAGCGATTTCAATATAAAATGAACAGTAATTAACAGCAATTACCATTGAGTTAGTTGTGGCTATATTTTACATGGTAGCACTCGGTGAGCAATATTTGTTAACAATAAATAATGAAAATTTAAAGGGAACACATCCTCTCAAAAGTAATAACAATAAAGAGACATTGATTTACATAGAGATAACGACAAATATCTTAAAAGATTAATATCAATAGACAAAATCCTTTACAAAGAGGTGTGATTTGCGTTGGTAATTGATAATTATTTCTCAAAAGATATGAGTAGATTTAAAATTCGTGACTATTTGGTATGAACGGAGATGTCTCTAAATAGTAAGAACATATAAGAAGGTGGATTAGATGTGAAAAGGGAAAAAACATGTGGCAATAGATTTAAAGAGCCGAATTGTCAAGTGGAGCATATCAAACTTTGAAGAGAAGAGAATATCATATAGACAGTGATGTATAGACAATGCAGATTTGTAAGAAATATATATGATCAAGACAAATTTATGTTATGTCTAGATGAAAAGTTTCCGGCAGCCCTACCTCTCTATTTTTACGCTTCGCCTGACTGGCCCATAGTGTGAATATACATAAATTCAAGATAGACTTGCATGAAGAAATCATAAATGGACTGTTATAATTTGATAGAAGGAAGAATTGTAAAGTCTAGAAGCAATAAGGGATCGAGAGAGGGTTTGTTCCCTCTTCCAAATTGGAGAATATCAGACCAGATCAAATCAAGGGCAATCTTAGTGATTGACAAACAACAATCCAAGTCATGCTTATTAAAGGGCATTCTGGGTGTGCGTCAAACAAAGATCCAAGTCATGCTTGGTGGAGGGAATTCTTAGTGACTGTCAAATATGCAACTTTAAAAATTGGAATTGATTGTGTTAGCAATACACACACTTAAATAGAGTTTTACCAACGCTATAAAAAGTGTGAACTAAAAAGAAAAGTTGTAATTACAATGTCTAAATAGTAAAAATAGAACAAATTAAGAAAGCTAAAAATAAAGCCTAATGACCATTAACTAAGGCCCTAGAATAGCGAGCATACTTTGTTGTCACACACTAATATGCCAGCCGTGAAGAGATTTGAGCCCCTACACCATGGCCACATTTCCCCATTCTAAATTGATGCTTTGAGTACTTCGTCTTCATGCCCAGTGAAGATCAATACACCATATAGCATTCCCACTCACCCATGCCATTCAGCTCCACACAAAACTAAATTGTAAAAAATAAAACAAGGAATGACCTACGGAAAACAATAAAACCATTTCTCAATGGCTTTGTCACATAAGCCTAATAAACGAATACCGACAAATTAGGATTTTAGTTTTTGTTACAAGGTAGCTTTGCCTTCCGATTTGAGGAAAGGTATATCCTTGCACATTGTGCTGTTTTGTGTTATGAAAGTGACAAATTAAAACATTAACAAGTGGAATTTGTAATAAAAAGTGCAGTGCATACTATCTTTTGTCAAAGTACTCTTGCAGGGATGGCTTTGCTGACTTTTTCTGAGAGGTGTCCTCTGCCCCTATTTCTGGATAATAACACTGGTAATTTCTGCAATTCATTGACTGGTTTCATGTTAAACTAAAATTAGGATTTTAGTTTTTCTTACAAGGGAGCTTTCCCTTCTATTTTGAAGAAAGGCATATCCTTACACACTGCTGTTTTGTTTGTGAAAGTGACAATTCAAAATGTTACGAGTGGAAACGTAATAAAAAGTGCACCGATTACCATCTTTTGCAAAAGTACTTTCACAATGATGGCACTTTTATGAGAGATATCCACTGGCCCTATTTCTGGATAATCCCAACTGCTAATAATAAAACAAATTGGTATTTAATCAATTCATTGGTCTATTTCAGTGTAAAATTAAGTATAGATGGCTCCATAGGGGTTTAATATGGCTTCTCAGATTAATTTGGCCCATTGGAACGGTTTCCTTTATGATCATTATTGAATGAAAACTCACTTGCCAGTTGAACTGTAAAATGAATTCTGCAGAAAATCTTTAATAACAATTAATAAGAGATTGATTGATTCTCTTTGATAATCCCCATTTTGATTTATACATTATATATTCACTAAATACTATGGTTGATTGTGAAGATCTCCCTTAAGGTCTATATAGTTTCAGAGGGACTTAATTATGGTTTCTCAGATTGATCTTGGTCATGAAATTGGGGTTTGAAAGTTAAGAGGTTATTTGCAAATCCTGATTCGCTTCTTCTTCACAAATTGTTTCTTCACGTAGATGGAATCTTTGCTGCAAGGTTAAAACAGGTCATAACAACATGTGTTGGATGCCGATAGAAAGTAGAGCTACCTCAGTATATAACCTTTTTCTGATATTGAAGCTTCCCATGGAGATGTGTATGGGAAGGTTTTAAGAATGAAAATCATTTTGGTTTAAGACCTATGCTATAAAATTGAAGTGATTCAGGAGGTGTATCTCAGAAATAAGGTTCAGATTGATCATTGATGTAAGGCAAGGAATTGTCGGGTCTTTTATATGCATAATGAACAGCCATTTTTTTTTTTCCCCATGTGTATGAGCCTCATAGCTGTGTCTATTCCTTTGCAATTTGCATATTGCATTTTGGTTTTCAAATTAATTTTTATGCAGTTTTGGTTGGCCTTTTAATTTTTTCCCCCTTGGGATGGATCTATGATAGAGAATCAAACTACTGTCATAATTGCAGGTCTTCTTAACCGTTTTTTGTGGATGGAGACACTATATCCATTTGTGGATGATGATATTTCATGCTTCAAGACTGCAATATGCTTTATTGATCACTTGTTCGAGATAATTGGGCCACTTCTTTCTTCTACAACTTTGGTTATACCTTCTTTTGATATGTTGAGAGAAAATCCTCTATCGATTTTCAATATTTTGAAGGTGAGACTTGATCCAATTATGTGAAAACATGCTATATTGAAATTACTAGTACAATATCAAATATTACGGAGAAATTTAAAAGATGTTTCAATTCTCGCTTTTCCTATCTCATAGAAAAAAATAACTATCTTAATGTTTCCTTTTGTGATAAACATACAAACATAAGCTTTAAATGACTATAAAGCAATTGAGAATAATGTTTTGCATTCCAAATCTATGTTATGCTGAGTAGAATATGAATGTTGACTAGATTGTTTTTGAAAAGATTAGTGATGGTTATGCCGATTGTCTTATGGCATGAAACAGCTTGATGGAGCCCAAAATTATAAGTGATCCATTAGTAGACTTTTTCCTATCCTTTACACAAATCATGTCTTGTCTATTAATTATTCACATTTGTACAGTTTTGGGCTTCTCAAAGTATCACAAGGACACTGAATTTGTGCAAGCAAGAACATGTTGATAGCAGGTTCAAATGATGCTGATAACTGGCCAGATTAAGTTGACTCAACATGAAAAGTATAATGCTCTCAAATCAATCCATTAGTAGCCTGTGCACTCAATACCTTGGCATCATAAAAGTACTTCTTTGTTATATTTTCACCAGATGCTAATACCAGCTATCTAAGCAGCAAAGTCAAAAACTCTTTTAAGAGATGTACATTCAGGTTGACAATCTTGTAAAGGTTGAGACTGCAATTCATGGGGATCATTGAGGTAAATATAAACAAGGCTGTAGCCTTCAATGCTCGGGAATGTTTGTTGAAGAAACTTGCTATACATTCCAGCATATTTGGTGGCGTGACAATAGATCTGGGCCCTATCATAATTCTGCTAATTAGAACAAATTTTGAGAGATGATAACACGTGTTGGAGATGAAATATCTGATATTTTCATAGGGAAAAATCTCAACAGCTCTTCATGAAAGAAATCAGAGGTTTTCACGTGTGTAGTTTCCCCAATGTCGTGGAGTAGTCCCAAGCACAATGCCTCAAAAGATATAAATACTCATCTCTGTATCCAAATGCACTCATCAAATACAGATGGACAGAGTAACTGGTATAAAATGAATTATGGCATTGTCTGAGGAGAAATAGATGAAAATACTTTATGCCGGAGAGGTAGTTGACTCTCGTGGAAGATTACTGGACTTCAACCCCCGCAAATCCTTATTTGAAAATACTTCCTTTGACAGGGTAAGGCAGCATCTTCATTTAGTTTCCAAAGGAGCCTCCATTCCTAATAAATATAATGGATGCTTGAAATGAGCATAGTGGAGTTTGCACAGCCAGCAGATGTTTTCACCCAGCATTCCAAACTTCAAGCCGATCATATCAGATATTTGCGGACATCTTATGGAAGGTTGATTCAAAATACTTTGCAGGTGTTCAATTTTTGTAAAAGGCATGCACTACATGGGAATATAATTCATGGAGAAGTTACATATCGAGAGCCCTGCTTCAAATGAAAGTATAGATGAATATTTGAACACTAATATTGCTTGAATATTACTCGGTGGATAGATTGAAATTTCACAAAAGACGGCAATCAGTAAAAGCCCTAGCAGCTTCATAAGTGTCAATCCCACTAAGACAGGGATGCCGTCAAGAATATGTTATTATCTTAACAAAGCCCTGTCACCCTGTGTGCAAGCGTATGAATCAAGAATACAAAATACAATGGATGATATAAATGATTATGAAATAGAGAAGGAAACACGAGTAAAAATCTATAGATGATTGTCATGACGAAGTACATGCTCCGTCAATAATTGAGATGATGAGTCATCATGAAGTTTGATATATGCAATGGATGAGGAGCAGTAGCAGGTTTATATACACCCGTGAAAGGAATCAGAATGGAGAAAGCCCTAGATTTTTGATAAGAAAGATAACTGTACAAATTCCCCGTGAAGACAAATAAATTCTCCAAATTATACTTTGTTGTTCGAAAGTTTTAGGAGCGAGATGTGAGAAGGTAGAAGTTCCACGTCACAACGAAAATCCACGTGACCATAGAAGGCAATGACTTATATAGCGCTCGAGTCAAACAAGTATTGTGAAGTAATATCAATATAATGAAATATTCAGAGGGCTTAAACTAAAGTAAAAAATATTAACAAGAAAAATTAAAACTCATGTTTTAAGTCGAATAAGTTACTTAAAACTGAAAGGGTGCAATTATGTAAAGAAAATGAGTTATTTGTTTTCAAGGAGATATGATCTTTTCATTTTGAAAAGTCATACCTATTAGTAGATATATAAATATAGATTGAATTTCAACAAGATAGAGACAATATTCGAGCATTCACATCCATATTCTCAGGAGAAAGTATTTTATATTATTACTTGTACGAAGGGATAAGGAGTTTAATATGACTTTGTAATATAAATTCTATTATTTTATTTTTATAATAAAATAAAATGTCTTTTGTTTATTTTTAAATGGCATGGAGATTTAAACTGCAAATGAATCCTCCTTTGTAATTATTTTTTGGAATTCTGTATACAATTTAAATGTCAGATAAGTGGACATGGTCATTAAGCATTTTAAATTCGGTCATCACCGATATTGTGAAATATTAAATTGTTTTCGTATTTGTGTCCAGTTTGTCTCCCTACCAGAGGAGTTAAAATTCAATTTGGACTAATTTAAGATTGCATAATATTTGGTTTGTCGCATGTTGATTATTTAATTGTTGGCAATAAAGTGTGTAAAACATTATAAAGTTGTACGTGAGAATTCATTGAAGTTGACTCTATTGCTCGGATGAGCAGAGGCACTGGTCTTTTTATTATTGAAGTCAGAAAATCTGTAACTTCCTTCCTACAAGCATCAAATTCATTATTAACAAACATTATACAAAACATCCAACCAACACTCAGCATTTAGTCTTAGTTTCATTGAGTTCAAGGACCTTGCCAGCCGGAGAACTCCAAAGTTTAAATTCGCTTTCGAAAAGCTCTGAACCAAGTGATCAGGTTTGAGGAGAAGGTCTACCCGCCTAGGTGTAGTGAAGGCTGAAGTGCAGGGGAATCAAGGTGATTCTCGTTCGTTGGCTAGGACTGATTGCGGAATCCTATCGGAAAAGTGGCAAGCTCTTGGATTTCCAATCTGCGGAATTGCGAACCAACACAATTTACCCCCCTTTTTTGCAATATAGAAACGTATCCATAACGCCTCGACACTTTTTGATCACCAAGATCTAGGAATGGGCTAGGTGAGAGTGTATAGTGCTTAAATTAGGCATCATCTACAATATAACAAGAAGATGAATGGTGCAAGCCGTCTAGAATATGTGTGTTGCTAAGCTGGCCTAATCAACACTTCTTCGATGGACTATAGGAATACAATGCAAGCTATTGACCTAAATTTTTGTGCTTCACTTGGGGTAAAATGGCTGATCATGCTAGCTTGTTGAATGCCACAATAGGCTGTATGATAGTGCTATAGTAACTGGAAGTATGACAACCAATGCTGCAATCTGAAATGCATGTAATGATCAGACCCTTTGGCAGCCCTTTTTTATTTGCCCCTAGACAAGCTTTTATTGCTTTTTTGGGGATGGCACAAAAGTGAACTTTCACTCGGAAGTATGAGTGAATACTCTATGTTGCAATGGTTACACTACCAAAGATGGCCCCGACCACTAGACATTCACTTAATCATTATGGTATAATGCCAAAGTGGTGAAGTTTAATCAATTTTAAAAGGGTTCTCCTATACAATTGAAGTAGAACTTGGATAATGAACCTAAAATGGTAAAGAAAACTTAAAGAGTCAAGATGTTGATTTTTTTGAAAGAAAGCTCAACATTATTATCCCTTAATATGCATACAAAGTTTGAAAAAGGTATTTAAAACTTAAAAATATTAAAAAAAAAGGTTGAAAATTGTTGAAAAAGATATTCACTTACCTTTGAATGCAAAATCTTATTTCTCCAACAATTTCTAAGCCTTTGGTGAGTGTCTCACTCCTCTCTGGTTTTCCCCTTAAAAGAAAAATTTAGCAACCTTCACACCAAGCTAAATGGTGAAAAGTGCATGAAGGATGAATGCAATGAGAAAAGATGAGCAAAGAAGAAGTGTATTGGTCTGAATTAGGGTTGGTAGTAATCTTTTATAGTTGGAAAAATTGTTTTATGGCATGTGGGGACCATCTCTTGGTGCCCACAACTGTGGGTTTCCTTGATTGCAGCCAAGTTTGACAAGGGTGTGGCCCAGGCATATGTGTTCTTGGGTCACACCCAAGTTGAGCTTGGGGTGAATTAGACCCATAACCATGACCTGAACTACACCCTAACCTACACTTGCTCCAAAATACCTTGGTATCATAGGACTAGGATTTGATATAAGTCTAGGAGATTTGTAGCTCCATTTGCTCATAATATTGTATTGTTGGACTCTTGCACAAATGTTATCGGAAAATTTTCAGCATAACCTAATATTGCAAATTCTCCACCAAATCCTTTACAAACTACTCTCCATAATTGCAAATCTGAGGCACCATTGGAACGAATTCTAGAAAGTAAATGTTGACTCTCCCATTCTCACTACCTTGCACTCCAACATAATGGTAGGCCTTATAACATAAGATGCTCTCTCATCTAAAAGTGCAAGCTGGCAACAAGAAGTAACCACTAATTGGTCTCCAAATATTCATGCAACATTGAATTTGAGAAGATGCAACAAAACATTGATGCCTTTGGAGGGAAGCAGACTTTGGATCCTTCCACCTTTGCTTAGTGGACCTTTGGTGAGAAGAAGCTTACCTTGGACTCAGTGGAGGTTGAGGGGAAAGCCAGGTAAATAATTGAGAAGAAGTTGGATTTAATGTCTCACAGAGTGGACAATACCGAGGAGACCCTCAAGAAACTTATGAAACATAGTCTTAAGGTTGTGAATTCTTCTCCAGAGAACATGAGGACTCTTGTTGCCAGGGTGGAGTCCAACTACATTGACAGGGCTACTATAAATGTGGAGCAAGAAAAGGATGTGTCACTTTTGAAGTTTAAGGTACTGGAAGCACACTAGGGCCAACATGAAGGAAAAGTTTGTCTGTCTGTCCCCAAACATTGAAGACCTTAAGAAGGTGGCTCAAAGGATGAGCCATATGGAGAAGGAGGTGGCTTCTACCCCTAACAACCTTTAAGGTTTTTTTTTTGTCTTCTGTGTCTTTTCAGTTCTAGTAGTTGTTCTCAGTGTTGCTAGCTTCTTGCTGATTTTTTGGTTTTGTTTGGTGGCTGGCCTTTTGTTTCTACTGGCATGTGGTTCTTGGGGTATTTGAATGTTCAATCTTTTGATCTGATATCTTTTAAAGGGTTTCGAGGTCTCTTCAAAATCTGTTTTTGCTTCAATCAAAAACATTGAACTTGGTTTGTCAAAATGAATGGGATTGAAATAGCATGATGGATGACTTCATGGACTCACCACAAGGAGAGGGATACCATGGTGCCTTAAAGATTGATAGACCTTGGTGTTGTCGACCGTTGTTTGGGGTTAGTATCTATGCTAGAATAAGTTGCATGGGTTGTTGGGAATCAACCGTGTTGGATCACTTATGTGTTGGCAACTCGTGGAAGTGAGTTTGCAGCCAAGGTAATGGACAATTAAGTTATTTTAGCCAAGCATTTTCAGAATGCAGTGATTGTTCTTTTGTGAGAGCGTTAAATTTTTTAAAATTCATACTTGAATAACTGCAACATTGAGCTTTTTTAGACCATTTAGTCTCTTGACAAGGTTAGCTTTTGGTTTTAGATGAAGGGGATGAATGTTGCACTAGAAGTAACCACTAATTTGTGTCTAAATATCTATTCAACACTGAACTTTGTCAGTTGCATAAGCAATAGGTATAAAAAGAAGAGAAGCGATAGTCAATTCTAGATCAGTCACCATTTCAAGTATATCGTTTGGGTTAGAATTCATACACATCGATTCAAAGCTTCATTAGTGATTACTGTTAAGGTTGTAGCTTCAGTTGAATTGAATTGACCTAGAGATAAATCTTGTATGGTTATTGGTAAATCATCATTGATTAAAAATACTCTTATATCTACTTATATATTTATATTATAATATATATAATATTATAATATATAATATAATATTATATATAGATATAGTTATATATATTATTGTTAATATGTTATTTAAAGATGATTAACCATAGAGACATGTCTCCTCTCATATTTATAAGTCATTCAAATCTGCATTTAGAACACATCAATACAATGGCATTGTTATCACATTTGCAGAAAACTATCTTATATATCTCAACATGGTATTAGAGCCAACTGCAAATGTAACAAAGAAAAATACAGAGCACGACCCAAATCTCTACTGTAGAACATATTCGATCCTTTTAAAAATGTCATTCTTTATCATTATTAATACATAAGAGATATTGGAGAGCGATGAAATAATCTTTGCCATTAAAGTTGCAGCACTTGCGCGTAATGTTGTTGAGAGAAAGGAGGTCACTTTCCTTAACTACGGTCTACAATCGTCAATCGTGTAAGATAAGAAATTAGATGAGCCTAAAGCGACCTTCAACACCTTATGATAGTACTTCTACAATCTTCATTTGAACATGGCATATAAGAAGCCTCTCTTTGTGCGGAGCTCCATATTTCTTCACATGAATGACAATATTATTGAGAAGAATGGACTAAGTTGTAGTTGGAGACAAGTTTGAATTTGATTGCATCAGATGAAATTATTGTTCTTTCACCATGTTCAATTCTGATAAACTGTGTAATTGTGATCGCTTATTGTCTTGTGATTGGTGATATTGTACTGTGTGGAGATACATAGTGACCGTCTTGTTTGAGATCTGATGGCATGGTTTGGGAATTGATGGGCATTGCTATGCAACCACATTTTTTGTTGCAATATTCACAGTGTGCTATGCTGCATGAACAAATGGAAGGTCATTGTGTGTAGGGCTCCTTTTGACTACGTCATTATATTTGTGGAAGAACAACAAAATATAATATATGGACATGCGAAAAAAGTGGACAGCAAGTGTGAAACGAAACTCTTCATTGGCATACCTCCCTACCCATGCTATGATGGGAATTACAGAATAGTCTTGGATATCCATCAAGATAAAAATAGCAAACAATAATAACATTGTCCTCAATCCATCATGGGAACAGATGATAGACAGGTTTGAAAAGTTTCAAAGTCCTTAGCAATGTATGTCCATTTTGAGCGCAAATCCTCAAAACATGGAACCCTACTCAAATGTAATAGTTTGTGAAGTGAATTCGGAAATAATACAAAAACCCCTTCCAATCGCCAAATGCACTCTAGGACCAAATATTGTAATGCTTAGGGCGGGAAAAATATTTGGAAGATCTTGAAACATCTTCAGAGTGGGAAAATCAGTATGCTAGAGAATTTATTTTATAATTTTGGATGGGGGCCCAAACGCGCTCATAGGGCAATATTAACTATCGGAGATAGAAGGATTACCAGCCAAATTGGATAGTTCATAGTTGTAAATTACAAACTCATCGCAAATACCTCTTGCAACTTGAAATATGGTGATTTCATTTATCTTCATATCCAGTGACCAAGTGGAGACAATTAAGACATTTAGCTTTTAACTAGCACAAGAAAGAATTTCACTCAATCAAAGTTCAATCTCAATTGATTCTTTGTATTCACTTTTCTTTCAAAATGACGTTGCACAATCAAAGTTTTGCTTGCACAATTTCTCCAGAGCTCTCTTGCATACAATAAAATTTAGTTTTTACAATAAGAGAACTCTCCTTTACATAGGCAAATGAGTTGAGAAAAAGATGGAGGAAAAATAGGAGAAACTCAACCAATTTTGACCTAGTCTAACTGAAAGAGAAATTATTGTATTACATGTAATTACACAATTTCATGCAATACATCCTCTTTGATCTACAAACATAAAAACAAAATAACAATCTTAACTACTTTTCTTTAGTGCCTTGAATTTGATGATGATATCACGCACTGTGGGAAGATCAGAAATCTCCATTGTCTTTGATATGTCTTCTATTCTTACTGCATTGGCATATGCTGATATCACAATCTTGGAATTTTTTGACAGAGAATCTTGTAAGTGCTTTGCTAAATATTTATACAAAGCAAACTTGTTCATTGTATGAGAACCAAATCTTCAGACTCTAAATCAGCATTGATCCTAATTGTATATTTTGAACTTATCCCTTCAACTGCATTCAAATTACAATGTTCATCAAGAATTTGGCATCCCATTTGTTCCAAGTCACATGTGATCCCAACTTACATTGCTTGACAATCTTATAAATTAGCATGTAACTTGGTTACGAGCTTTCTTAGTGTCTCTTCCTTGTAACTCATGAGTCCATGGCATTTTTAGAACATTTCACAAGAGTGCAGAACATCACACATCACCATAGCATCTAGATCAGATTTAGCGGTCTCATCCCAATCATATTAGCCTTTTGAGAAAAACATGTAGTCAAATCATGTATCATTTCTTCAAAATTTTTGATACGTCCAAGAACTCTGGTCGTATTTGCAATGGCTTGTACTCCTTTAGAAATGACTTCTCCCATCCAAGACTTCGCAATGTCTACTATCCTTCTCTCCTCAGGTGTCTGACAACAACTACATGTTGTGAGGATTGTCGTTGAATAACCTCATTTAAGCGAGCAACCTCTTGAATAAGGTGGTTTTTCTTTTCTCATAATTCATGATTGCTCTTTGACACATTAGTAAGTGTGTCTTGAGCATCTTGTAAGCAACCTAGTCATGACTGCTTTCCAATTTCTACCTTGGTGAACTTGTAATCAGAATGGGTAAGTTCTTCAACTAGCTTGTCCACCAATGGCTTGGCAACCTCTACAAACTTGATCTTTAAAATCAACTAAGATCCTTGAAACAATCTTATCTTTCAAAGATTTGGACTTAGTTTTCTTAATAGGAAGGTCATTTGGGGGCACGACAATCGTTATTCTCTTCATTGTAATCTTACTCAACCATGCAGGCAAACTGAAACTCTCATCTATAGAAACAGGTACAGTGGAAACCATTGGCATTGATACTAATTGCATCTTTGTTGTGACTGAGCATGATTCAGTTTGCATAGCTGAATTAATAGGTGCATGATAGGAGGATTTTGTCATGAACTACTCAAAACCAATTAGTGATGTATCAAGTTGAGAATCTTAATCTTCTGTGAGAGTTGGAAAATCCTCGAACACATTCCCTAAATGTTAACATTGTTCAACTGTTAAAATGGGAGGAGCTGCTGAAGATATAGGAAGAGCCAATGTATTTATTTCATGTATTGGGTTGAAAGGTGTGAAAATAGTTGAAAATGAATCCACATCATCATCTATCATACTCAAAAAAGCTGCTTCCTGCATAGATGGTTCTTGAGTTTGTGCAGGCCTTGGAGGAGATATGATCATGACTTCTCCTTTTTCCTCTTCATCTTCTTCATCAAGTCCTCCACATGATTCTCCTTTTGACTCTTGAACTTGTTCATGTCTCTTAGATGATTTAAATCTCTTTCCACCTTTCAATTTGAATTTGAGGGATTTCTTTATATCAGAAGAAGATGCTCCAACTTTACCTGCAATTTCTAATTGTGACTTCCTTCAAGGAGGATCAAAACTTCCACAATCCAAACCCAACTTTGGATTGACCCTTTTAAGACCTTTGGTTTTGAACCACTTGTTGAAGGTTGCTAGAATAGATTGAAATCTGTCAAGGATAGAAGTATCTTCCTTTTTTTGCCATTGAATAGGGAAAGGGCATGGTTTATCAACACCAGCTTGATCATACATTGGATCAAGAATATAACCATCATCTTTAATTTGGAAATTAGATGGGATCTTGAGCATATTAAGATGAATGATCTCTTGCAAAGTCAACGTGCAGTAGTCCATTTTCATTATATGCAACTCCATCCACATGTCAATGCAAATATCTTCTATACGATGGACATGAGTAAATGCTCTCTTGATTTTTGAATTCAACTCTCTATAATCAAAATCATATCTGGCTTTGAACTTCTTCAATGTAATCAACTGAAGTTCTGCTTCCATGGCCTTTGCTTTGTGTATAGAATTGGTCATATAATGATTGATCACCAAGGGTTTGGTAGAAGAAATACTGAAACCTAATCTATTCAGAGCATGTTGATCAGAATGAACCTCCATGAGTTGTCTGGCCAGTTCCATTAGAATGATCTTGTCGATAGCATACCTAGGTAAGGTATATGGTTCTCCTTTGAAATACCCAACTCTTAAACAGGTAAAAGTTGGAAACTGAATAAACATGCAACCATATCAATTAACCTTATCCCAAGCCTCATCTGACACTCTTTTGATGGACAACTGCTTATCAAATAAGCATCAGAAATGTCCAAAAAATGCATCTTGAACTCTCCTATAATGATACTATTTGTCAAAGTAATTTGATCATAATACTCCCAAATTGGAACTTGAAGACGGTCTCTTTTGGTTGAAAGTCTTGAAAAAGATCCCATAGCAGCAACAATATAGAGAAGATAATAATTCATGTAGAATGGTGCTGATGTTCCTACATTAACTACTCACAAAGTGCAGTGTTGATAAGTTCTCCCCAAAAGATATGTTCCTTATTATCAATGATTTAGAAAATGAACTTATACATCCATGGTTCAAAATCACTCGAATCCTTGAGACCGCATATTTTGCTGAGAAGGATAATCAGGTCTTTGTATTCTGGCTTAAAACTGAATCTATGAATGGTTTTTGGCCATCTTGAGAAATTGTTTCTCTTGGAATCCTACCAATATAAATAAACATATTTATGATAATTTCCCTTATTTGCATTCCATATCTGCAAAGATGTTTCTTTAGTCAAATCCACACACTTTGCACTCTCCGACACTTTGAAAATCTGTTCAATAACCTCAGGATCAAGAATAATAATAACATTACCATTAGCATCCTTGATTGTTTTTGACTTTGGACTAAAACGTTTTGCACATCCTAGAACAAATTCCAGTTCTAGGGCAGCCATAGGAAAGGAAGACACCAAATGCATATTACTCCTTTTGATGCGTTCCATTTTATGACTAGCAGGAGCTTCTGTCCTTCGCAAGAAATCAATCATATCTTCATGCCCGATCTCTATATCTGACACATTATCAAGAATAGACATGACTTAGGATGGAGTCGCATTAGCCAATTCTTTATCATATTTATATTTCATTTTGCCTTTTGATTTTGTAGATGAGGGCATCCCTTGTGCTTGTGTATGTTGGAGATTAATATGCCAAATATGAAGGGAATGAAGTTCCAACTTTGACAAATTCTCAAACAAACTTGGATCTCTTCAACCTTGCAATGATGAATTCAAAATGAGCATCCAATGAGGTGTTTTGGATGAGAATGCCCAAAACGTGCTCTACAATCCCTCTCAGCTCCAACGTTTTCAATAAATGCAAGTTCTTGGGATGTTTTTGGATATGTACGTGGTTTCAGTTTGCCATTAAATGAGTCGTTTTTGGCATTGAAGGGAAAAAACGTGTCTTCCAATAGCAATGATGTTGGATTAATATCACAAAACACCCCTTCTATATGCAAAAATGTGATTAAAAAATGGCCAAATTTGGGTTTTTTTGTCAAAACATGCCCCAAGTGGAATGAAAAATGATGTTTTTTGCATGAAGATTCAAGGTTTAATGCATGGAAATGCCTTCAAATGCAAAAACCACCCTATAGAGAAGACTTTCTTGACTTGGAATGAAGAGATTTGGAGATTGCAAGCAAAAACATGTTTCTTGAGGACAAATGCATGCTCTTGGAGACAAAACACACCTTTTAGATGCCATTGCATGTTTTAAAAACTTCAAACATGATTTCTTTATCAAAACGCACCCTAGTGTCAAAGAATTCTTACTCAGTAAGGATTTGAATGAAAAAAGGGCTAGTTGGATAACACGAGTCATGGAGTATGACGTGGATATTCAGGTGACTAAGTTGGTTAGAGGTAAAGGCTTATGTGAGCAAATTGCTAACGGAGAGGTTTCAAGGTCACAAGAGCAAACAGATACTGTTTTGCTGATTGGTGCAACAACTGATGCTGATATGTCAGCAAGCTGGTTACAAGATATGGTTCAATTCTTAAAAACCGGTGAGTACCCAGCTAATTTAGACAAGGCAAAACGAAGGTATTATCGTTTACAATTTGTTCCTTTTGTCTTAATTAATAATGTTTTATATAGAAAGGATCACAATGGTGTCCTTCTCAGATGCATTGACTCAGATCAAATTGCAGACATTTTGCATGAATTTCATAATGGTCATTTAGGAGGTCATTTTTCTCCTAGAACCACAGCATATAAAATTCTTAGAGGAGGATATTATTGGCCTGATATCTTTAAAGATAGCCATGCATATGTTAGAAAATGTGTCAAGTGTGCCATGTTTGCAGGAAAAGAAAGGCTGCCAGCCTTACCTTTGCAGCCAATTAAAACAGAGCAGCCCTTTCAAAAGTGGGGTGTTGACTTCATAGGGCCAATTAACCCACAGTCAAGTGCAGGACACAAATGGATAATTACTGCCACTGATTGTTTCACACGTTGGACAGAGGCAGCAGCACTCAAGGATGCGAATGAGACAGCGGTTCTTAATTTTTATGATGATATTGTAAACAGGTTTGGAGTTCCTGATTCTGTATTTTCTGATAATGCATTTGCGTTCACTGGATTAAAAATAACTAATTGGGCACTCAAATATGGAATTTATCTCAGTACTAGTTCTAACTATTACCCACAAGGTAATGGGTTAGCAGAATCTTCAAACAAGAATTTAATAAGGATTATTAAAAGAACGCTGTAGGAGAATCAGCGGGGTTGGCACTCTAAGTTGAAGACTGCTTTATGGGTGGATAGAATTACTCCAGAACAAATAATCGGGAATTCACCTTATCAGTTAGTTTATGGAAAAGAGGCTCAGTTATCAATTGAAACAGAAATACCAGCACTTGATCTTGCCACTCAATTGGTTCTTTTTGAAGGAGGAGACCCTATGTTAGTGCGATATGCACAGCTGATGGAATTGGAGGAAACTCGAAGGAAAGCAATGCAAACTATGGAGTATCAGCAAATGCAAGTCAAGAAAAGCTTTGATAAAACAGCAAGGGTTAGAAACTTTAATGTGGGTGATATTGTTCTCAAATGGGATATTTTGAAAAGCAGGCCAGGTCATCATACTAAGTTTGATCACATGTGGGCCGGCCCGTACCTGATTGCTGAATGCAAAGAGCACAATGCTTTCCAGTTGGCTACAATGAAAGGGGATATCTTGCCAATCCCTGTGAATGGGATTCACCTCAAGTCTTGTTTTGAGGTATGAGTTTCAGTTCTACCTTGTATATATTAGGTTAGTTTTTCTTGTTTTCAATAAGTGCATCTGCATTTTTAGTTGAGTTTTCCTAAGCGCTGTCCAAGCGCGTGTTAGTTTCTTGTTTTCCTAGGTTAATTTCTCGTTTTCCTTAAGTTTTAGGTTGGTCAAGTTGCTGGTTTGTGTTGATAAGCTTTCATAATTCGCCCATCTCATTCATGTATGTATCAATACATGTGTTTAAATGAATACATATACATAACAAACACATGCATACACACATACATAATGTCGCAGCTAATCAAGTCCCGCTGTCAACATACATACATGCATATCCACATATACGCTATTCATACGCATTCATTCAAACTCACGCATTCATCCATACATCAATAAGATGACCAGATTATGAAAGTTTCGCTGCTAAAGCTGTTACTTGAATTTGGCCATACATATCAGTCAGTTAAATAAGAGTTTTAAGTCCTATTAAACTCACGTGCATGCATTCAAAACTCAACCAGCAGCTTTAGAAGTCGCATCTTGTCAGATCTAGGTGCTAGGATGCATTTTATTTTTGACTCCATGCCCAATGGATTTTTTTTAAGGCTACTGATCAAGTGTCTAGCAGGCAGACAAAAAGCAAGAAGTCGCCAAAAATGTTACTTAATTTTAACATATGTTAAAATTCAGTTCTGAGAATTCAAATTTTATTTGCTGGAAACGCTTTCATTTGTTATTTGAAAGAATATAAATGTCCTTGTATATTCATTTCATGAATATACATTCGATATTTTACACATAATGATGAAATACTGAAGGCAAACTATCTCACATAAATCGAGAATACAATTGCTATCTTTCATATGTACTAAGAGCAAGAAAAATAAAATATATGAGAGAAAGTCAGAGATAACCAGTCATTGCCTTTCAGACTTTGACTGGTTAGATGTTCTCTGTCGTTGCATTGTCACCCATGGTTCAATTTTGATCCAATAAGCTTTTGGTTCTTCGTTCTCCTGCAAGAGAAAAGAGGTGGGATTAGATCTTTATGATCTAAGCAAAGACTAGTTATCTATAACCACGTACTCGCACATATCATATTCTTCTTATTTTTTAATACGTACAAAAAAAGCAATGTGCATTCTAAGTATTCAAATGCAAATCACAGAAAGGTAATTTGTGAGTGTCACGAGCCCGTGCTCGAACTTCATAAAAGACCATTTCAAATACCATAAAATTGAAAAGAGTGAGTTATTGGAAAATAAAGCACTGTGACAAGGAAGAAGCAGAGATAAGAACAAATTAAGAAAAAAATTGTTAATAGTACAACAGATCAGTCAGAAAACATGGAAGTATTATCTGGAATACTGAAGCATAAACAGTAAAAGCAAGCAATGCCATGATAACTCAGCCGATACACCAGTAAAAAACGGAAAAGAAGATAGTTTCGGGAAATTCAGAAGCAGACACTTCATGCCTTGTAACTTGAATGATTCTAAACAATCTGTTTTAATTCAAGCAGTTAACGCTGTTGACTCTAATATTTCTTCTGATATAAAATTGATCCAGGGTCCCCAGGAACAGGGAAGACCTCACTTTTGATCTCACTTCTTTCCACCTTAGGCCATAAGAAGTTCAGAGTACTGATGTGTGCACCCACTAATGCAATAGTATCAGAAATGGCAATTAGATTCATCAAAATAGTTACAAGCTCATCAGGAGTGTGCTCTGATAAAGATAACTTTACTTGTGTCATGACTTTGAGTGACCTTGTATTGATTAGGAATGAGGATAGATTTGAACAAGGTGGTATTTTTGGAGATATTTTCCTTAAAATATCTCAGTAATAAGAAATATTTGAAGGATTGTTCTTTGTTTTAAGAGAAGTGAATGTACCCAATTGCTGAGAAGGCATTTATATAGTGGAACTGATATTGCCTGCATGACCCAAAAGACAGGAGGTAAAGAGAAAATATGCCCAAAGTTTTGTTACAGTAGTATTGGTGGATGCGTATTTTCCATGCAGAGGTTGAAAACTAACAGGAAATGCTATTGTTCCATATGCCAGCAGAAATGTACAACAAGAAATATGAGATGCCCAGAATTTTTAAGCAGTAAAACCCTGCAAAGAATTCCCAATTACGGTTACAACAGCAGAGAGTTCTATGACACAAAGCTTTTGGAACACTTCAAACACGAAATAGTATGGGAAAGAATGTTACAAGAAGTGATAAAACTTTCAAACAACCAGCCAAAGCAAAACCTTATCTGTCAAGTGGGTTTAGAACAATGCTACAGCATAAATAAGATGAAAACAACAAATTTTTTGAATGCAAGAAATCATGCTTCCAGCACCAATGATGTTAACTTTCAAATATTGATATCTACTCAAAACCCAACTAGATACCTGCAGCATATAATCAAATATGGAGCTATTTCGACAGAGAGGAAAAAACGTGCCCCAAAATAAGGTCTAAGCAAAACTCTGCAGAAGAACGTGCTCCCAACACTAGTTCTTAAAATGGAGACAACTTTGTTAAAAGAAAAATCGTGCTTCCAGCACTAAAGTGAAAACGCATTTTGTCATAACGTTTCCAAATATACCATCAAATGTAACAGAGTCGTGCTTCCAGCACAATAGCAAAATGTTTATTCAGAATGGAAAAACGTTACCTCCAGCAGTAGGAGACCATGGTGACTCCAAAATAACAGCAGAAGAGAAGAAAAACGTGCTTCCAGCACTCAATCACGTGATAGAGGCAGCAGCAGCAATATGTTTCGAATGCTTCAGCAAGCATTTTCATGAAAAAAATTGATAAAATCTCCTCCAGCAAATCCTAGCCGACTCCTCCTCATATTATCTCCAGCCAACATGAAATACGAATGAGCAACTTTAGGGTTGCAAAACAATATATCAAGAGTCCGTTTCTTTATTTCATAAGTTTTGAAGTCCGTGGGGACTTAAGTGGGTTTATTTCCCATTTATATTTTTCACAATGTTTGTATATTGCCGTGGGTTTTAGAAAGGGGGAAAAAATATAATGTTTTATGCCATGGGGGTGGAAGGGTTAAGTGTTAGTATTTTAACACTTAGTTTTTTGTAAATATTTGCATTTTAAATAAGGTTATTTATTGGTATTTTATAAACCACTTTATAAACTTATTTAATTAAATGCAAATGTATAGACCTTTTCAAAGTCATGTATCTTTTTCAAATCTTGTACTTAGGGATTTCAAATCAGTTATGACAGGTGTTTGGAGGAGAAAAAGGAGGATAAGTAGTAGCTGAAGACTTGGTATTTCAAATATTTTGAGTTCTTGAGGAGAGATTGTAGGGTTTTTATTCTGGGTCGAATTCATACTTTGACCAAGCTTTTTGGAGATCTTTATGGTCAGTTAGAACTCTTTTAGAGATTTTTAACAATAGTCATAAGTCCTGTTATGACTTAGTGCAGTTGTTAGGAAGTAAGTCATCTTTTTGATAAGTTTTGACTCCCTTTTTGTAGCCTGTTTTTCTGAACTTGACCCAGGTTGGAATTGTATTTAGGAAGTTTTCTGAACTCATTTTAAGGGGTTCTGATTAGGCAGAGGGAGGCTCTTGTGACAATTTTTGTCCTTGGCAGTTTTCATGCAAAATCTTGTAACTCTTTTAGAGACTAGTAAATACTGGCAGCATTTTGGAGCAGTTTTCTATCAGTTTCAAGCCTTCTTTCTTCCTATGTTTGTGTGTCAAGTGCATGATTGATGAGAGATATAAGTGAGTTAATAATTCCTTATTTTCTTTTGTCTCATCTATTACCTTGTTGCAGGAGTGTATGTTGTATGCAGGTTATAATTTGTGTCTAAGTTAAATTTGGTTTTCATGTGAAGAACTCCTCTTCCTTGCTAATTTGTTTAAGGACCTTATTATGAAATATTAATGCATATCTAGACAGAATAGAAGTGTTTCATCTCTAATTATAGAATTCATATAATCTTCTTAAGAAAGCCATTATTTTCTCAGTATTCCTGTCACATTTGGTGTATCACCTGGTTCTTTAGTTTAAGTTACAAATTATAAGTTCATTTCCAGCAATTCTAATTCTTTCCCCCATAAGTTTAAAGTAGTTTCATATAATAACCAGAGATTATCCAGTAGGAATTGGCCTAGAATCCGGAGGTTTCATTTCTAGGTACGCATGTCCCACATACAGAAATGACTCCCATGTTAGGTAGGATTGTTAAACTAATATAGTTTAATAGGGTGCAAATTCTTAGCCTTAGCAATAACATAAAGTGAATTTATGTTATTTTTTTCAAAAACTAAATATCAACTTAACAATATACTATGATATTTTTAATTCGTGCAGTTGCACCTAAAAGGTCCATTTTTTGGGCACTAAAATAATCATATCTTCTGATTACCAACTCTGATTAAGCCCTAAGATAGATCAAATTGAAGGTAAAACCGAAAGCAATGATTTGAGTAAAACCAAAGGACCAAAAGCCAACAAACACACACTCAAAAATAAGAAAGAGGACGTTGAAGTGTTCAAAAATCAAGCATAAGCTCGAAAAATAGAAAAACTAAAAAGACTTGATGAAAGTCTTTAGTAAAATGATTCATTATATCAATTGGAATCGATTGGTTAATCAATGCTAACCAATTAAGCAATGAATTAAACTTACAGAAATGTGAAACTAAGTTGAAAAAGTTTCGTATTGTTACCTACATTTTGTGGTGGCAAAATGCAGAACAACATGACACTTGCTTGATTACCAGCTGTTTATCAAACAAACACTGGAAACATCCAAAAAATGCATCTTGGACTCTCTTGTAGTGATATTTGCTGTTTACCAAGGTGATTTGATCATAGTAGTCCCAGATAGGAACTTGTAACCAATCCCCTTTGGTGGAAAGACCTAAGAAAAATCCCATGGATGCAGCTATGTAGACATAGTAGGAGTTCATGTAAAATGGCATTGAGGTTCCTAGATTAAGCAACTACTCACAAATAGTGGTACTGATAAGCTCACCCTAGAAGATAGGTTCTTCATTGTCAAAGATTTGAAAGATAAATTTGTACATCCATGGCTCGAAGTCACTGGAATCCTTTAGACTACATATTCTTCTAAAGAGAGTAATCAAGTCTTTGGATTTTGGCTTAAAACTAGACCTGTGAAGGGTTTTAGGCAGCAATTGTTTCTTTTAGAATCCTGCCAGTAGGAGTTTATATATTTTTGATAAGTTGCCTTATTATCATTCCATATTTCCAGTGACATTTCTTTTATCAGATCCACACATTTTGAACTCTGAGATACTTTGATGGTTTGTTCAATAACTTTAGGATCAAGGCTAATGATAACCTTCCCATCTGCATCTTTGATAGTCTTGGACTTTGGGTGGAAATGCTTTGCACATCCCACAACAAATTTTGATTCTAGGGCAGCCATAGGGAAAGTAGACACCAAGTGAATACTGCTCTTCTTAATACGTCTCATCTCTTGATTTGTAGGGGCTTCAATCCTTTGCAAGAAATCAACCATGTTAACAATCCCGATCTCTGTGTCAGAAACATTATATAGAGGTGATGAAACTTGAGATGCAGTCTCGTGAGCTAACTCTTTGTCATATTGGTACTTCATCTTTCCTTTGGATTACGAGGATGAGGGCATATCTTGTGCTGCAGCATGAAAATTCCAAAATGTGAACACATCATCAGAGGATACTGATTCCATAAAGACGTTGATTATGGATCAGCAACAAAGGATCTATGAAGGACAAAATGCTTGGAGTATGGATCAAATACTCAAAGATCTTGTGTAATGACCATGAATGAAATAGTAGGCATATGCAAAGGCTGAAATGCGATTTTGGGAAAAAGATGAGTCCTTATGTAAATGCTTTGAGAAATGAAGGCTAGGCACATGGGAATGTGTGCAAATGATGATTTTTGACTTTTAAAGAGTAGCCTTTAGTCAAAATTGGGTTCTTTGGATGCAATTGCATGTAAAGAGATTCGCATGTAATCAAGACTTGATGCAATCATGCATTGAGGTTTGAAGAATGAGATAACGTGTAAATGCACATGAAGGATGATATTACATGTAAATGTGGATGGAGGATGTAATTGCATATGAAAGGAATGGATGCAATGTGCCTTGGGATGTAATGATGGATGTGGAGTGAAATGATGCACTTTCATGAAAAGGTGAAAAAATGGAATGAAGTGAAATGCACTTAAGTTCTTGGGAAAGAACTTGCAACCTCTTCAAAAAGAAGAAAAATGTAAAAGAAAGCAAATAACTAATGAAAACAAGCACAAAACAAACACATACCTTTGGTCTTAGACTCAAATATGTCAACAAGCAAGTTGCTCTTTTATGTAAATTCGAATTTGGATTTGGGAAAAATCCAAGCATGTGAAAATGAAGGTTTTCATCTTATTTAAAGAGAATTTACACTTTTCATGGAATATATTTGGACAAACGTGCAAAAACAAGCCATAATATGTAGCAAAATAGCAAGATAAGGATGAATTAATGAGCAAAGTTGAAAATGTCTACTTACTTGGAAATCAAAGAGCCAAAATAAGAAGATTGATAGGTTTGAAGACAAATTCTCCTCCAATCCAAATTCACGAACAACTAACTTGACTCTTCCAATTTTGCAAGTTATGGATGATTGAGGAGCAATCAATGGCTGTTTTGGCATTGATTTGCCATTAAACGTAATAAAAAACCCCCAAGAATCAAACTGTTTTTTGCCCAAAACCCAAGTAGAAGCCATTTTTACCAAAAATTTGATTTCATAAAGCCATGACATGTAACGTTTTTGGTATTTAAAGGAAAAAACGTGATCATTGATAG
This sequence comes from Cupressus sempervirens, assembly GCA_028749045.1. NCBI lineage: Eukaryota > Viridiplantae > Streptophyta > Pinopsida > Cupressales > Cupressaceae > Cupressus > Cupressus sempervirens. The sequence goes on along the minus strand of CM053788.1, from coordinate 265,680,782 downwards.
TAATGACATGGATAAAAACCGCCAAATGATTCTTCTTTGGACAAAAACATGATATAAAACCACCAAAAATGGAATTTTTTTTTGACAAGAACGTGGCTTCAAATCTCCATAAAATGCAGCAATTTCTTCATGGATGCCAACGTCTAGGGCATGAGATGCCAAAAGATGCAAAAATGACTCCCTTCTCATGGATTTCAAGCCACGTTTTGAGCAAATCTGGCCATTTTTGGGAGAAAAATGTGTTCTTGAGGAGAAAAGCATGAAGTTTTCCTCTTCAATCTTCAAAATCGGGTTCTTTTATTGCATTTGCATATGTTTCGAAGGCAAATCACACTCTTGAATATAGATTGCATATTTTAAATATCACCAAACTTGGTCTAAGTGCAATATCCCACTCTTCAAGTTTGCATGTTTTAAATAACACGAGACTTAGCTTTTTATGCAAATCGCACTCTAGGAGTGTATTTGCATATTTTAGATAACATGAGTTTGATCTCTAGATGCAAATTGCATTCTAGGATGAGCAAGACATATTTTAAAAACTTGCCAAAATAAGCCTACTAGTGCAAAATTGCACTCACTAGGGTCACTGTATGTTTAAAAAAGGCTCCAAGATGCAAATCACATTTTAGGAGACTCATTGCATATTTTAAATTGCATGCATTTACATGTTTAAAGTGTTTTAACATGTCTTTTTAGTGCAAAATCGTGGTCTTTAGAGGCATTTACATATTTACATGTAAATTGGCTGAAAGACATGAAATTGAACAACTTGAGTAATCAATTAAGCACATGTCTAATTAATTTTTGGGGAAATATCACTTAATTGGGTAAAAATAACATTTGCATAATAGAATTAACATATTATGAGCAAATATCATTTCAAAAAGTAATACTTATATGTTTTAAATAAAACATAAAGTTACTAAAAAATAAATCAAACTAGATATTTAATAAAGTTACTTAAGTGAAAAATTTAAAAGAAACTCAAATTAAAAATATAACATAAAGTGCTCTATAGTTACATTAATTGATAAATTTAAATGATAAAGTAACTTAAAAATATAACATAAAGTGAATTTAAGTTATTATTTTTCAAAACGTGATTGTCAACATTAAAATATAACATGATTTTTTAAATCATGCTGTTGCACTTGGAGAGTCCACTTTTTGGGTACTAAAATAATCATACTTTTTGATTGCCAACTACAATTAATCCTAAGATAGATTGAATCGAAGCGAAAATGGAAAGCAATAATTTGAGCAAGACCACAAGCTAACACATGCAAAATTGTGAAAAATGATGTTGAAGGCTTCAAAAATCAAGGATAGGCTTAGCAAGTTGAAGAACTAAAAAGATTTGATGAAAGCCTCTAGTAAAAGGATTCATTATATCAATTAGAGTCGATTGGTTGATCAATTTATCCATTTAAATAGTGAACTAACTCAGAGTAATGTGAAGCTAAGTTGAAAAAGTTTCGGGCTGTTATCTACATTTTTTGTGGTGACAAAATGTAGGAAAATAGGACAATAAAATCAAAATATTAAAATCAGAAATTTAATATAAAAATCAGCAATCTAATATCCATTTTGAAATAAATTCAGCAATGTGTTACCTCACAATGGACCACCAATTGTTTGTGAAGGAAGGATCTTTTGTTTGACCGATTTTGTTGAGTAGAGCTTGTATGAGGCGTTCTAGTCCAGTTTGGATTTACCATCATCAATTGTAGAGGATCATACACTGTATGCATTTTCTTTAACTAGAATACTTTGTCTCAACTAGTTTGAGGAACTCCTTGGAAATGTCTTGAATATAGCAAGTGATGTGTGGTAGTTGAAAATGGACATTTGAATGCCAAGTTCTGTCACCATTTGCTCACATAATCTTTATTTTTGCATCTTTCAATGCATGAACACTGTTAAAGGTATGCCCATAAATAAAGATAAACAACAATAAACATAATAGAGAAGAATAGGACACAAGGACGCAACAATTTATCCTAGGAAAACCCTCCAACTTGAGGGGAAAAACCTAGCCACACTAAAAAATATCCCTTTTATTAGATAATAGAGGTCTGAGTATAGGGCTTTCAATTGAACATACACTCATCACACAAATAAATCATATATATCTTGATTTGAGAGACCAAAAGCATGTCTCTTCATATAATAAAATGCGAAATATTTAAGATGAGACACCTAGCATACCATGGATGCCATGTCGTGCTCACTTGGTTATGAAAAAGATACAAATGAATATCACTATGAATCTCTTCTCTAGCTGGTGGCATAATACAAAGGCATTATCTCAATCTCAACCAAAATGAAGACATATTGAATGAATTAAATGACAATATTAGAGGTAAAGATCTCTATTGCAGCTATAATCTTCAACACTCCATCTTAACAAGAGAGAGATCTTTAGTATGGTAGACACACATAGTTGCAAACAAAAATGTCAACAACAAATTCTCATCACAAATTTCTCAATAAAACATTGTTATCTCAGCATAACACTATTCACCATAGCTACTTCTAGAGGGTGAACCATAAAAGTATAAGATTAAAGTCACGAAGTCACTCACATGACTTCCACCATGCCTACTCGCAGAGGGTCGATCCACCAACCTACTCACAAAGGGTGGAGTGAGGGATTTCACTTTAAACTTCTCTTACAGGAGAATGCATTTCCACCATGGTTACTCGCCGAGGGTGGATCCACCACACCTACTCTCAAAGGGTGGATCAAGGGCTTTCACTTTAGACATCTCTCAAAGAAGAATGCATCTCCCCAATGCCTATTCGCAGAGGGTGGATCCTCTATTCCTACTTACAGAGGGTGGAATAGGGGATTTCACCTCGAATTTCTCTTGTAGAGTAGAACTCATTAATAAAGATTTCACCTTGACCTTCTCCTTCATAGAGGAGCTCATGAACATGTATAAGAATGGTTGAGATTCTTTCAACATAAACTCCTTCTCAATAGGAGCAACCTTCTGACTACATTAATTATCACAATAAGGGAGTTGATTCCAAGTTGACCAAATAGGGAGCTTTAGCAATCACATTGCCACACAAGCTTGCAAAGAATTAGACATTCTCACTCCATCATGGAAATTCCCTTTCAAGCTAAATAGTCTCCCTCTGAATATGATATGTATATGATCTACCTCTTTAATGAAGATATTTATCACCGATTTAGTACCATGACTGTAAGCAATGTCCCCATGTTCAAGTCTGCATGACTCTACATATAATCTCTGAATCTCCCATTGATTCTTGATGCATCCTACAAACCAAGAGAGATTAATAATAATTCATAAGATCAACCTTGCATGAAGAGAAATATAGAGATCAACGTTAAAAGCATGCACTATTCCCAGTGATATATCAAAAAATTCATGATCAATATTCCAAGATATAATCATAGTCTTATCTCTTTGTAGTCTTATTTGAGCACACAAAAATATGGATCAATACACAATTGTGTCTTTTAACAACCTAAATTTAATATAAACTTTTTGCCCCTTTCAATATGATCAAAGCTACCTCAATGATCTCTCAATGATCAGAGTTGAATAACATTTAACAAGGTAGATGATACACAATATATGGAACTCAAATAATAATGTGCCAAAAAATGAACAACACTACAACTGCTACAAAAGCAATATATATATTCTTTGATGTGTTTCTTGAGAATAAATAGACTATAAAATATATGTTTTCTGTTTTCTTCAGGCTCACAACTCAACTATCTTCACTGTAAAAGTAACCGCATAAGCTAATAATTAAAGCACCTCAACAGATGCCCATGTAAAATGATAGGCATATCCCAACTAGTGAAGAAGAGAGTACGAAATGGACCAACACTGTTACAAAATGTATTTTCCGGCTTCCAATATGAACAAATATGATAATATTAAATCAATAGTGAATAAGTAAACACAATCATCAATTAAAAAGATGGTAATAGATCCCACGTCAACATCCACATGACATAGCTATAGTATCCCAGGAGGATCCAATTTTTCCTCAAATAGTTTTCGGAATCATAAACAAGAATGTAAACAAGAATATCCAGCAAATAACTAGAAAATATTCAGCAACAATAACCAACAAATAACACCACCAAATTTTCCAAAATCCATTAGAGCATTATAAATCAGCAATACAATAACAATCCAATCATATAAATAGTGATAACAGTCAGATTGGATAATTAGAAATGAACCTGAAATACAACTGTGAACTTTGTTATGAATTCACCACCGTTGATGAATTGGGGCTACATCCAATCCACCAAGAAGAACATGAGGGTTTGCATCCTCAAATCCTTGAATAGAAGCTGAAGCTTCCCTAATTTCTCCAAGAGAAATCTCAAACAAAATCAATATCCAAGCCTATCCAAATGAATGAGGTTTTCTCCTTTTAATCCTTAAGGCTGCAACTCTTCAACTCCCAACCTGTCTTTTCGTCTTATCCTTACTTGTCTCTTTTTTGCCCACTTTATAATATTAAATTGACCTTTTATAAATTCATATTATGCTCCCATAGTCAATTTTAATATTATATGAATGTCTTTACATTTTCTAATGTCCCAAAAAGTGGACATTAGAGTTCTCCCTCCTTGAGATTGCTTGCCCTCAATAAATCATGAGTCCATAATCCAATATCAGGGTCCCATGTCCATTTGTAGGTAGCTCTATAGCTCAATCTAAAAACACATTCTGCCACATTGCAAAGCAAGGTGTCCAAGTGCAACTCATCCATCAACTAGATCTCCGGATTCCATGTCAATCTATGAAGTACCGCTATGTCTGTAGGCTCTGTGACTAATCATAACCGCATCAAATCTCAAATTGTGTAGTATTACCAAAGAATCCTCAAAATGCCACACATACATTTGGTTAACACCTGGATCCCAAGCCATCCTATCAATGCGATCCTAGGAGGAGTAATGGATGTCTAACAACTTATCATCCTGGATCAACCAACCGAACAAACAGATCACCCAACCAAAACTGCAAAAATGCATGAAGTTCGACTCATAAGTCCACCATGTATCACTGTTATAAACCAGACCTGCAATACAGAAGGTGACATTGCTATCACTATGCCCGTGTACTGGAAGGGTAACCATCTCATAAGGTGTGTGTCTCAAGGTGAGGTATCTCCACGAATCAACGTGCAACTTGCTAACCTCTAGAGGTAGAACCAAATCCGGAAAAATAGTAATAGACCAAATGTAGAACCCACTGATAGCTAGAGTCTGCATAAAGATAAAACCACCAACTAGCAAATACATAGCTGCTATCTCACGAAGACTTGGTGATATGTCTCTAGATAATTGTTAAAACTATCAGTATGCCTTAAGGACAATTCTGAATTCTCAGCATCACAATGAGCATCATCACTCAAGTCAACATCCCCATTAATGAAATGATCACCATCACATGTAGTTTTCAAAGTAAAATCGCTTGGTTCATCTTCTTCCTCATGATATGGTGAGATCATGTATTTGTTGTTGTAAAAATCAGAAGCCATGTGTTTGACTTCTTGCTGGTCCTTAAAACTTTGTTGATCATAGTAAGCCTCATGTAGGTACGGTGAAGTTGGGGTACTAAGTTCACCTTCATTCTTACCAAGGATATTGACCCCTTCTACAATGTGCAAGATATTCTTGGTTCTATGATCATCTTCCATGGGAGTAGCTGTCATAGAAATCTGTTTTTTAACTTGGAACAAAGAGTGATGTGTCATACTTAGTTGAAGACATAACTCATCCATCTCCTTTTCTTTATCTTCAACATGATTGATAGCCATGTCCCTGTCTTTCAACAACTTCAAGTAGTCTGATTTGATCATTTCCAATGTCTCTTTGAGTGTTTACACAAATGCACAATTAATTCTATTCATTGTCCCTTTTCCCTTTTCCTTCTTTTGAACTTCCCACAACACCTCTTCAATTCGTTGCACTAAGGCTGCAATAAACATATCATCCGATACTTCAATCTTATCCTCCATATTATATGCTCTGAAATCATCAAGAAGAAACGAGATTTTTTATTTGTTCTTCAAATTAGCCCCTATATTGACACCATCATTTTCAACTGTGCACTTTTAATGATTTTCCTCCATCTCAAAATGTTTTACCTCATCAACTATGACGCATTGTTTTCACCTAGTCCTTCCTCATGGAGGGATTCATTTTTAACCTTGTGATCACCATAATTTTTGTCAATTATAACCTCCAATTCACCAAATAAGATACTAGTATAATCCTTACCATCATCCCTAGCAGATTCCCTCTCATGGTCTTCATTATGTAGAAGCTGGTCTAATGAATCGTCAACTTCCTCAATGCTGATCTACACTTCTTGAGCTGACTCTTCCTGCTTGTTACCCCTACAAATGTGATCAAGTGACCAAAATTGTTTGCAAATGAAACAAATCTACTTTTTCCTCAGTTGATTCTTGCTCATTTTCTAAGATTCTACAACCTGTAATTTCCTTGTTTTAGGTTCTTGTTTAGCCCATTGTTTTCTGTACTTCTCAATTTTGGCTTGTATTGTTTAAGTACCTTGTTGACCAACTTATAAGCACTTTGTGATGCCTTTTGTTCTCTATTGGAGATGGCTAACATTTGCAGAAGTGGCTGGAAATGGGCATCACTCTCATTAATTGTTATGACCATAATGTCTTCCATAGCTGCAACTACGTTGCATTGTGTTCTTCCTTGATTGTGCCTAATAGATTTTGAAACATGGTATGTATTAAATCATACAGCCCAATATCAAACATAAGATTGCATAATCTGATATTTGGAAATGACTTGAGAATGCGAGCTCTCCTAGGGAATTGACAGCTACTGCTGTCACCAAGATGTTGAAAACTATCAACAATAAGCTGTGCACCTCCTTCATGATGTCTTCTTCATAAGGTTCTTGTGGTGCTAAAATTCTTATTACCTCCATTAAACAAGAAGCGACTAATAGTTTTATCTCATCATCTGAATGATTCAACCTTGTCACTGAAGGAACAAGAGCTGTTTACAATAAACTGGGGGTAATTGCTCTACCATACTTAAACATCCCTCCAATTTAATCAAAGTGATTAGAGTATTTTTACTTGTTTGTGAATCCTGCCCCAACTTGCAACCTGTTTTATAAAGTAGTTTAGCCAAACCGTTACTTGATGCCATTTTTTGCTTGAAGACTGCTAATTTGATGCAATTAAAATTCTGCACTCTTGTCTACTAGAGAATGTATAACAGCAGTTGGATTTGTTGATCCACTAGTTTTCTAAGTTCTAGTCTGACATGAATGTACAACAAGTACGATAAGTCTGAAGACCTTCCTAATGGCTTCCAAAACACTCAAAAAGTCTGTTACTGAAGTTGTAGTAATCCGAAAACTTGACGAGGAATTCAATTTCTCAATATTGCTTAAATGGAGAATCAATTACTGAACCCCAGATCTAACCCTTCCTTACATATTCAGTGCATCAATAGTGATCTGTAAGAATCTTGACCAATATAATATGCAAACTTTCACTTTCTTCAATGTTCTGTGAGATAGTATTTTGTCAAATAGTTGAATGCAAACAAATATATTAAAATCAGAAACAATTATAGGCTTTTTGGTGGTGGTCATTTACCAAATTGATACACTCCCTCAACCATCGGGTTCACTGATAATTTCTCACCCACAACAAAACTTAGCCGCACTGTGATTAGTTCCCAAGGTCTTTTGTTGAATTTAAGAATTAGCCAATATGTGGGTGTTCCTGCAATGGTTTCAGCTTCTTTGATACTGTACTATGCACCTGGATATTTGTTGATAGTCTAAAATACCTCAACTGAAAAGCCCTTTGATTCAACATGGTGGGTGGATATTTTGCAACCGACAGTTTTGGGTAAAATCCAGTCGTAAAATAGTATGACCAGCCATAGCGTGTAAGACAAAGTCTCGCCTACCTTAAAGGGAAGGCTCCCCTTTCTCACCGTTCCTTGGATCGACTCAAGGTAAGCAAGAAGTTCAAAGATTTTGTAAAGGGATGTTACCAATATTATTTTCTCTTAACTTTCAGAAAAGAATCCACTTACCCGTGGAGCGAGTAATGAGCAAGATTAAATCTCTTAACTACACTTCTATCTAATAACTTAAAACGGTGATATCAATAAACTAACACTAATACAAAGCCTAGCTGAAAGTGTACCAATTTGGCTCTAGGTCCGGTCGTAATCTATTCTATATGAATAAACTTTACTATTGGAGCACAAAAATTTCCAAAAGTAAAGGATTCTAACTATTTTGTGAATCAAGAAAGAGATATAAGCTACAGTCAAATTTTCTACTCTACATATATCTCTACAACTGCTCCTAGTCAAATCTTTGGCTCCGATTGCTTCATAATTCCTTTTATACTTCATTATGAAGAATGCAAAACATGTGAATCAAAGATAAAAAAATGCAAATCGCAATCAAAGCTTCTAATTTGCACAAGTAACAAGTTTACTCAATCAAAGTTAAATCTCAATTGATTCTTTGTATTCACTTTTCCTTCAAAATGGCGCTACACAATCAAAGTTATGCTTGCGCAATTCCTCTAGAGCTCTCTTGCATACAATAAAAGATAGATTTTACAATAAGAGAACACTCTTTTATATAGGCAAATGAGTTGAAAAAAAGATGGAGGAAAAAGTGGGAGCAACTCAACCAACTTTGCCCTAGTCTAACTAAAAGAGAAATTATTGGATTACATGTCACTACACATGCAACTAATATTACATGTAATTACACAATTTCATACAATACATCCTCTTTGATCTATAAACATAAAATCAAAATAACAATTTTAAAGATTGTTCTTTAGTGCCTTGAATTTGATGATGACATCATAAACTGTAGGAAGATCATAAATCTCCATTGTCTTTGATGTGGCTTCTATTCTTACTACATCGGCATATGTTGATTTCACAATCTTGGAATTTGTCGACATAGAATCTTGCAAGTGCTTTGTTAAAGCTTCATACGAAACAAACTTGTTCATTGTATGAGAACCAAAATCTTCAGAATCTAAATCAGCATTGATCCTGATTGTATATTCTGAAGTTATCCTTTCAATTGCAACCAAATTACCATGTTCATCAAGAATTTAGAATCCCATTTGTTCCAGGTCACACATGATCCCAACTTCTATTGCCTGACAATCTTCTAAATTGGCATGCAACTTTGTTACAAGCTTTCTTACTGTCTCTTCCTTATAACCCATGAGTCCATGACATCTGTAGAACATTTTACAAGATGGAAGAATGTCAAATGTGACCATGGCATCTAGATCAGATTTAGCTAACTCATCCCAATCATTCAGAATTTCTTTCAAAGTATTAGCCTCTTGAGCCAAAGATGCAATCAAATCATGTATCATTTCTTCAACATTTTTGATATGTCCAAGAACTTTGATCGTATTTGCAATGGCTTGTACTCCTTCAGAAATGATTTCTCCCATCCAAGACTTTGCAACTTCTACTATCCTTCTCTCTTTAGGTGTCTAAGATACAATTGCATGTGAGGATTGTTGTTGAATAACCTCATTTAAGCGAACAACTTTCTGCTTGAGTTGGTTTTTCTTTTCCCATAATTCGTGATTGCTCTTTAACACATTAGCAAGTGCATCTTGAGCATCTTGTAAGCAACCCAGTCGTGACTGCTTTGCAATTTTTACCTTGGTGAATTTGTAATCAAAACGAGTAAGTTCTTCAATTGGCTTGTACACCAATAGCTCAACAATTTCTACAAACTTGCTCTTTTCAAAATCAACTAAGATCTTTGAAACAATCTTATCTTTCAAAGATTTGGACTTAGTTTTCTAATAGGAAGGTCATCTGGGGGTACGACAACCTTTTTTTCTCTTCATTGTAATTCTGCTCAACCATGCAAGCAAACAGAAATCTTCATCTGTGGAAACATTTACAGTGGAGACCCTTGGTATTGATCTTGATTGTATCTCTGTTGTGACCGAGCATGATTTAGTTTGCAGAGCTGAACTCATAGGTGCATGATAGGAGGATTCTGTCATAAACAACTCAAAACTAGTTACGGATGTATCAAGTTGAGAAACTTGACCTTCTGTAATGGGTGCCTTGGAAATGCCCAAAAATTGAACCAACTGCTGAAGTAGATTTTAATGTCTCTGCATAGGTTTCAATCCACATAACATGAGTAAGAAAGAATTTATGCAAATTGAAGATTGAACCGCTACTGAAGTAATATTAGTTCTCAAAATGATAAAATTAAATACATAGTAATGTATTCCAAAGGCCAAACCCCAAGGGAATGATGTCTAGAATGTTACAAGAGAGGATGAACGTCCTCTAATGCCAATACCAAATCTCTAACTCACACCTCCAAGCTTTTATCAAATGCAATTCACAATCGTCCGATGCTAAACAATGAGGCTTCCACCTCTATTTATACTTTCCCAACCCCCTTCTAGAAGGAAGCCAAATATTAATTAATTGCAAGTGCTAGAAGCTTCCCCCTTCCAATAATTAATGCTCTCTAGAAACTCCTCCGTTGCAATACAATAATTAATTGTGCTTCTAGAAAATTAAATTACTAGAGGCTTCCCTCTTTCCAATAATTAATACACACTCTAGAAGCTTCTCCCTTGTAATACAGTAATTAATTAAGTTAATTAAATAAAAGACGGGGACATTACAGTTTGTTCTCCTTTGTCCTCAAGCAATCCAGCAACACAATGAACTCCAAGCTCCACTTGGATCCCAAATGAAGTAGTATGTGATATCCCCGTGGACACTACACCAACTTCAAATCAGCATCATCAAGACCAACCACATGTCCTGTGGCCTAGCACCCAAAACTTGTGCTGATGATGTAGAAGTCAGAATGTCACCATAAGGCGGCTCCATAGAGGATGTATGAAATCTCTTCTTCCTAACTGTTGCAACACAAAATTGAATGTTTGTAGATGGTGAAAACTAAGCCCAACTCCACTCAGGTGAGTGATCAACATCAATCTCAAACATCAGATTGTCATAAGACAATGTTGCATCCATGTTGAACATAGTACTATCCCAGAAGTGAACATCAACACTTTGTTGATCGATAGTAGAATATGACTCTGTCACTATATCACTCATCTCATTAGCAATAACAAGTGTACTATCATCAGAGCGCACATCTACAACCGCATGCATACTGCTAAACTCCTCGTTGGATGGTTAAATTGACATAGAAGTGGTTGCTGATATGACAATATCCTCGCATTCTCCTAATCTCACTATTGCTGCATCGCCATCTCCTGACAAAGCTTCATATGTGGACTCTTGACTATCACCAACATCATAGCCAAGTGTCTCTATACTTGTCTCGATCCCACCTGAGGAATCAACTTCCTTTTGCACTGGAGCAACATACAAATCATCAATATTGATGCCCATTTGTCCAACCATTAGCTGCAACATCATATCCATTCGCCTATTTTGCTCCTGTTGCATCATATCCATTCACCTATTCTGCTCCTCTAATGTATCCAGTAGCCTGAACATTACATTTTCTTGATTTGGACCGGTATACATTTTGTCAAACACTTTTCCCTCTATCTGGCTATCCCAAATTCCCTATAAGACCTCCACAGGATGGCAAGACTTAAAACTTTGATACCATTGTAATGGTCCCAACTGGTTATAACTTTGTGAAACACTTTGTAAACAAGCTCTGATACCACTGTAATGGGCACCCTGGAAATGCCCAAAAACTGAACCAACTGCTTAAGTAGATTTTAATGTCTTTGCATAGGTTTCAATCCACATAACATGAGCAAGAAGGAATTTATGCAAATTGAAAATTGAACCGCTGTTGAAGTAATATTAGTTCTCAAAATGATAAAATCAAATACATAGTAATGTATTCCAAAGGCCAAACCCCAAGGGAATGACGTCTAGAATCTTACAAGAGAGGATGAACGTCCTCTAATGCCAAGACCAAATCTCTAACTCACACCTCCAAGCTTTTATGAAATGCAATTCACAATCATCCGATGCTCAACAATGAGGCTCCCACCTCTATTTATACTTTCCCTACCCCCTTCTAGAACGAAACCAAATATTAATTAATTGCAAGTGCTAGAAGCTTCCTCCTTCCAATAATTAATGCACTCTCTAGAAACTCCTCGCTTGCAATACAATAATTAATTGTGCTTCTAGAAAATGAAATTACTACAGGCTTCCCCCTTTCCAATAATTAATACACACTCTAGAAGCTTCTCCATTGTAATACAGTAATTAATTAAATTAATTAAATAAAAGATGGGGACATTACACCTTCCGTGAGAGTTGGAAAATCCTTGAACACATTCCGTAAATGTTCACATTGTTCAGCTGTTAAAATGGGAGGAGTTGCTGAAGATGTAGAAAGAGCCAATGCATTTACTTCTACTGTTGAGATGGAAGGTGTGAAAATAGTGGAAAATGAATCCACATCATCATCTATCGTACCCAAAAATGGTGCTTCTTGCATAGATGGTCCCTCAATATTTGTCGACCTTGGAGGAGATATGATCATGACTTCTCCTTCTTCCTCATCTTCTTCATCAAGTCCTTCATTAGATTCTCCTTCTGACTCTTGAACTTGTTCAGGTGTTTGAGATGATTTAAATCCCTTTCCACCTTTCAATTTGAATTTGAGGGATTTCTTTATATCAGAAGAAGATGCACCATCTTTACCTACAATTTCTAATTGTGACTTCCTTCTAGGAGGACCAAAACTTCCACAATCCGAACTCAACTTTGGATTGGCCCTTTTAAGACCTTTGATTTTCAACCACTTGTTGGTCTTTGCTAGAATAGACCGAATTGAATCAAGGATAGAAGTACCTTCATTTTGTTGTTGTTGAATAGTGAAAGGGCATGGTTTATCAAAACTAGTTTGATGATATTTTGGATCAAGATATTACCATCATCTTCAATGTGGAAATTAGATGGGATCTCAAGTATATTAAGATCAATGATCTGCTGCAAAGTCAACGCGCAGTAGACCATTTTTATTATATCCAAATCCGTCCACATGTCAATCCAAATATCTTCTATACAATGGACATGAGTAAATGCTCTCTTTATTTTTGAATTCATCTCTCTATAATCAAAATCATATCTGGCTTTGAACTTCTTCAATGTAATCAATTGAAGTTTTGCTTCCATGGCCTTTGCTTTGTGTACAGAATTGGTCATATAATGACCGATCACCAAGGGTTTGGCAGAAGAAATACCGAAACCTAGTCTATGTAGAGCATGTTGATCAGATTGAACTTCCATTAGTTTTCTGGCCAATTCCATTAGAATGATCCTGTCAGTAGCATACTTAGGTAAGGTATATGGTTCTCCTTTGAAATACCCAACTCTTAAACTGGTAATAGTTGGAAACTAAATAAAAATGCAACCATATCGATTAACCTTATTCCAAGCCTCATCTAACACTCTTTTGATAGACAACTGCTTATCAAATAAGCATAAAAAATGTCCAAAAAATGCATCTTGAACACTCCTCTAATGATACTATATGTCAAAGTAATCTGATCATAATACTCCCAAATTTGCACTTGAAGACGGTCTCCTTTGGTTGAAAGTCCTAAAAAATGTCCCATAGCAGAAGCAATATAGAGAAGATAAGAATTCATGTCGAATGGTGCCGATGTTCCTACATTGAGTAATTGCTGACAAAGTGCAGTGCTGATAAGTTCTCCCCAAAAGATATGTTCCTTATTTTCAATTATTTGGAAAATGAACTTATACATCCATGTTTCAAAATCATTGGAATCCTTGAGATTGCATATTCTGTTAAGAAGGATAATCAGGCCTCTGTATTTTGACTTAAAACTGGATCTATGAATGGTTTTTGGCCATCTTGAGAAATTGTCTCTCTGGGAATCCAACTAATAAAAATTAGCATATTTATGATAATTTTCCTGATTTGCATTCTATATTTGCAAAGATGTTTTAAAGTGAAATCCACACACTCTGCACTTTGCGGCACTTTGAAAATCTGTTTACTAACCTTAGAATCAAGGCTGATCGTTTTTGACTTCAAACTGAAATGCTTTGCACATCCTAGAACAAATTCCAGTTCCAAGGCAGCCATAGGAAAGGAAGACACCAAATGAATATTACTCCTTTTGATGCGTTTTGTTGTCCTGCATTTTGTCACCACAAAATGTAGGTAATAGTACGAAACTTTTTCAAATTAGTTTTGCATTTCTTTGAGTTTATTTCATTATTTAATTGGTTAGTATTGATCAACCAATCGGTACCAATTGATACAATGAATCTTTTTATTGAAGACTTTCGTCAAGTCGTTTTTGTTTTGCTTTCTGTCGAGCCTTTGCTTGATTTTTGAAGCCTTCACGGTCCATTCTTTGCTTTTGAGTTTGTGTTTGCTTTTTTTGGTCCTTTGAATTCGCTCATCTTATGCTTTTCGTTTTTCCCTTCGATTCGGTTTAACCTAGAGGTCAATCGGAGTTGTCAGTCAAGAGATATGATCATTTTAGTGCCTCAAAAGTGGACATTTTAGGTGCAACAACACGAATTAAAAAAATGATGTTATATTTTTATTTTGACATTCACTTTTTGACAATATAACATTTTATTCACTTTTTGTTATGTTTTGAAGTTACTTTTCATTTAAATTTATAACTTAAAGTGACTATAGTGCACTTTATGTTATAATTTTAAGTTGAGTTACTTTTTAATTTTTCACTTAAAGTGACTATAGAACTATATAGTTACTTTTTAAATTTTTGATTTTTAAGTCAAATACTTATATAAATGTCACTTTAATATAATGTTTATGTATTATATTGATTAATATGATGCATAAATGTTATTTTTTTCCCATATTGATGACATTTTTATAAAATTAAGTGAAATGCATAACTTAAAAGCCTAAAAGTGGACATTTTATGTGCATATGCATGTAAAAAACTATGAAAAGTGGAAACTTTTTATACTAATGCATATAAAAATTCATTTTGAGGATCTTTTTCAAGTCATTACATCAAAAGCTTGTAAAAGTGGACGCTTTTGATGCAATGACATGAAAAGTTGAGTTTTCATGCTTGTGCATGAAAAATGTGAGATATGTTTATAAAATATGTAAGTGACTCCAAAAAGTGAGATTTTGGAGACTTGCACATTTTAAAATAGGTAATGGGCTTCAAAAAGTGAGATTATATCTCATGACATATTTTAAAACATGCATTGGACTCTAAAAGGTCCTCTTTTGCCTTCCAATATGTTTTAAAATATGTAATGAATATAAAAATGTCCTATTATGTGAAGAAAACATGTTCTTGTTTCAAAAACCTCCTATTTTGATCATAACTTTTGATTTTCTTTATGGATTTGAATGAAATCAGTTGCATTCATCATGTTTTGGAGAGGTGATCATTTTGCCCTCATCAAAAATCAAGTTATTGCACCCAAAAATGTGTTTGAAACTCCTAAGCTAGGGCATGTTGTTTGTATAAAACTCCATAAATCTTCAAAGTTTGATCACATTTTTGTATGGAATCAAATCGTTTTGGCCCTATTTGCTGATTACATCACATAGTGATCACCATTTTTGTGTCTAAACATCAAATTGTTTTGTTTGGAAGATCACGTTTTTTGCTTAGAGAAATACGTTTTTGCTTAAAATGCTTGGAAAATTGGGGTTTTAATCCACTTTTTTGCATTTTGAAGTCACTTTTTTGCATTTTGATTCATGTATATCCATTTGGGGAAGTCATTTTTGCATTCACAAGTCAAAAATAATTTTAAAATATGCATTTTTTAGTCACGTTTTTGCAAAAACGGCCCAAATTTTTGAATAAAAAAGTCATTTTTTTGTTCAAAAAATTCAAAAAATTGCATTTTCAGCCCATACATTTGATCAAAAGGGATTGTTTTTGAGATTTAAATGCATGATATTGTTTTTGGAGACCATTTATTTGGCACTTTCATGTCAAATCCGACCATTTAATGTCCATTACATGCAAGTGCGGAAAAAGTCAAAATGTTGTTTGAAAATCCGGATTTAAGGGAGAATTGGTCTTGAGACTATAAAACTTGCTATTTTAGCTCTTTCTCTTTCATTTTTGGCACATATTCTTCATGTAAGTGGACCTCTTCTTTCATGCATTTTAATTCGTGCTTATACTTGCTGATTTTATGCATGAAATCATTGAATGGATGCCATTTGTAAGAATCTTTGCCTTTTAAAGTGCATTTTTCTTTTAAATATGAAGTTTTCTTCTTCATTTTGATGTTTTTGGTTCTTCCGTAAGTTCCAAATTCAAATTTCATCTTTGGAGTGCATTGCATCTTGGCATGTTTTGAGTTGTTTTCAAAGGTATGTTTTTCTTTTGTTTTGGTTTTGTGTGCTTGTCGCCGGTTTTTCTCCATTTTGGAGAAGTTGCAAGTTTTTTCCCAAAAACTTGTTTTTCCTTCACTACATGCGAAAGCATTATCATTTCATTTTTTTCACATTCCGTTTCCATGTCATTACATCTCACATTTCATCCGACAAATGTGATTACATGTTTTGCATCCCATTCGCCATCCGCATATGCATGTAATCCCATTTTCTACTTCCGTTTTCATCCATCTCATTTTTCACTTCCATTCGCACGACACGATTACACGAAATGCCTTACATGTAATTGCATCCAAAAGGTCAAATTTTAACTAAAAGTCACTTTTTGTAAAGTCAAAAAGATGTCATTTTCTCCTCTCCATATGCATTCACACCTCCATGAGAAAATACATGTTTCTGTATCTTTCCATGCTTTTCATCTTAGCCTTCATCTGCATATGCATGTAAAGCGTATCTTTCACTCACACTTGCATCTCATTTCACCCTCCACCTTCCGTTACATGTTGCATTTACATGTAATCCATTTTTCGTGTAATAACATCTTGAAAGCCCAAGTCACTTTTTGAAAATCAGCAATTTCCATTTACATGCATTCCCATGTGCCAAAAACTTTACTTCCAAAAAAAAAAGAAAAAAAAAGAGTTAAAGCTGCTAATGGAAAGTTGTTTTGAGTGTACATCCGAACATCATCAAGAAGGTTTTCGAAGTGTTAAAGACTCCAGTTTGTGCTAATTTACAAAGGAGAATTCACGACAACTTGAGCGAGAAAAGATGGATCAGATCAAGTTTTCACATGATAATGGACAATTCGTGAAAGAGAGCTAGAAGTTGTCAAAAGACGCAACACTGTGGTTATCAACGTGAATGCAGCAGTACAAGGTACAAGAACTCCCAATCCTGTTATCATCTAGGATTGCATCGTCAAGTACAAGGCCTTTCAGAATTGTTCTTTTCTCTTCCGTCTTCTTTCTTCTTCTTTAATGTTTGTAGTTGGAGAAGATGCATTGCATGAAAAAGTGTAATTACATGTAATGTGAGTTGACGTATGTAAAACGATGTAATGTGAGTTGCACATGCAGTTGCATGTAACCCTACATTTTCTCTTGTAATTAGACTTGGTCAAAGTTGGTTGAGTTGCTCCCACTTTCCTCCCCCCTTTTCTCAACTTCTTTGCCTATATAAAGGAGTGCCCCCTCATTGTAAAAATGATCTTTTGTTGTATGCAAGAAAGCTCTGCCACATTTGTGCAAGCATAACTTTGATTGTGTAGTACGAACTTGGGAGAAAAGTGAATAAAAGAAGCAATTGGATTCGAAGCTTTGACTGGAAGCAATTGTGATAGAACAAATTAGAAGCTTTGACTATAATTTGTGCTTATTGTCTTGATTCATATTATTATTGTGTGTTCAATAAAAGAGCATAGAGAGTTAAGAAACAATTGAAGCCCGAGCTTTGACCAAGAACAATTGTGAAAATCCATAGCTAGAAGCTTTGTCTGTGGCTTGTATTTTCATCTTAATTCGCAAAATAGTTAGATTGTTCTTACTTTTAGGAGTCTTTGTGCCCTAATTGTAAAACTTTTACTACATAGAAGTACAACAGGACTTAGAGCCAAACTGGTACATTTTGGCTAGCCTTTGAGTTAGTTAAAATTTATCGGTATCACTGTTTCCAGCTCGTGATAGAAATGTAATTAGAGATTCACCTTGCCCATTATTCGTCTTACAAATAAGTGGATCCTTTCTTGAAAGTTAAGAAGAAAGGATAATAGTAACACCCTCTTTATAAATCTCTCAATTTCTTGCTTACCTTGAGTTGCTCCAAGGAACAGTGAGAAGGAGGAGCCTTCCCTTTAAGGTAGGAGAGACTCTGTCTCACATGCTGTGGCTGGTCATCCTATTTTGCGATTGAATTTTTACCCAAAACTGTCGGTTGCAAAATATCCACCCAACACGTTTCATTTTATGATTAGCAGCAGCTTCTATCCTTCGCAAGAAATCGATGATACCACATGCCCGATCTTTGTATCTGACACACTATCAAGAATAGATGTGACCTAGGATGGAGTTGCATGAGCTGACTCTTTATCATATTGATATTTCATTTTACCTTTCGATTTTGTAGATGAGGGCATTCCTTGTGCTTGTGCTGCAACATGAAAACTCCAAAATGTGAACACATCATCAGAGGATATTGTATCTATAAAAATGTTGATTCTTGATCAACAACAAAGCTTCAGAGTATGGATTAGATACTTCGAAGATCTAATAAGATGATTTTGAAAAGAGACGACATGCATATGTAAAGGCTGGAATACGCTTGAGGGGATGAAAACATGAGGTGGAAGTGAGCGTTTATGGGTATGCTTTAAGACATGAAGGTTGAATGCATGCAAATGATTTGTTTTGACTTTAAAAAAGTGACTTCAAGTCAAAAAGACGTTTTCAAGATGTCATTGCACGAAAAGTGAGTTACATGTATCTGTGACATGTGATTGGGAACAAAAAGTGAGATTACATGTAAATGTGGATGAAAGGTGAGTTTACATGTAATTGCATGTAGGGAATGAGATGCAATGTGTTATGACATAAAAAGGGAAATTCCATGTAAATGCTCATGAAATGTAATTGCATATGAAAGGAATGGATGCAATGTGCCTTGGCATGTGATGGCGAAAATGGAATGAAAAGATGCTATTGCATGCATTTATGGAAGATGGAGTGAACTGAAACGTGCTCAAGTTCTTGGGAAAGAACTTGCAACTTCTTCCAAAAGAAGAAAAACAAGAAAACAAGCAAGCAAACAACGAAAACAAGCACAATAGAAACATGTACCTTCAAACATGTCAACAAACAAATATTTCAACATGCAAACCCGAATTTGGAATTTGGGGAAAAAACCAAAAGTATGAAAATGAGACTTTTCATCATTTTTAAAGAGAAAATGCACTATTCATGGCATCTATATCGACAAATGTGTAACATAAAGCTAAAACATGCATCAAATCAGCAAGATAAGCATGAATTAATTAGGGAATTTGAAAACGTCCACTTACTTGAAGATTAATATGCCAAGTATGAAGGGAATGAAGTTCCAACTTTGACAAGTTCTCAAACAAACTTGGACTTCTTCAACTTTGCAATGATGAATTCAAAATGAGCATTCAATGAGGCATTTTTGGATAAGAATGCCCAAAACGTGCCTTAAAATCTCTCAAAACTCCAATGTTTTTAATAAATGCAAAGCTTATGGGACGTTTTTGGATAAAAACCTGTTTTGAATCTGCCATTACATGAGTCGATATTGGCATTGAATGTAAAAACCGTGACTTCCAATAGCTATGGAATGCATTAATACCACAAAACGCCTCTCCTATATGCAAAAATGTGATCCAAAAATAGCCAAATTTGGGCGTTTTTTGTCAAAAAGTGA
Organism: Cupressus sempervirens; assembly: GCA_028749045.1. Taxonomy (NCBI): domain Eukaryota; kingdom Viridiplantae; phylum Streptophyta; class Pinopsida; order Cupressales; family Cupressaceae; genus Cupressus; species Cupressus sempervirens. The sequence goes on along the minus strand of CM053788.1, from coordinate 265,660,914 downwards.
CCTAAAATGAAATGAAAAATGACATTTTTTGCATGGAGATTCAATGTGTAATGCATGGAAATGCATTCAAATGCAAAAACGACCCCAAGTAGAAGATTTCCTTGACTTAGAATGAAGAAATTTGGAGATTCTAAGCAAAAACGTGTTCATGGAGGGCAAGTGCATGCAAATTTCTCTTCAATCTTCAAAAATGGGTTTCTTGGAGACAAATCACACATTTTAGTTGCTGTTACATGTTTTCAAAAATTTAAAAATGGCTTCCTTATCAAAAACACACCTTTTGGGTGGAAACACATACTTTAAAAACTTCAAAAATGAGTCTAAAGGCAAAAACACACCTTATGGGTGCTATTGCATGTTAGCAATGAAAACCACAAGCAAAAACACACCTTTTGGGTGCATATGTATGTTTAAAAAAAAAAAATACATGTACTTACATGTTTGAAGTGTTCTCAAATGTCATTTTCATTCAAAATCGCACTGTTTGGCTGCAATTGCATATTTTGATGAAAATGTGCTTGTAGACATGTTATGCATAACTTAAGTGATGAATTGAGCACATGTCAATTTAATTTTTTAATTAATATTACTCCAATAGGTCATAAATAATATTTACACTATATAGTTAATATAATATTTGCAAATATCATCTTAAAAGAAATATTTACTAAGATGTATTGATTTAAAACTCAAATTAAACTATATAGTTAATATAGTCACTTAAGTGAAAAATTAGAAAACAACTCAACTTAAAAATATAACATAAAGTGCACTATAGTTATTTTAAGTGAAAAATTGAAATGATAAAATAACTTTAAAACATAACATAAAATGAATTTATGTTATATTTTTCAAAAAGCGAATGTCAATTTAAAAATATAACATGATATTTTTAATTCGTGCAGTTGCACCTAAAAGGTCCACTTTTTGGGCACTAAAATGATCATATCTTTTTATTGCCAACTCCAATTAAGCTCTAAGATAGATCAAATCAAAAGAAAACCAAAAGCAATAATTTGAGTAAAACCAAAGGACCAAAAGCCAGCAAACACACTCAAAAAATGAGAAAAAAGAAGTTGAAGGCTTCAAAAGTCAAGTATAGGCTCAACAAAAACAAAAATGAAAAAGACTTGATGAAAGCCTTCAGTAAAAAGATTCATTATATCAATTGGAATTGATTGGTTGGTCAACACTAACCAATTAAATAATGAACTAAACTCAGAGAAATGCAAAACTAAGTTGAAATTTTTTCTTACTGTTACTTTTTGTGGTGACAAAATGCAGGACAACAAAGCACAACCTCCCATAATGGTAAAATGTGTACATAATGAGGCTAGAATGAGGAGTCACACCAAAATCTGTGCGAAAAAGAGCTGCTGATAAATGTTAATACCGAACTATATATGTCAAATTTTCACCTATTCAGAGAAGCACGCTGAGATTATGGTGTAAGGGTCTATGAAGGTCCAGATGAAATACTGCTTCAAACAAATAAGTTTGCTTCTTGTTTAATTCTCCATGATAAAATTTGCTTTCTTCATATTATTTTATTCCAAATTGAGTGAGCCACGATTCAAATATTCATAAATAAATATCCCTTTCCCCCCAGATTATGTTTACACCTTTTGGGTGGAAACACATACTTTAAAAACTTCAAAAATGAGTCTAAAGGCAAAAACACACCTTTTGGGTGCTATTGCATGTTAGCAATGAAAACCACAAGCAAAAACACACCTTTTGGGTGCATATGCATGTTAGAAATGAAAGCTACAAGCAAAAACACACCTTTTGGGTGCATATGCATGTTTAAAAGAAAAAAAATACATGTACTTACATGTTTGAAGTGTTTTAAAATGACATTTTCATTCAAAATCGCATTGTTTGGGTGCAATTGCATATTCTGATGAAAATGTGCTTGTAGACATGTTATGCACAACTTAAGTGATGAATTGAGCACATGTCAATTTAATTTTTTAATTAATATTACTCAAATGGATCATAAATAATATTTACACTATATAGTTAATATAATATTTGCAAATATCATCTTAAAAGAAATATTTACTAAGATGTTTTGATTTAAAACTCAAATTAAACTATATAGTTAATATAGTCACTTAAGTGAAAAATTAAAAAATAACTCAACTTAAAAATTTAACATAAAGTGCACTATAGTTACTTTAAGTGAAAAATTGAAATGATAAAATAACTTTAAAACATAACATAAAATGAATTTATGTTATATTTTTCAAAAAGCGAATGTCAATTTAAAAATATAACATGATATTTTTAATTCGTGCAGTTACACCTAAAAGGTCCACTTTTGGTCACTAAAATGATTATATCTTTTGATTGCCAAATCCAATTAAGCTCTAAGATAGATCAAATCAAAGGGAAAACTAAAAGCAATAATTTGAGTAAAACCAAAGGACCAAAAGCTAACAAACACACACTCAAAAAATGAGAAAAAAGACGTTGAAGGCTTCAAAAGTCAAGTATAGGCTTGACAAAAACAAAAATTTAAAAGACTTGATGAAAGCCTTCAGTAAAAGGATTCATTATATCAATTGGAATTGATTGGTTGGTCAACACTAACCAATTAAATAATGAACTAAACTCAGAGAAATGCGAAACTAAGTTGAATTTTTTCTATACTATTACCTACATTTGTGGTGACAAAATGTAGGACAACAAAACACAACCTCCCATAATGGTAAAATGTGTACATAATGAGGCTAGAATGAGGAGTCACGCCAAAATCTGTGCAAAAAAGAGCTGCTGATAAATGTTAATACCAAACTATATATGTCAAATTTTTCACCTATTCAGAGAAGCATGCTGAGATTATGGTGTAAGGGTCTATGAAGGTCTAGATGAAATACTGCTTTAGACAAATAAGTTTGCTTCTTGTTTAATTCTCCATGATAAAATTTGCTTTCTTCATATTATTTTATTCCAAATTGAATGAGCCACGATTCAAATATTCATAAATAAATATCCCTTTCTCCCCAGATTATATTTGCACTTTGCATAGACTAGGCTTGAACTATTATTGAAGCTTTCATAATACAAGTAATTGGGCCAACCAACATATATGTTTTATTCCTTCAAGTTTTATTTCTAGTAGATGAGACCTTACAATATTGTCTTTTTGAATCTCACAGGCCGGTAGTCTGGTAATCATTTTCTGAATAGACTTCATAGGATGGTAGGATTGTTAGCTTTGATACCACTATAGTATCCTAGTAGGATATTATCTCCAATTTTTCCTCAGAGAATTTTCAGAATCATAAACAAGAATGTATACAAGAATATCCAACAAATAACTAGTAAATATTCAGCAACAATAACCAGTAAATAACCACCAAATTCTCTAAAATCCTTTATTGCATTGTAGATCAGTAATACAATGACAATCCAATCGTATAAACAATGATAATAGTCAGATTGGATAATCAGAAATGAACCTAAAATACAACTATGATCTCTATCACAAATTCACCACTGCTGATGAATTAGGGCTACGTCTAATCCACCAAGAAGAGCCAGAGGGTTTGCGTCTGCAGTGTCCTCTTAGATAGTGGAACATATTATTAAAACATAATCAATAAGGATATGTTAATAGGTAACTGATTATTAGACATAATAATAATAAGAAAATAAATAATTGTCAATATATGTATGTTTCATAAAATACGTTTAATATATTGAATATAAATGTTAATATTAGCACATAAATACTAATTCAATTTAAATATCAAATTATTTATAAAAGATACATATTAATATAAGTCATCATTATAATTAAATAACATAACTAATATAAGACATTATCAAGAATTTATAAAGAACAATACTCACCACCAAGGAAGAAAGGTTGTGACCCTTATCATATACGGTTGGGCGGTATATATATAAACTACTATTGTATTGGATGAAAGCACATAAAAAAAAATTTAATAGGAACGAAAACAATGAAAAAATCGTGCAAAAATATTAGAGAAAGGATGAAAAAAAAAGGTCAAAGAAAGATAAATATGTTATAGTGTTCAACAACAAAGGCAATGACAATAAAACATTGAACACAACTACCGATTCCATGGACATTGCAAAAAGGCCCGAATTTGTAGGATGGCTGAAATTATACGAGGTTAGAATTGAGAAGAATTATCAGCCAAGCACGTAAGATATTCATAATATTAAAAAGGTATGGGAATAAGGTAAGTTGTATATACTTACTAATTAGAAGTGATTTTATTAGTGTTATGTTTATGTCTAAGGTGAAGGTATATATTAAAATAAGTAAATATTGTATATCAAGTTTTCAATATATAATAGGATGTTGAATAGATAAATAATAATTGACGTAAAATAATTAAGGAATATGTTGGAGACTTTACACATGATACATATGGGATTATAACTAATAATAAATAGTTTTATAATAATTATTATATGAATATGAATTCTAATTGTAAAGGAACTAGAATGTTTAATGTAAAATTCTTGATTCTCTTACTATAGTCCTAGAAGTTGATAGTTGGTGTTGTGTAGGAAAAGGTGGAATAAATCAAGAGAGTATACTGGTGTCACACATCTTAAAACAAGTAAATCCATGCTCTCCTTAAAGTGAATTTAGGAGGGAAGTAAGGAGTCGGGACTTAAACGTACTAACTACAATATGCATTATGAATTATATACTATTTTCTTAAATTGTATTTTCTTATCACGAAGTAATGAGTTTTAAACATTGATTATTGATATCCTTTGAGAAGGGGTCATTACAACATCCTTAGATCCGTGAATAGAATGTGAAGCTTCCCTAATTTCTCCAAGAGAAATCTCAAATCAAAATGAATGAGGTTTTCTCCTTTTAATACTCAAGGCCGTGACTGTTCGACTCCCCTCCTATCTTTTTGTCTTATCCCTCCTTGTCACTTTTTTGCCCGCTTTATAAAATGAAATTGACCTTCTATAAGTTTAAATTATGCTCCTATAGTCAATTTTAATATTATATGAATGTCCTTAAATATACTAATGTCCCAAAAAGGGGACATTACAGAGAGATGTTCAAACACTTGACTTCAAATATGTGGTCGTTGAAGAGAAGTAAAGAGGTGCGATGCTTAAATGTAAGAAAGACTAAATATACAAATAGAATATGCATGGCACAAACAATTAAATGAAGACCATATATGTATGGCACGAACAATAAAAGGATAGCACATCACATTTTTTATATCTTCTGCTTTCCAAGATGAAGCAATACAAAGAGAGCAAAATGAGACTTGTAGATAAAGATCAACAATAGCAACATAAAGGTAATCAAGATTTCTAAGCACTGCTCACACCCAGAGCACAATAAAACTTATTTGCGAAATATATTATGTCTACCAATCTTGACGATTGGGCTAGTTTTAGGCTCAGACGCACATAACACTCTGATAGAACCAAAAGGAAAAAGAAACGCTTCTAATAACCTCATCTTGCTTGAATGAAGACGATATGACTTTGAATGCTGCTATTACAAGAATATTCACCGAAGATAGGAGAGAGACAAAATAAAGCAAATAATAATGGCTAATGAAGCCCACAAGAACACAACAAACTTCGATCATAGGTACAAACAAGGAAACACCAATCTAAAGTGACATGATGACAACATATATACCAAGAGGCACAAAATCAAATATTTTAACTGGTAAACAAAGAAACATACTCCATCGCCAAATATGCAAAGTCATCAATTATGCAACCTCCATGATAGAAAGAATATGGACTGATGATGACAGAAGGATTGACTGGAAATAATAAGTATGAACATAAAATATAACTCGCCAGTGCTAACGAATCATACAAACATAAATGATAAAAAATGATGAAGCCTCTAAAACTTAGAGAAGAATGAATAAATCTGAATAAGATATTCTGCAGAGATGAAAAGCGCAAGCACATCCAAAACTTGAAAATTATCACAAGTAGATTCATCTCTATTTAAGCTACCTAAAAAAGATCAACACTTGTCAATTATAGATTGCCTACAAAATACTTCTGTAATCTGCAATAGATACATGAACTAGTGAACAAGAGAAACTTCCTTATATGCTGTTATCTAGCTTGGTTCTGATACCATGTTAAAGTTATGCCCATTAATAAAGATAAACAACAATAAACAAAATGAAGAACAATGAGACACAACAAATTATCCTAGGAAAACCTTCCAACCTGGGGGGAAAGTTTTAGCCACACCAAAAAACAACTCTTTTATTAAATAATAGAGGTTTGAGTATAATGCTTTGAAATGAACACACGCTCCTCACTAAAAGCAATCATATATATCTTGAATTGAGAGACTCTTCATATCATAACTGAAAGTCTTTTCATTTTCCAAATTTGAGTCTCTTCATATTTATAGATGCATATCTCTTCGCACATTGCATGTCTCTTCCTATAATAAAATGTTAGATATTTAGGTTGAGACACCTAGCACACCTTGGATGCCACGTCATGCTGACTTTGTGTAAAGTTTATTACAGATTTCTATTACAATGCTGATGAATGTATGGTTTTTATCTCAGGTACAATCTTTGCTAATGAAGGATCTCATGCGTTCTACAATATGTATAATAACAATGCAAAGATATGATAAAAGTTTCTTCAACCTTGATATCTGTACTACCTTCGATTTGCCCACATTAATGAATTTCGATGTTTGCAATATTGGGTGGCAAAAATATATATACAATGGTGGTTGGGTATATGGGTGAATGGGCATGTCTCCAAATGGAGACATGACCATTCACCGGTATACTTGATCGATGGTATGATCACACCCGTTGATTGGTTATAACAAAACTAATTGTTTCAAGACTTACCAAAGCCCAATGCGATCGATAATGATCAGAACAGAATGTGATCATTACTGAGATCAATCTCAGATATAAACACACACAATATATATATATACACACACACACACATACATACATACATACATACATACATACATACATACATACATACATATATATATATATATATATATATATATATATGTATATATGCACAGTCGGTTCTAAATACTGCGATCACCATGAATAATGCAGATTATATTCATGCATATATACATATCAATATTCAAATCATATTGACATGTATATATGCATGAATATATTCTCATATGATCAGAGATATTGTCTAAACCGAAGCTACTTGTTTCAACACTCCCTCCTAGCTAGGGAAGACAAAGTGCATATGAATTCTTCTCATTATAAGAAATAATATCCTTTAAATATTTTAAGAAAATCAAGTCTCATGATATTCTTTCAATTTTGTGTGTATACAGATATCAAGTCTCATGATATCCTCCATAAAGGATCATGGCATATCCATAGATATTAAGTCACATAATATCTACCATGAGTTTAAACATATTGATTTTCAATAGATATCATGTCACAGGATATCCATCAACATGCTCTGTCAACTATTATGATTTTCAAGAGTATCAAGTCAAATGATATTCATTATAATTGTAATCTAATAATTTAAAGTCATCACCTTATATTATTAGAGTCAACATTTCAATATAAAAGATTGTCTCCTTTTAATATTGAACATGGGGTAGGCCCATGAGTCATAGAGTCACACATATGACAAAAGAGTTGACACTTTAAACATCTTTAATTAAATAAAACAAATTTACAAAATTTGAGACTCAATCTTATTAACTTACAGTTCAACCAAGCCAAGTTTCTTTTTGAAATGATCAACCTTCACTTTAGGAAGTGCCTTGGTAAGAATGTCAGTTGTTTGATTGCCTGTATTGATATATTCCAACTGAATAGCTCTTCTTTCCACCATGTCTCTTACATAGTGGTAAGGAATTTCTATTGTAATGTTCCTGTTATAAAATAAATCATTAATCAAACTATTTTTAATGGGCCGATTGATTTAATATATCTCATACCCATTTTTGTTTTGTTTTCGTAGTTTGTGTTGCCGTCGGCTATCTTTGTATACCCTCGGAAAGTTTTCCCCGAAGGGTATTTGAGCACGACTTGTAGGTAGTCATTAGGTATGCAATTGGATTATTTTTTTTTACTGCGAATTCTCGTTGGGGTTCTCTGTTGTTCGCCATTTCGGAAGTGAAAGATCTTCCCTACTTGTCTTGTTTGGTTTCAGTGGGATTCAACCCTCACCCTATTCTGTCTGTGTATTTCTTGGTTCGGATCTGGAAATTCAGAGTATTATTTTCAGGTATTATTGTGTCTGGATTATATTTAAACTATTGTGTTTATGTATGAATGGTATTGCATTCACAGCTGGTGGCTTATCACGTTTGGCTCAAGCACCTACTTGTACAATTTCCTTTTCAAACATTCTCGTATTGCAATTCTATATACTGTACGACCTGAAGACACTCCACCGTATGACCTGAAGACACACTCCACCATACGGCCTGAAATATACCCTATACAGCTAGGTGGAAGACATATCCTCAACACTGTACAGATCTTCTAGTATGACCAAGACTTGGCCACAGTACAAACACTTCCCCCTCTACTGTATGACCTTTTGAAGGCCTACCGTATGGACTCCATGGTGGATCCCTCCTTGATACTGTACGACATTTGCATACATCCTCCAATAGCCTGTACACCATTGTTTTTTGATTGTTTTCTCTCTGGAGAGGAACAGGAAAATTACAGTGGTATCAGAGCTTCGATCTTGCCAGCCTATGGACAGTGAATGAGAGTGTATAGCCGAAAGAGAAGAAGAACCCATTCCATTGATAGAATGATTGCTGAATTGGAACCTATAGCTATCGAACTCATGGCACTACTGAGAGAACTTGCAAGGAATCAGACACAAATCAATGATACTTAGTGACTCATGGAAGGGACTCTCAAGACGTTGTCAGACAATAAAATATCCAGTGAACAAAATAGTCACAGCGCGGACTCGGTGTTGGGACCTTTCATGCCGTCTTTTCCTGCACGGGCAGAGGCACCACATGGAGGGAAGAAGCCGACCTTTCAAGAAATGCAAGAACAGTTGAGAGAAGACCGGAAAAATGTGAATTTGGAGGAAGATATATCCTACAAAGATTATGCAGATCTGAGAATGAGATATTCGGGAGGTGGAAACAGAAGATATTTTAATGACGATCTTAGGAGGAAGTTGAGTAAAGTAAATCTGTTAGCATTTGACGGATTTGGATCCATATTTGCACAAGCATGAGTGATGAAGGAAGATACTTCCAGCTTAATCCCATGCCAGAAAAAACAATTAAATTTGCAGCCTTACACTTGGAGGGAGTTGCGCATGAATGATGGCATCACGACACCATCGCACTAGGGCATGATCAAATAAATACCTATGCGGAATTCACTTAGAGATTGATAGATCGATTTGATGGCAAAGATCTAAAACTCATTTCAAAGATTTGGCATAATTGAGGCAAATTGGATCGGTTGATCGATGCATTGTGGAATTTTAGACTCTTTGTTTTGGTCATGAACATTTTTGAAAGAAGACAAATAGTTCTCTTCATGGACAAACTAACATAACCAATGAAGGGTTGGGTAAAAGGGTTCAATGTTGCCACCCTGTCGGAGGCCAGTAAGAAGGCAAGGAGTATGGCATCATCATTGACGTCATTGTCACGAAGTTACTCACATTCCAAATTGCCTGTGTTTCCAAGGGACAAAGACAACAAACCTCCATTGAGAAAGCTGTTGTTGGACGAAGCTACTAGAGAGGAACTCTAAAGGAAAAAATTATGTTTCAACTGCAAAGGACCATGGGAATTTGGGCACAAATGCCTCGAGAAAGGAAAAATCCACAACATTGAGGTCATGTTTGATGATGAGGACGAACAAGAAGATATACCCTCCGAAGACAACCAACCCCACGAGGACACCAAAATGGTTAGTTTGAACCGTATGGAAAAAATTGCAGCATTGGTTCGATGCAGAGGAACTGTCGCCCTTGTTGGTAGCTTGAGGTGCATGGTGTTTCGTGTACGGGGAACCCAAGACAAAGGGTTATGTTGATGCTCGATAGTGGGGCTACTCTAAACTTCATAAACTCATCTTTGGTGAAGCAAAGAGGTCTACCTACGGAGACACATGCAGGATTCCAGGGCAAGGTTGCTGAAGGGACTTTTCTGCCTTGGACACACTTTGTTCCTTAGCTAAGTATCACAATGGTGAATCACACGGTGACCGAGGATTTCTTCATAATGGACCTTGATGACATGGAGGTTATTTTGGGCATACAGTGAATGAAAACACTTGATGAATACACTTAGAGCTTCAAACAGACGAACTTCACTTTTGTTGTTGATAGAAAGAAGGTTGTTCGCCACGGAATGGAAAATGAGGGTTTGAAGGAAGATTCTCCACATAGGATGGAGACAATTTTTTGGCGTGATAATGTTGCTTGGGCTGCACACTATTTTGTCTCGGCAGAACCTATAAAAGGGCAACAAACACCTCCCCAAGATGATGATCTCTAGAATATCTTGAGCGATCATGATAGAGTTTTTATAGACATTCCTCCTAGCGTGGTGTTTCGTGTATGGGGAACCCAAGACAAAGGGTTATGTTGATGCTCGATAGCGGGGCTACTCTAAACTTCATAAACTCATCTTTGGTGAAGCAAAGAGGTCTAACTATGGAGACGCATGCAGGATTCTGGGTCAAGGTTGCCGAAGGGACTCTTTTGCCTTGGACACACCTTGTTCCTTAGCTAAGTATCACAATGGCGAATCACACGGTGACCGAGGATTTCTTCATAGTGGACCTTGATGATATGGAGGTTATTTTGGGCATATAGTGAATGGAAACACTTGATGAATACATTCAGAGCTTCAAACAGATGGACTTCACTTTTGTTGTTGATAGAAAGAAGGTTTTTCGCTATGGAATGGAAAATGAGGGTTTGAAGGAAGATTTTGCACATAGGATGGAGGCAATTTTTCGGCGTGATAATGTTGCTTGGGCTGCACACTATTTTGTCTCGACAGGACCTATAAAAGGGCAACAAACGCCTTCCCAAGATGATCTGTAAAATATCTTGAGCAATCATGATAAAGTTTTTATAGACATTCCTCCTAGCATACCGCCTCATCGAGGGTTTGAACATACTATCGAGTTGGAAGTAGGAGCCAACTCGGTCATAACCACACCCTACCACCATCCCAAGAAAGTCAATGATGAGATCGAAAAGACGATTTAGGAACTGCTAGAGAAAGGATGGATCTGTCCCAGTTTTAGCCCTTTTGCATCATCAGTGGTATTGGTCAAAAAGGACGGGACGATGTGCATGTTTGTGGACTATCGTGCGTTGAACAAAAAAAAATAAAAAATAGATATCCTATTCCAAGGATAGATGAGTTGCTGGATGAATTACATGGTGCAGTCTATTTTTTGAAAATAGATCTCTGTTCCGGATACCACCAGATCCGCATGAGGGAAGAAGACGTGGAAAAGATGATCTTTCGTTGTCATTACAGGTATTATGAGTTCCTAGTCATGACATTCGGATTAACGAATGCACCTGCTACATTCCAATCATGCATGAATTGTATCTTCAACGAACAATTGCGTAAGTACTTACTAGTATTTCTTGATGATATTCTTATTTATAGCAGGACAAAGGAAGAGCACCTAAAGCATTTAGAGGAAGTCCTAAAGATCATGAAGGATCAGTCTTTGTTCGCCAAGTGATCCAAGTGTGAATTTAGTATGACAGAAATATTGTACCTAGTTCATTAGGAGAACATTCAAGCTATCCTTGATTGGCCTCCCCCAAAATCACTCACAAAATTGTGAGGATTTTTCGGACTGTCCAGTTATTACCGAAGGTTTGTTAAAGGATTCTCTCAGCTTAGTGCAACCTTAACGGATCTGACAAGGAAGGGTTTTTTTCAATGGAATGAAAAGGCGCAACTCACTTTTGATAAGCTAAAAGAGGCGATGAACACTTGTCCCGCACTTGCATTACCTGATTTCACTTGACTGTTCATTCTGGAGTGCGATGCATCCAGAGAAGGCATTGGCGCAATATTGATGCAAGATAGACACCTCAAAGCCTATGAAAACAGGAAGCTTACACAAACAGAGCACTTATATTCCATTTATGACAAAGAGATGTTGGCCATTGTACATGCACTAACCAAGTTCCAACAGTATTTGGTGGGTGCCAAGTTTTTCATTCGTACGGATCACAATAGTTTGAGATATTTTCTGGAGCAACGAGACTTGAACAAGAGGCAACAAAAATGGTTGAGCAAGGTTCAGGCTTTTGATTTTGACATTGAATATGTGAAAAGAAAGAACAATGTGGTTGTAGATGCTTTGTCCAAGAAACCCACCATTGGCTTACTGAACAAGATTTAAGCTAATTGGAAAGCACTTTTGTTGGTAGAAAAATTCCAAAACCACATTTGAATGTGAGCTAATGGATGGCAACACCTAGGATGATTGATACAAAGTGATGGATGACATCTTTTACTATAAGAATCAGATTTTTTTGTACCGGAATCCAAATTGAAGCAGAAAATCTTGAAGGAGGTACATGACTCACCTTTGGCAGGACACTCGGGCTTCCTCAAAACTTATAGATGTCTCAAGGAGAGGTTTTTAATAGAAAGGTCTTAAAGGAGACATATTGCAATATGTAAGAGAGTGTGCGGTTTGCCAGCAAGACAAATCCGAACATACTCTACCTGCTGGGTTACTGCAACCTCTCCCAATTCTAGAACAGAAGTAGAAATTTATCTCGATGGATTTCATTACTGGACTTCTCAAGGTGAACAGAATGGATTGTATTTTTGTGGTGGTTGACTGACTAACGAAGTACACACATTTCTTTGCCATCCCCTTAGACTTTCAGGCCACACAAGTAGCCGATCTAATTTTCAGAGAAGTTTTTCGTCTACACGGGTTACCTCGAAACATTGTCAATGATCGGGATGGGCAATTTATCAGTATCTTCTGGATAGAATTGTTTTGACTGGCAAGGACAAAATTGCACCAAGTACTAGTTACCACCCCTAGACAGAGGGACAAATGGAGATTGTGAATAAGTGGCTCGAAGGTTACGTTCGGAACTATGTTTTGGCACAACAACGGGCATGGGTCGAATGAATACACCTAGGGGAATATTGTTACAATACTGCGTACTACATGTCCATCGGGATGACACCATTCAAAGCTCTATACAGTTACGAACCCCTTTCCTTCATTGACACAGTTCTGGGTGACAATCGCGCACCGAGAGCAAGGGACTGGCTTCAAGAGGGATAGGACATCCTAAGATGCTTGAAGGAAAACATATAACGGGCACAAAATCAATAGATTATGTACGTCGATAGACACCGAATGGAGAGGTGTTTCGAAGTAGGAGACTTGGTCTATCTCAAGCTCCATCCATATCGACAATCCTCATTTAAGGAAAAGGGAAAAGAAAAACTGAAGCCACAATTTTATGGCCCCTATTGTGTAAGTCGCCGCATCGGTGAAGTTTCCTACGAGCTGAAACTTCTTGAGGGGAGCCGTATTCACATCGTTTTTCATGTTTCATGGCTAAAGAAAGTCGTGGGACAGAATGTCACGGTAGCCACAGACCTTTCGCCGCTCAATGAAGAAGGAAAGCTCATATTGGAACCAACTGAGGTCATTGATGTACGTGAGAAGACTCTGCAGAACCGCATAGTGAAGGAATATTTGGTACGTTGGAAACACTTGCCATTGGACGATGCAACGTGAGAAGGCGAGCACATTCTACAGCATCTGGCATTGCATTTTCTTGAGGACAAGCAAAGTTTGGGACCGGAGGACTGTAATGTTTCCGCTACAAAATAAATCATTAATAAAACTATTGTTATTGGGCCGATTGATTTAATATATCTCGGACCCATTTTTGTTTTGTTTCCATAGTTTGTGTTGTCGTTGGCTATCTTTGTACACCCTCTAAAAGTTTTCCCTGTTGGGTATTTAAGCACGGCTTGTAGGTAGTCATTAGGTATGCATTCTAATTATTTCTTTGTACTGCGAACTCCCGTTGGAATTTTCTGTTGTTCGCCATTTCTGAAGTGAAAGATCTTCCCTACTTGGCTTGTTCAGTTTCGGTGGGATTCAACCCTCACCCTATTCTGTTTGTGTATTTCTTGGTTCAGATTTGGCAATTCGGAGTATTATTTTCAAGTATTATTGTGTCTAGATTTTATCAAAACTATTGTGTTTATGTATGAACGATATTGCATTCACAGTTGGTGTCTTATCACATCTGGCTCAAGCACCTACTTGTATGACTTCCTTTTTAAACATTCATGTACTGTAATTCTATGTACCGTACGGCTTGCTAACTCCACTGTACGGCTTGCTAACTCCACTGTACGGCTTGAAGACACTCCACTATACGGCCTGAAGACACACTCCACCATACGGCCTGAAATATACCCCGTACGGCCAGGTGAAAGACATACCCTTAGCACCGTACACATCTTCCGTACAGCCAAGACTTGGCCATAGTACAAACACTTCCACCTCTACTGTATGGCCTTTTGTAGGCCTACCATACAGACTCCATGGTGCATCCCTCTTTGATACCTTACAACATTTGCATACATCCTCCAGTAGCTCGTACACCATTGTTTTTCAATTGTTTTCTCTTTGGAGAGGAACGGGAACATTACATCTATATGTTTGGATCTATCATGAAATACCGGATTCAGGGATAACTTGATACAACTTTGTTTATCACAGTGAATAGTGGTAGGTTTCATAGGCTCGCCAAACAAATTAGAAAGCAACTTTCGAAGCCACACTGCTTCTCTAGCTCCCATTGTTGCTGCAATATACTCTGCCTAAATATAACTTTAAGCAACTAAAGCTTTTCTTTCTACAAATCCAAGAAATCATAGTTAATCCTAAATTAAAACAACATCCTGATGTGCTTTTCCGGTTTTTCACACTTCCGACCTAATTAGAATCAATATATCCATGTAACTCTAAGCTGGAATTCTCATATTTAAGTTCATAACCAATAATACCTTGGAGATACCTTAATATATGCTTCAAAGCAACAAGATGAATCTCACGAGGTTCAAACATGAACTGACTCAATGCATTCACAATATAGCAGATGTCAGGTTGAGTATTTACAAGATACATTAGGGACCCAATTATCTGTCTGTATAAAATAGGATCAAGTAGTCTGGATTCAACACTTGCTTCTTGTAGCTTGTGTAAGTTGGTTTCCATAGTTGTGGACATAGGTCGACAGTCCCACATTCCAAATCTTTTCAAACTATCAAAAGTGCACTTCTTTTGATGCAGAAAGATATTCCTAGACTTTTGACATACTTCCAATCCAAGAAAGTAATGAAGAATTCCTAAGTCCATATCAAATTCAGAAGCTAAATCTTTCTCACACTAATGAGATGTTCCTGTAATCAGAAGGTCATCAACATAAAGAATTAGAATTAGCGTATCACCTTTAGTTGCCTTGAAGTAAAGATATGGATCAGCTACATTCTTGGTGAATCCAAGACTTAAAAAGTATTTGTCAATTCTTTTATACTAGGCTTGAAGAGCCTGTTTGAGTCCATATAGAGCCCTCTTCAATTTACATACATAAGAGGCAGCATCATGTGTCACAAACCCTTCTGGTTGTTTTAGGTATACTTCTTCCTCGATTTTCCCATTAAGAAAAGTAGTTTTTACATCCATTTGATGGATTTTCCAACTTTTGGCTACTTCGATGGTTATTATAGCTCTAATAGAGGTATACCTAGCAACTAGTGCAAAAGTTTCTTCAAAGTAGATTCCTTCCTTTTGAGAAAAACCTCTAGCCACAAAACGAGCTTTATGTTTTTCAATGCTGCCATTTGCAACATACTTCACTTTGAAGAGCCATTTTGAAGACAACAAATTTTCTCTTAGGTCTAGGAACTATGTCCCAAACATCATTTTTTAGTATAGATTGATATACTTCAACCATTGCATCTTTCCAAGCTTGATGTTTAAGTGCTTTAGAAGTACTAGAAGGTTCAGGGTTTGGACTCTCACACATGAAAGCATTGTATATCAATTTTCTAGGCCTCTTGCTTTCTCAGAAAGTCCGAGATGGTGCTGCAAATCCATGTCCTTCCTGTATAATTTTCCTTGCCCAAAGTGACCTTTTAGAATGATCAAGACTCTCTTCTTGAGTTTTCGGAAGTATCTCAGTTTCATTTGAAGTCTTTTCGAGGTACTCCCTCTGAATCTTGGGAGTAGAAGCCTCTTCTTGGGATACATCAAATGTATCTAGTTCATTAGAAGTTTTGACTCTTTTGAAAGCAATGTCTTCCTCAAAAATGACGTCTCTTCTTAGTTCTATTTGTTTTTTTCCAAGTATGTAGACTCTATACCTTTTTACTATTTCACTAAAACCAATAAGGTCACCTTTTCTAACTTTGTCCTCTTCTCCTTAGGTACATGAACATACACAGGATATCGAAATATCCTTAAGTGATTGATGTCAGGTTGCTTTTTAGAAAATGCTTCTTTAGGGTCTTATTGTCCAACTATGAGTGAGGACATCTATTCTGAATATAGATTGCTATGTTAGATGTTTTAGCCCAGAAAGACATGGTCAAGTTTTGATAAAAAATCATAGCCCTAGTAGCTTCTAATAGTTTTGTTCTTCCTTTCAACAACTCCATTTTGTTGAGGATTGTAGGGGACTGGAACTCCCTCTTAATTCTAGCAAGTTTGCAGAACTCTTTAAATATTTCCAAAGTGTACTCTTTCCCATTATCTGTTCTCAGAATTTTAATGTTCTTCTCGGAGTTCTCAGTGATTGTTTTAAATTCTTTTAACTTAGAGAGAATCTCTTCAGATTCTTTGCATTAAGAAAGTATATCCATGTCCTCCTTGAAAAATTATCAACAAATATCACATAGTACAAGAACTCTCCTATAATTGGTAAAGACATGGGTCCACATAGAACAAAGTGTACTAGTTCCAACACATCTTTAGTTTTTCACAAACTATGAGGAAATGACTTTTTGGTGTTTTTACCTAAGGCACAACCTTCAGAGGATTCATTTTGAATATGGCTTAATTTAGGCATTTCGGTTACTAACATCTCCATAGATGTTAGGTCACGAAAGTTGATATGACCTAATCCTCTATGCCATATTTCATTTGAATCTAAGGTCTCATGTACAAGTGCAAGATTTGTCTTAGTGCATAGCTCATATAAAAGTCCTTTTCGTACTCTTATTGTTAGAGCCTTCTTTATGGTTGAATTCTTAGGCCAAGCTAGTTTTTTACCTTCCATGAATGCAATTCTATAACCATCATCTTCAAGTGCAGATATATATATTAAATTCCTCTTACTACCTGGTACATAAAGAACTCCAAAAAGTTTAACAGAACTTCCAGATTTCAATTTATGGTGAATGTCCCAATTCCTTTTACGGAATGTGCATAATCATCACCAATTGTAACTTCTTCATCTGTTTCTATTTGCATGCTTTTTACGTTATCCTGATATCCAATGATGTGTCTTGAAGATTTGCTGTCAAGTATCCATGTATTAGATTTGGTTGAAATCTGGCTGGACAATGCTAAATAGAAGGTATATTTCTCAGATTCATGTTCTTCATTTGATTTATCAGATTTTGCAAAAGATGCTTGAGTTTTAGATCCATTGGGACAATTTATTGCATAATGTCCAAATAGATCACATCTAAAACATTGAATTTTGGACAAGTCTTTCTTCTGTTTAGATTGTCCTTTTCTATGAAAGTTTCTTTTCCTTTTGTTGTTCTTCTTCTTTCCCTTCTTATGAGAGTTTGTGTTAAGAACTTGAACATCTTCATCTAAGGTTTTATGTTTCCCTTTAATCACTAATCTTGATTCTTCTTGAAGACAATTCAATCTTAAATGATCTAGTTTTGGGATTTTAGACCTCGCATTTATTCCTTGTACAAAAGATTCCCAGGAGTTTGGAAGTCCTCCTAGTGCTATTAAGGATAATTCTTGATTGTCAATCTCATAACCAAGTGTAGATAAATGATCTCTTAAATCTGTGATTCTCATGAAGAAAACATTTATGGTTTCTCCTCTATTCATGCTAACATTATTCATTTTCCTTTTAAGAGCAAGTTTTCTGCCAGTATTATTGATTATGAATGCATTTTCAAGAGCCCGAAACATACGATATGCTGTTGTATGTTTTGCCACAATAGGTACTATGTGGTCTTGAACAACATCCACAATTATCTTCATGGCCTTTTCATTATTCTCGATCCATACTGATTTCTCAGGATCATCTTTAGGTTCCACTTTATCCTCTCTTATAAAAGATTCCAATTTGTTTTCTTTTCTATAACATCATTATATGACGTTTCCAGGATTCAAAGTTATCAGCAGTTGCAAGGTGATGTTCAAATCTTAATGCGTTTGTCATCTTGGTAGATAGAATGGACTGTGAATTTAAAGTGAAATCTGATCCTTATAAACTTAATGTGATCTCTCCTTAGCCTCGCATTGATACCATGTAAAGTTTATTACAAATTTCTATTACAGTGCTGATAGATGTATGGTTTTTATCTCAGGTACAATCTCTGCTAATGAAGGATCTGATGTGTTCCACAATATGTATAATAACAATGCAAAGATATGATAAAAGTTTCTTCAACCTTGATATCTGTACTACCTCTGATCTGTCCGCATTAATGAGTTTCGATGCTTGTAATATTGGACGGCAACAATATATATACAATGGTGGTTGGGTATATGGGTGAATGGGCATGTCTCCAAATGGAGACATGACCATTCACCGATATACCCGATCGGTGGTATGATCACACTCGTTGATTAGTTATAACAAAACTAATTATTTTAAGACTTAACAAAGCCCAATGCAATCGATAATGATCAGAATGGAATGCGATCATTACTGAGGTCGATCTCAGATATAAACACTATATATATATATATGTGCACAGTCGGTTCTGAATACTGCGATCACCATGAATAATGCAGATTATATTCAGGCATATATACATATCGATATTCAAATCATATTGACATGTATATATACGTGAGTATATTCTCATATGATCAGAGATAATGTCTGAACTGAAGCTACATGTTTCAACACTTGGTTATAAGAAAGATACAAATGAATAGGCAGAAATATCACCATAAATCTCTTCTCTAGCTGCTGACAGAATACAAAGTCATTATCCCAATCTCAACCAAAATGAAGACATATTGAATGAATCATATGGCAATATTAGAGGTAAAGATCTCTATCGCAGCTATAATCTTCAAAAAACGCAACGTGGAGTCTAAAATATGTGCTTGTAAGCACCCTCCACCATCAAACTAGCCAATTTGCAGACATGTGCTGAATCATTGATCACTTGTAAAATATTTGAGAGCCCAAACTCCTCTATCTCATTCTCAAAATGCTGAACTAGAAGTTTGCATCCTTATTTTTCCCTAAACAATCCGTGACTTTGAGAAAATAAGAACCAACAGGTGTGCAACTATGATAATTATGATTGGTCAGTGCCTAATTTTAATTCACCCATCCATCATACTAGAGCAATCCGTCCTCTTCCAAGTTTACCTCATATCCCCCATTAACAAATTAACCTTTGAATACTCTTTGTCAAGAGTGTAGCAAGTAGCTTATGATCTCCAGAATTATGAATGAGGGACCAATATGTTAAGTTTTCTAACTAGAATATAATCAATGCAACAATTAGAACCTTTAACATCAAAGCACAAGAAAACCAGAGACAAATTTACCCTGGGAAAACCCTCATACTCAGGGAAAAAGCCACACCCAAAAAGATGATACCTTTATTGTATGCTCAACACAATTACAATATTCTCATGCTTATGATTGTTAACTCTTTAACAATTAAACACTATACCTTGTCACAGTTTGATCACCTCTACCATGTATACACAGAATATACAGAGCTTCAAGTATCTTGTAGATACTATTAATGCATAGAATATGATGCACATGTCTTCATCAAAATACAGTATATAGTATCTTGTATAAGCTATGTGTATCCTTTAGGGCAATCTAGGATATCAGGGCCCAGACAAACAATAAAATATAATAATAGTCTTTTGACATGATCTCCTAGATCATTTTCTTGTAGTTTACCTCTCATTATTTTACCTTATGGTACAGGGGCTAATTGTTGCTATAAATTTGTACCTCTCTAAATGCATGCTTGCGCACCATAACTACAAAACAGCATAATAAAAAAATACATTTTCCTCTTATCATAAGCATCCTGATATAGGATGCCATGGAACGTGCAACTCATTCTCAGGTTGCTAATTTGAATGATCCACTGATGAATGGATTTTTCTCCCTGCATTTCTACCATGTGTATATATTTATGGGTAATTCTGATGTGATTGGTGACTGAACTTTTCTGCCCTAGGCTTTTTCCTAGTTTTTATGCTTTTAAAGAACATTTATTCAGAATTTTAAAAATATTTTTACAAATACCTTAGATTCGTTTTGCGACCACAATTCTTTAATTATGTTCTACTTCTTTCCAAGCCACAGTTAAGAAATTGATTTCCAATAAGTGACCTTTGGTTCTAAACTCAATCAATTTTGAGCATCTATTGTAACTCGTTTTTTAGTTCCTCAATGATGCATTCATTGCTTGCCTTCCCTAGGTTAGACATAAGTAAGTCATCATAAGTTAACTTGAATGTTTCCTTGGGTATAGGTGTAACATCCACTATTCCCTGGTCTTAACTAACATCATATCATATCAAGAAATACAGTTAATACTTCATATTCATAGGAAGATAGTTATAACAGTTATGTTCATGTGAATAAGATTAATGGTTACATAATAGTTAAATAGAAATTTCATAACTAACAATTTGAAAACAAAATCAATGATTTTAACAAGGAATTTAAAATCTACATACCGTAGAATTCAAAACCAAAATCCATCTAGGGATGCTTCTGCAAAATCTAGGTTAGTCCATAAATACTGCTTAGGAAAAAATAGCTAGACCACTTTATTGAAATGACAAATACCATCAAATACCAGTATATCATTTAGGGCATCAAATACCATTATATCAATTAAGGCATCAAATACCATAGTATCATTTAGGGTATCAAATACCACTGTATCATTTAGGGCATCAAATACCATTGTATCATTTAGGGCATCAAATACCATTGTATCATCCCTTCTCCTTCCATTGGTACTTTGGCAATAACGTACAGTTTGAAGATATGTTTGTATTCATTATTCACATAAATGAAAGACAAATAACAATCCCTCAGATAAACCTATCTCTTGTATATAGATATTCTATGTTCAATTGGAAGATCAACCAATCTAATTGGTTACCAATTACATTGACGAGAAAAGTTGCTTTCATTAAAGGAAATAACTGAATCAATGATATAAATCAATCCATCATATCTTCTTCTTGTAAAAACATCATAAAGGTGAAATATGTATTACCAACAAATGTTTGAACACACAACTTACCTTTGTTTGGTGCATGTCTTGACATCTTGTGGAGAGGGGAAACATTGTCAGGGGCTTAACCTCCCAACCATGGACCCTTAAAATATCCCCACAAATCTCATTCAAGAAAGACCCTCCCTATTTGGATTGGACATGGAACACCTTGTCTAGCCACTGAGCATTCTGGTTCTTAATTCCACCACTCGACTTGACAACAAGGTAAGTAAATTGGACATGCATGAGCTATTGATTTGTTCTTTAAAAGAATTAAAATTATCATATCAATTCTGATTTGTGTTTCTTGTTCTTGCAGAACTTTCTTTCCACCTCTTCACCCTCTTTCTTGGCCAACTAGCCGGGTGAGTCCTAGGTATCTATTCATAGAAGATATCAATTCATTTACTAAAACTTAGTTGATAGAAAATAATATTTTAGTACTGGCATGATGCCATCCTTAAGACTCAAGGACTTCTCTTGAGAAATTTCAGAGGATTATAATTTCAGATTTGAAAGACCAGCTGATTCGAGATGGAAATCATAGCATGACATATGTATTTGGTTAAGACTTAAAATGGTTAGATAACTTGGTGTGCTCGATCAAATGAACTATTTGATAGACATAATTTGCTTCACAACCAAACATTGCTCATTGAAAATCCTTGATATTATTTTGCATCTATATTTTTGTATGCATTACATATACCAAAATAAAGATTAGAAAAACTATTCACATAATATGATCAATGAAGGAATGGATCTTGATTAACTCCGAATGGCCGGCTCTCGAAAGTCTGATTTGCCAATGCGGATTTCAGATTGCGAAGACCTTTTAATGACAGGAACAGTAGCTTGGTTTCACTCCAATATCAGCCGTAAGGATAAGGAAAAGAAAGAGGAGGAATGGAGAAAGAAGAACAGTGTTGATGCTTGCTACCATACATACTCTCAAGCTTATATATAATGAGAACAATATAGAAGGCTCAAATAGAAACCACCACTCTTGATAGCAGTTATAAGAAGATTATCGGCTTCTTGGTTCACTGATTCAAAAGAAGGAAAATGCCAAGTGTACTCCTCGTCTCTTATAGAGACTTATAATTATAAGAAAAAGAATTCGAAGGAATCCTTATTAAAAGAGTAATTTATAATTTTATACATACATATATATGTTATTTTCGAATGGTGTCATCATATTATTATTGTGTCCAAGGTTATACCTATTAGGACACGCATATCTATATACGTGCATAATTGGAAGATTATTTTATCTTCATATCCTCTCTCTCTCTCTCTCTCTCTCTCTCTCTCTCTCTCTATATATATATATATATATATATATATATATCTATATAAAATGAAATGATGAGAATACCAACATAAACCATTTAAAGGTACATATTTTAATTATGTTTAAATATTTAATGTTTTATTGATTGTCAAATAGCTCATGGTATTGTCCAACGCACAATCTTGTTTGCCTAGTCATTTACCCTTAGCCATGGTAATTCAAGGTTCATACCTATTTGCCTAGTGATGGTGGTGTCCCTGTGCTCAATTCTTTTCTGACAATGCTTCCACCACTTTGATGTGTTTCCTACAAGGAAATTCTCCACAATTAAAACATATTCTTCAATATAATAATAATTACCATAACAAGTTATTAATCATAAATAATCACAACAGCTAACCGCCTTTTTACTTCCCATGAATTCATGACGAATAACCAACTTTCCGAATAGCATTAAAATATCATCATAATGGTTAGCTAGTATGCCAATCTTCATATAAAATTATAACGATTAACCATCTTACCATTTCACATGATTATAACAAATTTTAACTGTCAACTGACTTCACATGAAACCTCAATGGCTATATGAACATTTTAAATTGGGTCAAAAATTGGGATGTAACATACCATTCCTCTTGTGTTTCATCGTCCTCGATGAATTTGAAATTTTAAAGAACATTATAAAGGAGCAGTTACAATTGGACCATAAATTGGGATGTAACAATATGGTTTTCAAATTATAACGGTTTATTCAGTGGCAAAAGTTCTAGGGCTCCTCATACTTGGTAAGCTGGAATGCTATTGTTGTAGAATATAAGATACTTTATCGGCCCAAACAGTATCAAATCTGCTTCAAGATGTGTGTGTGAAGCTTGGTCATAGGACTTTTCATTGCATATAAATTGCCAGGTAGTTTTGCTATTACGAATTTCATTGGCATTAATTCCCATTTAGGTGCATTTGAGCTATGTTAATGTACAAGGATTAAGTGGTAGTGATTTATTTGTAATACTGTGAAGCCTTGATGTTGAAGCATTTAATTTAAAGTGAAGTGCATTGAATATAGTTTCTTAGATGTTTTCAGTTATTTATAATCTTTTGTCTACGTAGCCACAACTTGATATGTGTTTCAATATTTGGATATCATGAAGTTTCATAACTTTTGATGCATTGCAGGCATACAGTGTAACAAGGTTAACAATTGTTCCATCTCTTATGCGGGCGCTTATTCCTAGATTACAATCTTCTGATGGACGTGAAATTTGTAAATTCCTACGTATTTTAGTCCTTAGTGGAGAGGCTTTTCCTATTTGGATATGGGAAGTATTACACGAGACACTTCGAGAAACAACAATCTTAAACTTATATGGATCAACAGAGGTTGGTTGTATGCTGTCATTTATTGAAGTGCAAATACTATAGTGTAGAATGTCTCGGAGATTATTGTATGTATTTCTGTTTTAATATTGTTTTCTTAGCACTGCCTTTTACATTAGTTAGCTTAATTTGAGAGACTACAATTTTTTCTATGAACAATATTCAATAGAAGTGTTATTTCCTAAAGTACCTGAAGCATTTGCAGAACATTACTGGTTGTGCTTTTTTCCCTTACAATTTGCTAACAAATCACTCTCTGTCTGAAGTGTGGTGAATCTCAGAGCCTACACATTTAAATAGATTTCCTCACTTCCCCGACTTTGGTAGGTTCACTTGTTTTCCCATTGGCAGTGTTGTGAATGTTGTGCACTATGTTCTTATCAGCAAGTCCCTCAGTGCCCCCATCCATGTTTTCCTTGATTGTTCATAACTCCTTGTTGACCTTTCATTCTTGTTTTCAAACTTTCCCTCCCTCCTCTCCCACCTACCCCCCCACATTAAACATACCACAATCCACTTTGATGATGAATATACTGCTGACCATAGTTCTGGTCTCTCCCTTCTTGTGTTTGGATGAAAGAGACTGGAGGAATAACTGGGAAGTTTCCAAATTTAAGCCGAAAAAGACAAAGGATAAAATCTGAGATATTTTCAATTTTTGGAGAGAAAGTTCCCAAAAATTGAAAATAGAAACTTTAAAATATTTTCTGATTTTGGGTTTTCAGAAAAAATGATTTTTCAGTTTATGAGGATTTTCTAATTTTCAGAAATCATAATTCCTCATAAAATTGAATATTCAGATATTATAACATTTAATTGAATTAAAAATTCAATTAAATTAGAAAGATGAAATTAATTGAAATTAATCAGAAATTGATCGAAATTGAAACAGAGATGAAATTAAATTTAGAATTTAATTTAATGAAGAGGAATACATTAGCTAATTTAAATAATTATTTAAATGATGGGAAATTAGAAATTGAGTTTTATAAACTGATAATAATCAATTAATTAAAGGTTTATCAATTAAATAAGGTTAATTATTTAATTAATATTTGGGAAGATTAAATGATGCAAAGATTCGATTATGGAGGAATAAAGATGATTAATTAATGATTTAAGAACCCTTAATTAATAGAAGAATAATTAGTGTGTTAAATGTAAACTCATAAGTCTGTCCATTTTGGGTGTCTACACCTCTTTACTCATCATTCTTCCTAATGAATATTAGTCATCCTTTTGGATAATCATCATTAATTTAATATCTCAAACAACGGCCTTATTAATGATCATTATTTAATAAATATTGCTGCACTAATAATCTTCGTTGCTTGACAAATTAATGATATTATTAATATCTTATTGCACAGTAATTGTTATTCGATAATAGAGAGGATTCTTTCTTTGGTCAAATCGTCTATATTGTTATAGCCAATGTTGTTTTGGAGTATGATGAAAGTTGATTAGAACTATGTCAAAGGATTTAATATGAGTTGATATTGTAATGGTTGATTATTAGTTACCTAATATTACTACTTATATTGCATTGACTAACTAATAATGCGTTGATTGATATTATTAATATTAATATGATCAACATTATATTGACTAATTAATTATATTAAGATTAATATTGATTATATTGATTGACATTCGTTTTGTTCATTAAATAAGGAATAAATGATTGAAATCATTATATATGTTGCCATGTGTGCTTCCAAAATGATAAGCTTTTGGTATTCACCTCAACCCTTCAGTGGCATATGCAAGTGATTCTTGATTCTGTGCCTTCAGTGCCTTCACTTGCGCAATGGATGCCATAAATTTAAGAGCAATTGACATAAAAGGTATAAATGAATTTACTGCTCAGAAATAATTGACGACAAATGTGGAAGTCCATGTCAGCAAATAGAACACACACAGCATAGGAATATGAAGTGGCTCAGCAACATAGTCCATGACACCAAGACCACACTAACAGCTTTAGCGAACAAGTCACATAGAAGAAAATCAAGTCAAGTTAAAGACACATGTTGCCATGCCACAATAGAATGGCATATCCAAAACTGATCATGAAAGAAATAACAACTGATAGAGGAGGTCAC
This sequence comes from Cupressus sempervirens, assembly GCA_028749045.1. Taxonomy (NCBI): domain Eukaryota; kingdom Viridiplantae; phylum Streptophyta; class Pinopsida; order Cupressales; family Cupressaceae; genus Cupressus; species Cupressus sempervirens. Next base: position 265,634,600 of record CM053788.1, on the reverse strand, counting down.
ACGATGTCATAGCTGAACAGCGACAATAAGGCCTAGCTGGAACATCTTTGGCAACAACCATAAACTGACTGATGTGAAATAAAGAAGAGGAGCATATATATGAACTCTGAGAAAGAACAAGGATATAACTCAATATTCGTTATTTCTTATATGGATGATGAACCATAGAAGGATCAATCAAAGCTACTGAGAATAATCTTTCTTGCAACTCCAGAATTTCAATAGCTGATTCAAGAAAACTGAGCCATGTGAACCTTCAAGAAATGATGCCCAAAGTTCAGCATTAACTGCATGGTCCCATGGGCTGGGCTTTCATTCCAGATAGTGATGCCTTAGGGGTTATTAGCATTTGATCAAAGATTGTGATCATTTTGAGTCAATTTACAGAGATGTGACTCGCTACCAGGTTCTCATAATTGTTGTTAACATCATTTGGAATTAGAGATATAAATCCGTAATTTTTATGTCCAGTAAAATAACATTTGATTTCTGTGCTGTTATCATTTGGTAATCTGATATATTTACCAATCTGATTATATGCAAGTGTGAAATCTAATGGTTGTATGAAAACATGATATAAATATTGCCATGGTCATCTACCAAGTCTGCAACAGCAAACCTTTAAACCCCAGTTTACAATAGAGGAATTCACTTTGTGTCAAGAGGTGGTACACCAAGTGTTTGACAAATTGTCTGTGTGGTATAAGTAATTGCTTCAGCAAGTTATGAGCATATAAATGCTTGACGGAATTTCTATCTGCAGCATCTATCCTCTCTTAGGGTCACTCTGAGGCAGCCCAGGGCTCTGACTGGTCCTATTGATTAGACTTTTCTTGCCAACTGTTTAACGGAATTCCTCCAAGACATATTGAATACTTTAGGACAAATATTGGAGAACCTGTTGGGGTCATTACTGTTTATTGTACAGGTAAAGAAAATGAATGCATACAGACAATAGAACACGAACAGCAGAATTATATTCGCAATAGTAGATGAATGATGCTTTACAATGATCCCAGACGGGATATAAATACTACCGCCGAACCTTCCCGAAGGAGTCCGTTGGCCACAACATTACATCCGCTACAAACTATTTACCCGTCGGCTACAAAATACAAAACACCGACGACAGTCAATCCGTCGGCTACAAAATACAGAAACACCGCCGGACCGTCGGCTACAGAATACAGAAACACCGCTGGACCGTCGGCTACAGAATACAAAATACCGCCGGACCGTCGGCTACAGAATACAGAAACACCGCCGGACCGTCGGCAACAGAATACAGAAACACCGCCGGACCGTCGGCTACAGAATACAAAATACCGCCGGACTGTCGGCTACAGAATACAAAAACATCGCCGGACCGTCAGCTACAGAATACAAAATACCGCCAGACCGTCGGCTACAGAATACAGAAACACCGCCGGATCGTCGGCTACAGAATACCAAATACCGCCAGAACCATCCAGTCGGCTAACACCATCCCCCCCAAAAAAAAAAGTCGTCTCCTGACGACTGACAAAATATCTGAGATAAATTAACAAACAAAATACATTAACAGAGTGACTACAACAAGAGAGATCTGCTTCTGACACATCACTGTCACCTTCGTCCCGTGCCTGTAGCCTCTGCTAACACAACACTGTCTCCTCAAGCTGACCTTGATAGCCACCTGTGCTGCTTTCTCTGTTTTCAATTCCTCGGTACCCTGAGCGAAGTGTCGCTGCACTGCCTCCAACTAGATGATTAGCTCCTCTCGAGCTCTCTACGCATCCACCAAGACAGCCTCACAGCCAACACCTGCTCCCACTGCCTTTGGTACACAAACAATCCATGCCTGCAGCAACTTCAACTCTTTTGAATTGGTCAGACTCCCACGAATGATATCTGCAACGACTGGGGGTCCAGGGGGCAATGCCCCTGGCGGGGTCGAGGGGCAGCGCCCCTCACCGCCAAGACCAAATTAACACTTCGCAACCCACACAGAAATGCACGAAACACACCATTTCTGTCATTATCTGCCGATTCTGCACTCTTTCTGGCAACCACGGATGCGTCCCCTTCCCTTTGGCATCATCTGTCACTCATTCTAAACAACTTGATTCTGTCGTCGTTTTTTTTTTTTTTTACTGCTTCCTCTACAATCCACCACAAATCCCTCTGCACATAGAAATTCTTCTCCTTCTGGCAGAACAAGAACTCTTCTTTATGTCTCTGTTTCCCTGCGGAAGTCTTTTCCCTTCGCCTTATTCCGATCCTTGTTAAGCTAATTTGGCATTAGTCTTCATTCTTTCCACCTTCCAGATTCATAAGGCAATGGCGCCAAATGTTTACCGTACAAGTAAAGAAAATGAACGCATACAGACAATAGAACACGAACAGCAGAATTATATTCGCAATAGTAGATGAATGATGCTTTATAATGATCCCAGACAGGATATAAATACTACCGCTGAACCTTCCCGAAGGAGTCCGTCGGCCACAACATTACATCCGCTACAAACTATTTACCCGTCGGTTACAAAATACAAAACACCGACGACAGTCAATCCGTCGACTACATAATACAAAATACCACCGGACCGTTGGCTACAGAATACAGAAACATCGCCGGACCGTCGGCTACAGAATACAAAATACGGCCGGAACCATCCAGTCGGCTAACAATTACATCATTGGTGAATCTTTTTCTGCAGCCAGATCATATTTGGTCACTTTCCCTATTAAAACATTTCTTGGAGACATGGAGAGTCATATATGAATAATTATATCTTCAATTCACTTTTATTTCAATTCCAATATTTGAGATGTCTCCACAATTATCAAGTCACCCATATGATCACGAATATGGAAATAAATATATTAAAGCTGCTTGCAAATACTATTGGAAATAAATTGTGATTTCACCTGTGAAATGTGAAGTGAAGGCACCCAATAATTGAAATCCTCAAATTGATTAAATTCAACATTGAACGTTATGTTTGAATGGAATCACTATGAAACTGAGGCTCACATCCCCATTTCAGAGGCCTTGCAGTGCATTTTCAATCCTTGAATAAGATTGCTCCACATAGAATGCGGGTTTACATCCCCATTTCAGAGGCCTTGTAGTGCATTGAAAATTCTTGCATAAGATTGCTCCACACAGTATGTGGTTTTACATCCATGAGTCCGAAACCAAAGGGTTTCTACCCTCGAGCAAAAAGGGAAAATCTTCTGGTTTTTCAAGAAATAATATCTCAACAGGCATATCCCTCTCAAAGAGCAGCTTTGCCTTTCAAATTTTTTTCCCATGGCTTTTCACCTTCTTTTTCCTTTATTTTACTTTAATATTTCTTTGATCTTATTATTAAAAATTGTAATGATCTTATTATTAAAAATTGTAATGCCCCTTCTATGATCCCTTCTAAGCTTTCGTCTATCTTCACAATCTAACAATTATATTTATGAATTTTGGGTTTGGGTTGTATGATGTAATGGATTTCTTGCTGTGTAATGTTACAAGTCTTAGGGAATTTAATCCGCGAGACTTGGGAATGCAAGGATACAATCTTCTTATATATTATATTATTAAATATATTTTCACATCTTTATCCTGATAGATCGTTGTCCTTGCTCTCTCTTATAATCATGTGATTGGCTTGGCAGATAGATGATTATTTGTAAACTCAATCCAATGGTCTAGTAATTATCTTAATAATAATTGTGTGTGAACTTTGAAATTATTTCTCCAACTATTAATTTTGATATAATTTCTGAAATGAGAATGGGAACTAATTGGTGATGACCCGAATCCTTCTTTGATATTTATATTGATAGATTTCTCGGTCTATACTTTATAGGGAATGCTTTTGCTCTGTAATCATATATTCACAACATATTTTGCCAGTCAGATCCTCACTGAACTGTGCAGATCAAAATCTGAGTGTCTATGAGATATAATGTTCTCAATGTGCTTCGCCTGGATGAATTCCTTTTATTTTGGATGCAACTTCACGTCCCATATTGAAGGCGCTGCCTCTGCACAACTGACTTAATATTTCTGCTATTACCTCTCATTAAATATCACTGTTATCTATGTTTGTTGCCTACTACATCTCCATAAGCTGATTCAGATGCTTAATCAATAATCCTCCTTTGTAATCCCTGTATCTTCTCTGTTATATAAAGGGTGATTGCCAGGCTGTTCAGTGGTTCCAAATATCACTTCCCATATGCGATTATAATATTCTGTACCTCATCCGAGCATCCTCTATGAATATCAACGCATATATTTGAATGATGAATGAGACACTGCGTATTATTTCTGGGTAATAATCATTGCTTACATGCATGTCTGACATTCCTATGCATGTCATGATAAATTTTAAAGATTATTTTAATCACTCTTGTTAAATCATATAGCTTTGTTCAGACAAATACTTCAAATAACTGTATATATATATATAGGATATACACATACCAATATGATTTACATATTGATATGTATATATACATATCAGTCTTCATATATACTCGATGATATTCTGAAATCGAAATCTGAATATGTCTGATGCATTTATATATAATTCAGTTGATACAAGTTCACAGATTTTATGGCATTATTGGCATGATTGCTGATGTGGATCCTTGAAAGATTATCGGCCTGTTTGTAAGTACTGATACTGAATTAGCATTACCAAGTTCCATGTGCAGGCAATGCACAGCATTGAATTGGTGATTATATATACCAACCACCGTTAGCATTCGTTATATGTTAACTAACATATGATTAGATGCAATGGTGAATGGTCATGTCTCTAATTAGAACATGCCCATTCAGCCCCCAATGTAACTATTCATATGATATATATATTCAACGGAACTCATTATTGTTGATGTAGAAATCAGTTAATAACAAGCAAGATATGAGTATCAATTCAGTTCAGCAATTAGAAGCATTCCATCATTTCTGAAGTCTTGGACATACATATGTAAAAGTTCTGCCATATATTGCCTTGATCAAAATTGAAGATTAAAATCTGCAACATATTTATATTGGATCAGTAAGGTTCTGAAAACAAAATTCATTCTATAAGTCTGATATAAACTTAGCAAAACTTTACAACTCTATCTTATTGTAATAGGATCTATTATACTCAATTGTCATCTCCAAGAACATGATAACTCTCAGCTCTGTATTTTCATTGGTAGAGTTTCTATTATTCCAATCTGCCATTCTTATTGAGCAGGAGTTGTCATTTGTAATGGAATATCCTCCTCCATTGCTGCTTACATCCTATCTTTATATTTTCTGAATGTCACTATAATCAACAGAAACTATAAAGGGTAAGGTAGTGATAAAATGTCTGATGTCCGATGCCTCAAAAGGATGGAACCAATTCTCCTTTTATGTCTCTCTAACTGATCAGTCACGTCCATTTGATTCAAGGGTCATATCTCTTACTGGCCTCAATTATATTCTTTTGTGATGATTAGTTATCTCTTATTATCCCAATCACCATTCTATCAAAGATAAGAGACAAGGCAACCTTTTAAATGAATCTCCTCTATTCCTTCAAGCGTTCACCACTTTCTTATTATTAGCTGTGCTAGTCAGCTCTTAATGTATCTGTTGTGATTAGGACTCCACAAACCTCCATCTCACTCATATCAATACTTCCTTCTTAATCACTGTCTTTCCAATACTTAACGATATTTTATAGCACCATCTCTGGGATAATATTTAATGATATTTTATAGCACTGTCACTGTGATAATATTGTTTCCATTGATTTATGTGGTAGCATTTGTCCTTATCGGTTATGATATTGGTTATGGTATTTAACCATTTATTTGTTGTTCGCCAGTCAGCTTTATGTGGTTATATTTTATTACTATCCACTCAGTTTCTATTATATATATTTTTATTAATAATAATATTATAGTATTATTAATATATTACTATAATTTAGATAATTATAAATTATTTATTTTGATTATTTTAATTTATTATTATGACACAGATCATAATATATAGATTATACATTATTTCTTTCATTATTATATTAATAATAAATTATGTTGTAATTTATTATTAATATTTCAATTATTAATTTTTTATTTATTAATAGATCCTATTGGGGAGGGGGCATGACAAATGTTTACCGTACTGGTAAAGAAATCAACGCATACAGTCAATGGAACAGAACAGCAGAATTATATTCACATATGCTAGACATACATTATGCTTCATAATAATGAGTGATAAAAGATGATTTACAATGATCCCGGACGAGATATAAATACTATCCGCCGAACCTTCCCGAAGGGGTCCATCGGCCACAATCATTATGTCCGCTACAAACTATTTACTCGTCGGCTACAAAATACAAAACATCGACGACAGTCAATCCGTCGGCTACAGAAACATCGCCGGGACTATCCAGTCGGCTGACACCATTCCCCCCAAAAAGAACAGTCGTCTCTTGACGACTAACAAAATTAGGAGACAACTTACAGACAACAGAAGAAATACTAGAGAGAAGGGGGCGTCCCAGAAGTGTGCTGCTGGTGACGTAACTCATACACCTGCTCTGTCTTGATGCGGAGATCTGTCTGAATCTGAGAATTAACCTCGACGGCCTCCTTTAGAAGAAGCGCCGCATTCATAGCCTGCCTCCTAGCTAACTGCATCTCGTGCTCAGCTGCATCCTTATCTCGGACCGCCGCCTCTGTACCTTGCCTAGCCACGTCCCTCTCTTGCACTGCTGCTGCCATATCTGCCAGTAGTGCCGCTCGCTCTGCGGCCCATGCTACTTGCTGGTCGGCCAAGTTGGTGGCGAGTTTCTTTCTAGCCTCACTCTCAGCTGCCAATGATCTCTCTGCTGCAATCCTGTCTGCCTCTGCACGCCGACGACCATAGTAAACATCCTTGTACAATCCCACAATCTCATGTGCTAGCTTCATCAGAGGGGTGTCATTGGGTCCCAACTCCGGCTCAGTAGCCCAATCTGCCAACATCTCAGCTGTCTCCATCGCCGGCCAACCCCTGTCTACAAAACAAGTCTGAAATCGTCGAGGACAGATCCCACAGATATATGCTCTGATCAAATGCCACTCCCTCCACCGAGTCAGGGCCTGAATTGCCACATCGTGTCCCTTCTTCAACACAGACTTCATAGTCCTTAGGGAATCTCGGCACCTGTCCTCATCCGACCCGTAATCCTCCTTGGCGAAGTCCTCCAATGACCATTCCGTTAAAACATCCTTGTCGAATGCAAAGTGAAAAAATTGCCCATATTGGATCAAGTTTATTAGCCAACAATATTTTACAAAATTAAAGTTTTAATTATGTTTTGTTAAAAATTTCACTTGTGTACTTTAATAAAGATTAATATGCTTTTGAATAAAGAAAAATCTCATTGATTTGAGTTTTTAAATCAGTAATTATCAATCACTAGTTAAACTCAGTTACTTGCCTATAGTTTGATGGAAGGAACTAATAAAATATAAGTTGGAGTTATTTATAAAATAAAGCTATTTGGGCAATTTAATTTTCTTTACGAAAATTATAAAATATTGTGATTAAACAAAAAGGTGACATGACAATGTGTCTATATATTAACACACACACACACACATTGATTGTTTGCAACTTTGCATACACAAATTGTGCCTATTTGTTTTTATATATAGAAGTCAATAACAAGTGTGTGTGTGTGTTTTCGTATGTACTATATAGACACATGAATCTCAACTATAGTATATATGTTGAGTTTGAGATTTTCTTTTTAAACCAAGGGCTTTCTTATTTGACTGTCACAGGTATCAGGAGACTGTGCATACTTTGATTGCAAAGCATTGCCAAAAATTTTAGAAGAGGTGTCACTGGTCACTGTTCCCATTGGTAAGCCGATTTTGGGTTGTGAGCTTTTGTTGGCTGAAGAAAATGACTCTTTGGCATTGTCCAATAGGGAAGGAGAAATGCTGGTTGGAGGTAAATGCCTCGCAATAAAATATTTGAATGCTGCATTGGCCAATGCCTCAAAATTTATTAATTTGAATGTCTCTTGTGGAATCTGCGACTTTGTTTCAAACAATGATGTTAATGGTGGTATATACTTCAGAACTGGTGACTTTGCAAGAAAGCTTGATGATGGCAATTATGTTTTTATTGGAAGAAAAGACCGCATGGTCAAAGTCAATGGGCAGAGGGTTGCTTTGGAAGAAGTAGAATACAATATGAGAAAACATCCTCATGTAGCAGATGCTGCTGTTTCCTTTCATTACTGTAAAAACAATAATAATTATATTGTAGCATATGTCATCTTGAAAGAAGTTGATCAATCATGTCTCTATGGTGGTAACCAAAATCAGAATACGCATGATCTTTGGAATATGGATGCTAGAAAATATATGTGTGAGTCATTGAGAAACTGGTTGGAGCAGAGGCTACCAACTGCAATGATTCCTTGTAGATTTCACTTTATTGCAGCATTACCGCTCTTACCTTCTGGAAAGGTAAATTATGAAGCATTGTCTCAAACTCAATCCATTTTTCAGGAAACAAGAAAAGAGTATTCTGGAGAATATTTGGATGAGAAAGATATCCAAATTATTAAAGAGGTTTGTTTTGCAATTCTTCTTTTTAAATATTACCCTCAGTTTATACCTTTTATGCTTAATTCAAAGTTCACTTGTACATATATCCATTGTTGTCAGAGGAACATTTTGTTTTAATGATTGTGAGAGATTATATTGTACGATTCATTCTTTGCAGGGCCTTCTTTAGCTTTTTAGAGACACAATATTAGCTTCATGAGAATTCCGGTTCATAGAGAGGAATCATTAATTAACATGTGTTGAGGATGATGTTATGATTTATCTCACTCTAATCATTATCCAATGGCTCAATTCATGGGCCACTCTTTGTAATTTCTGACACATTCCTCATCTAATATATGCTACATGATGAGTGAAACAGTATGTTTATAGCATTAGTTTTATTTTCTTTGGCTCAATCTTCCATCCATTCTCTTATGAATCTTACATTTTCTCTCAAATGCAGGTGTTTAGAAGAGTTCTTATGGTTGAGGAAATTTTTGATTCTGATGATTTATTTTTACTTGGTGGGACTTCAATATCTGCAGCACACATTGCTCATACATTGGGAGTTGATATGCACTTTATTTACAAGCATCCAAGTCCTATAAAGATTCATAATGCCATCCTGCAGGTTCCTGAATTGCTGGAAAGCATTAGAAGCCTTGATCCCATTCCAAGACTTCTACCAGAAAGGAGTACGTATGGAAAAGTAAAAGATACCAAGGGTAGACCAAATCAACATTTTGACAATCTGATTGTTCCTGAAACTTACAGCTCTATTGACACCAGATATAAAAATATTGATTCCTTTGGTTCCCTTGTGCATGTAGCTGAAAGAGTTTCCATAAAGGCACATGCATGCAACCCTGTGAAAATTAAATTACCGGGAGATGATCTAAGTCTTAATGATGTTGTTTGCAGACCTAAAAAAAAGCAATGTTCTATACATCAGCAACTGCGAAATGAAATTGAAAGTGGTTTGGGAAATTGGATTTCTAGTCTTAATTTACCACGAGGAGTGGCATTCAGTAGATGTAACAAAATTATATCTCAGGGAGGATTTGACAGTACTTTAATCCTTCAAAACTCACAAGTAGTTTTCAGAAATCAAATTTCGGCTAATATATGCCCACTGTGGAAAGTTTTGCTGCATTCCTGTGTTGATGCATCACCTTTGGTCGTGATATGGGATGGAAATTGCTATATATTTATTGGCTCTCACGCAAGCAAATTTTACTGCATTGATGCATTGAGGTAGTACCTTGCATAGTTATTCTTTACACCGGTATTTGATACATCTTGGTGCAGATTGCTTTAGCTTTTTATGAAGATGCCCTCCTTTTTTCTTGTTTGTGTGCTTTGCTTCTCAGTACATAACCATATCCAATATATTGTAGCTGCAAAATGAAAAATTAGCATTGCATAATATAAATAGTAAATAAAGTAGAAGCTGTAGTTAACCATTCTTGCATATAAATCACATTCTTACAGCTCAAGTTGGAACCAGTTAGTTTATCCGTGGAATATGGGAGAAGTAAATTTTAAAGAGCAAGCCTTTGTTTTAGTCTAAACCATAGTTGAAAAACTTGCCAAAGCAAAAACTCTCCAAGTCCAGAAAAAATACTACGCAAAAACTTGACAACTTCAAAATTTGCTTAAATCTGATTAGAAATGCATTTTTTTTCCAAAATTCAGTCAGTAGATGCATCCACCGATTCAAGAAATGAGTACATAAAAGAAACAAGACCAGTTTAGATATATTTAATTGATTTTAAATGCAAATTGGGTACGAAATGACATCCTCATGTGGAATGTTGATGGTTGGTAGCTAGATAGTTTGGAGCAAAATTTTAATAGCAAATTGTTTTTCTGAAACTAAATGTAGATAACATCAAAACATTTTACATCTTCCTCTTCTCAGCTCTAGTTAAAACTAGGGGAGAAGTAGAACTAGGGGAGAGGTAGAACTAGAGGGTCTGGTTTAGGAGTCTGTTTTGGCTGTGCCTCCTCGCTTGGCATGATAGGGTATGGCTCAGCCTCCATCCTGGATGTAGATGCTGCTGGCACTATCAATGACTACTCATCATCCTCAACCTCCTCCTCCTCAATGTCATTGAATGTGAAATTAAATCCACCCGTCTCCTCCTGCATAGCCTGCATCTCCAAATCATAAATATCATCCTTGATAAACAATGGAGGCTACTTCTGCACTTCCCAATCACTATAAAGGCCTATATCATCCCAACAGTTGGACAACATGGTATTTTCTCTACCTTCCTTGTGCATACTTGAAGATTATATTGAACAGAGACAAGGTCATTGAGGCTTTTCTTAGCTAACTTATTCCTCTTTTTTGTGTGGATGGCCTTGAACAAGCTCCAATTGCACTTACAACTAGATGAATTATAAATCTTCACTCCTTGGTGCAAAATTTCTGCAAATGATCTCATCAAAGGTTGGGAGGGTGTTTTTCCATTGGAAGAGCAAAATAAATCAGTCACAATGGGATAAAAATGGCATTTTCTGCATCCTAGGCATTGTATTCTCTGCTGCCAATTTTTTTGCAAAAACTTGCCAAAAATTTGGTGAGTTTTTCACAAACAACCTATGATTTTTTGTGGCCAGTTAACAGCAAAATCACTTGTTTTTATTGCTGGGCGAGTACTCAGGGAGTATTGCATATATGGTCTAAAGTTTAAACAATTTATTTACATATCCCAATACATTTTCAATTTCATGTTGGGATAACGTAATTTGGTAGCAACTGGGCCCTATATGAGAATTCATTATGAAACTTATGCCCATTTGAAATCTGGACATCTTTCATCAGACTATGATTCCAAATATTTCACTTTGATAGCAATTATGAAAACATTGCTTAGAGACAATTTGGTGAATCATGATTTTCTGGAGGAGCATTTAAATTGGGAATGGATAGGTTTGATTAGCTGTGATTTACTTTTGGCTTTTGGTATTTTTTGTAAAACTTAAATGAAACAGGATACTAGAAGGTGTTTACATGATTTTCTTGCATGGATGAATTATTTGAAGGACGCCTCTTTGGCTAGTAAGGCTATAAGACAGTTCATTCTTTCTACACAATTATGTTGCAGTAAAAATAGTGTAATGTATATTGCTCCTATATTAGGGGTCAATTTGAAATATTCAAGATGCTGCCTCTCTCTAGCAAAAGATAGTTTGCATGGGGAAGAAGAGTGGAAATTGTCAATGCTCGAAAGCACTACATACATAAAATTGTTCCATGTAATAACCTACCCAATTTACCACCAAAAAGTTGTACAATTCCTTTTCACTTTCCAATAGATTAATTGTGCAGGAAATATGCAAAACAGTTTGCATACTCTCTGAAATCTCATCATGTTCAGCACTTTTCACCATTATACATTTTAACAAACAGTTTGCATGTAGCCAAATGAGGCAACTTCTGATTTTGCAATGTACTATGTTTATTGTTGGACTGAATTTTAACATGGAAGGCTCAACAGATGAAATGATTATAACCAGCTAATCTTAGATGATTAAATACATGTAATGGTTTGCATACTCTCTGAAATCTCATCAGGTTCAGCGCTTTTCACCATTAAACATTTGAATAGACAGTGAGCATGCAGGCAAATGAGGTAACTTCTGATTTTGCAATGTACTATGTTTATTGTTGGACTAAATTTAAGAATGGAGGGCTGAACAGATGAAATGATCATAGCCAGCTATCTCAGATGATTAAATATGTTAGACAGTTGGCACACTCTCTGAAATCTCATCATGTTCAGCACTTTTCAACATCAAACATTTTAACAAACAGTTTGCATGCAGGCAAATGAGGTAACTTCTGATTTTGCAATTTACTATGTTTATTGTTGGAAGGAATTATAACATGGAAGGCAGAACAGATAAAATGATCATAGCCAGCTAGTTATATAAGGGGTAATAACATTTTATATGAAAATATTCCTAGTTACCCTGGTATGCCCAAACCCCGTCTGGACCAGGCCTGAGTTCGAACTGGTACCTGGTCCGGGAACAGGTCACTCAGTGGTCCGGTCAGGGTTTGATATTTGGGATCCAAGTTCGAACTTGTGTCTCTGATGGATGAACCTGGGCAAATTCGGCTTGCCTAGATTGAACCAAGATTGAACTGGGCTCTGCAGACGGCCAAAAGTGTCTTTTTTTGCAAATTTTATATTGTTTTCACATTCTTAACCCTAAAAAGTGTAAGTGAAAGGCTTATATTGGTTTCCAATTCTCATTTGTGGTGTGCATGTAGGATATTTTGAATCGAATTAAATCAAATGCAATGGAAAATTAATTCACTGTTCTAACATCCTCAAACAGGTGCAAAACATTAAATGAAGGTACAATCTGTAGAAAAGCAAGAAATCAGACTGCAATGTGTGAAAAACACAGTGTCAAGAGGCCTAACCAGCTATTTCTTCCTTCTCCAACCTGTGCATTGAAGTTTGGACTACATATTTATGCATTTACAAGCATTCCCAACTGCTCAACTTACTACCAACTTCCGATAACCAAAACTGCAACTTTAACATGACAGCATTGCAAAATTTAATCCATTAGTTGAACTGGAAACAATGATACTGAACTTTCTGTAATGATTTAATTATAGTTTTTTGAATTTTGGATGTTGAACTTGAAATATTTAAATCATAGTTCCGAGAATCACGGCGATTCATGCGATTCACACAATTCAACGATTCGATTCAAGCCAAACGATTTTTTGTGAATCAGTGAATTGAATCAGCAATAAAGGGTTTATGAAATAAGTTACTAAATTTCAAGGGTTTTTTTAATTTTCCGATTCATTACCGATTCGATTCCAATTCATGGCCGATTCATGATTCTATTCGGCATTGCTGATTCCGATCTGTTCGATTCTTGTTACTTTGATTTAAATATATGATGGTATGATCGCGATTCATGATGCTATGATTACAAGTTTTAATTTTAAAGCTTATGGTGATTTTGTTGTATAAATCATATGATTTTATGATACTATGTGACATTCCACTCATGCTTCTAGGCTTCATATATATATATATATAATTTAAAAAAAAAAAAAAAAAAAATTATTCTAAATTTTAACATGTTTTTGTATGAAAGAACCCAAATGAACCCAAACCCTTTCCAAAGTTTTACCATAGCGGCAAACCTGTTCTTCAAACTCATACTTCAAATCGAACTCAAACTGGTAACTTAAAATATTACAAGAGTTCTCTAGGCTTTCTCCTTCCTTGTTTTTATAGTCCCCTGGACCCTCTTGTTGGACTGCAATAAAGTATCTTATTTTAACTCTAAGGAAAGAGCTTCAACAAGCTGCTTGTTCTGGAACTCAACCTTGCATAAAGAGTAATGGTACTTATCGACTTTAAATAGGCACATATGCCTTCTTTTTTTAACTGAGAATGACCTGAAGCCTTATCAGTTTACAGCCCTGAGATTAATATTACTTTGCACCAAATACAATGAGGTCCAATTTACATAATATTGAGAATTATATGTAACAGTTCAATACACGAGATTTTTACAGTCAAAGTCTGACCTGGATGAGCTCTACAACTTCAGATTCAATGCAACAGGAAAGAAGTTTCAAGTATATGCAGAGACCATCAACAAACTCCCTCACGACCTCCCAGAACTGAAATATACCAAACATATTTTGCAAGTCTAATTTGAAGGTGTCCGGTAGATTGATAACAATCTGAAATACATTTTATTGCTGTCCTCAATGCAAATTATTTATATATGATGATTGTTGTTGAATATAACAATAGTAGTTCAGATCTTTGACCCTCTGAAATAGTTTTAATTTTTAAACAATGCTCAGATATATATATATATATATATGGGATTGTTTGATAAAGAAGCTGCAGTGCTCTAGATTTTCACAGCTACTACTCAAGGGGCATAAAATCATAAGACAATTCTAGTTATAAATCACTGGAATACTTGAATGCCTGTCAGTAACTGTTTTTTTCCACCTCCCACAAGAATATTTGAAATTGACCTTTTGATTGAAAACGTTCGACAGGAGCACTTTCACCAAATTCCATCAACCTTGCACTTCATCACAAGTGAAAGATTGGAAGATACAACCTTCGGGAAGAGCTGGGCTAGAGTCATTGGGACAACTGGATTCAATATAGCTTCACTGAATTTAATGCACCCTCTTTAATGCTTAAGTTTCATTTGCAAGGACGTAGGGAGCAGGAGTTGGAGTTCATTCCACAGAGTCATAGCTTATTGCAGGGCCCATGTGAGAGTAGCTTGTTGATCCAGTTCAATAACCACCATTTGGAGTTTATCTGCACCATTCCAGGGCCGTATGCAGGGCTTATGGTTTGCTCCTTGCAGTGGTCTTCACATTAAGAGCTTGGTAGGAAATATACTCCTGACTCAGAATCAGAAAGATATGTGCATATTTGGTGCTTGAAACAACCTTGATTCACTTCAGCGATAGTCATGTTAATATCTGAAGATAGCTGCTGAAGAAGAATCTCAAAGTTCAAACCAATCTTTGGCAATGTCAACAGGAACATGAAGCAGCTGACTGTTCATTTCTAGGCAGATATTATTTTCCAACAACAGTACCATATTTGATTATTAATGGAACCAAATCTTTTACTCCCAACATCGAGCTAGCAGTCAAAGTTTATTCAATTTAGTAACATTAATGTTACACCAATAACATTAAAGAATCAAACCTCCATATTGTGACTTATTTATCCTTGTTACTCCCAAGCCCTGATGATAACAAAAATTGAATTGAAATATTCAACACAGTAACAATTAACTTTATTTTCTTCACACCAAGCAATAGCCTTAAAAAAAAACTAACATTACCACGCAACAAGCTGCTATTGTTATCAAGATACATACGCACTCAAATTTTAGCAAATTTGTCTCTCAAAGAGACTTAATAATTTTTCTATTAAGCCCTCGGCAAAATTCCTGTTTGATAACTCCAACTTGAATTGGGTTTTTGTCCATATTGTGAGTAGTCCACATAGTTTCCGTTCTCAAGAAACTAAATGATAAACAAGAAGCTCCAAGAGTTCTTCGAAAGGAAATTAATAAATCAAACATGCTTGAATGAACCTCTCATTGTTCTTTTATAGCTCACTGCAGAGACTCTTGGCCTTCCCTTCGCTTTGCTTCTTAATTTTTCTTTTTCTTTATCTTTGTATTTTTGCCACTTTTAAATTAATTTTAATTTAGGGAAATTTTAATGAAGTGACTTTATTAACTTTTCACCTACTCTCTGTAAGATCACTATAATCTCCCCATTTTTGTGAGCATCAATTTTTAGTGGTTTAGCTTATCACAATGTCCTCATAGGCTGATAATGATGTTTAGAAGGCCTTGCTTTGTGTTGAAGATTGTAGCTATGATAGAGATCTTTATTTATGATTTTGCCATATGTTGGAAAAGGGATAATATTGTGTCAATAGTTGGAGAATATATTTATGATAATATTTGAGATAATATTATTTGAAGAGACATGTGTCATGCGAAGAGTCATGCGTTGTAATGTTCCCATTATAAATTAAATCATTAATCAAACTATTGTTAATGGGCCGATTGATTTAATATATCTCGGACCCATTTTTGTTTTGTTTTTGTAGTTTGTGTTTCTGTCGGCAATTTTTGTACACCCTCGGAAAGTTTTCCCCGACGGGTATTTAAGCACAGCTTGTAGGTAGTCATTAGGTATGCATTTTGGATTATTTCTCTATACTACAAATTCCTGTTGGAGTTCTTTGTTGTCTGCCATTTCAGAAGCGGAAGACCTTCCCTACTTGGCTCTCGCAGTTTCGGTGGGATTCAACCCTTACCCAATTCCATCGCCTGTAATACTTTGCTTAGATCTGGTAAATCAGAATACTATCATATTGCAAATTGGAGAAAACACCGTGTTTTATTTGATCAATTCTCTGTTGTATGTATTGGGTAATTCAATCTCTTCATTTATTTGCATTTAAACTCTCTGTTGTTACACCATTCGTCCACTCTTGTCCATTTTCCTTCAACTCAGTGCATCACTCGTACGGCCCCTCCCTTCAGGCATTGCTTTCCCAACATACCGTACGGCCTTAGACTTTTACCCCACGTATGGTCATCATTAGTATACCGTACAACCATCTCAGCACTATACGACCTAGTTAGCCCCCTAACGTACGCCCTCATTCCTCCCTCCCGCACGGTTACCAACTCCACCACCATACACCATCCCTCACCTTCATCGTACAACTGTATCCCTTTGACTTGATGACATCCCTTCTTATAACAGTATGACCATTACATGTTCATCCTACCGTACGACCTGCCTCCTTGAGACTGTATGGCCACTTCTCCTCCCTCATTGTACATACATAGGGACTGACAGGATTGGTGTTTTAATAGTGCATTTCACACGGGGAAAATACTTCCGTGGTCACCTAGGGAACGAGACATTACAATGGTATTAGAGCTTTGATCCTCCTAGCCTGTGAACAGTGAATGAGAATTTCTAGCCGGAAGAGGAGAATCCATTTGGTTGATAGAATGGCGGTAGAACCAAAAGCCACAACGGCCAAACTCGTGGCATTGCTAAGAGAACTTGTGAGGAATCAGGCACAAATCAATGATACTCAGCAACTCATGGAAGAAACTCTCAAGAAATTGACAAACAATAAAGTATCCGTTGAACAGAATAGTCACAACGCGGACTCTGTGTCAGGTAAAGAAAATTCTCATCCTGCACATTAACGACCTTACATGTCGTCTTTTCCCCCACGGACGGGGGTACTGCAGGGATGAAAGCAACCAACTTTTGAGGAGGTTCAAGAACAACTGAGAGAAGATTGGAAGAATGCGAATTTTGAGGAAGATATATCTTACAAAGACTACGCAGATCTGAGAAAGATATTTTGGAAGTAGAAACCAAGGATTTTTTTAACGCTGATCTTAGGAAGAAGTTAAGTAAAATTGTCTCCATTTCATGGATTTAGATCCATATCTGCGCACGCATGGGTAATGAAGGCCAATGCTTACTTCTAGCTAAATCTTATGCCAAAAGAATAAGCAATTAAATTTGCGACGTTACACTATTGTGCATGAATGGTGGCATCATGACACCATCACACTGGGGCATGATCAAATAAATACCTATGCGAAATTCACTAAGAGATTGATAGATTGACTTCATGGTAAAAATCCAGAACTCAATTTCAAAGATTTGGCACAACTAAGGCAAACTGGATCGGTTGACCAGTACATTGCAGAGTTTCATAAGCTCTTTGATTTAGTCATGGACATTTTTGAAAGAAGACGGATAGTGATCTTCATGGACAGGTGAACATAACCACTAAAGGGTTGGATAAAGGGGTTCAATCCTGCCACCCTGTCGGAGGCCAAAAAGAAAGCACGGAGTATGGCATCATCGTCGGCATCATTCTCTCAAGGTTACATTCCAAACCGTCAATGTTTCCGAGGGACAAAGATAATAAACCTTCGTTGAGCAAGATGTCGTTAGACGAAGCTACCAAACAAGAGCTCCGAAGGAAGAAACTATGTTTCAATTGCAAAGGGCCATGGGAACCTAGACACAGATGCCTTGGGAAAGGAAAGATCCACTACATTGAGGTTGTGTCTGATGATGAGGATGAACAAGATACCCACTAAAGACAGCCAACCCCACGAGGACACCAAAAATGGTTAGTGTGAACCGTACGAAAAGAATTGTAGCATTGGTACATCGTTGAGGAACTATTGCCTTAGCTAGTAGCCCAAGGTGTACAGTATTTCGTGTACGGGGAACCCTTCAAAGATAAAGGGTTATGGTGATGCTCGATAGTGGAGCTGCTCTAAACTTCATAAACTCTCTAGTGATACGAAGAGGTCCATCTACGGAGATGCACGCAAGATTTCAGGTCAAGATTGCCAAAGGGACTTGCCTGCCCTGCACACACCTTGTTCTTCAGCTAAGTATCACAATGGCGAATCACACGGTGATTGAGGATTTCTTCATAGTGGACCTTGATGATATGGAGGTTATTCTAGGCATACAATGGATGGAGACACTTGATGAATACTTAGAGCTTCAAATGGATGAACTTCACTTTTGTTGTCAATGGAAAGAAAGTTGTTTTCCACGGAATGACAAATGAAAGTCTGAAGGAAGTTTTTGCACATCGGATGGAGGCAAATTTTCGGCATGATGACATTGGTTGGGCTGCACATTGTTTTGTCTCGGTGGAACCTATAGAAAAGCAACAGACACCTTCCTAGGATGATGATCTGCAGAATATATTGAGTGAACATGATAAAGTTTTTATTGACATTCCTCTTGGCATACTGCCTCATTGAGGGTTTGAACATACTATTGAGTTGGAAGTTGGAGCCAAGCCGATCATAACCACACCCTATTTCCATCCCAAGAAATTTAAAGATGAGATCGAAAAGACTATTCAGGAATTGCTGGAGAAAGGATGGATCCGTCCCAGTTCTAGCCCTTTCGTGTCATCAGTGGTATGGGTCAAAAAGTACGGGACGATGCATATGTGTGTGGACTACTGTGCGGTGAACAAAAAACAATAAAGAATAGATATCCCATTCCAAGGATAGATGAGTTGTTGGATGAATACATGGCATAGTCTATTTTTCGAAAATAGATATCCGTTCTAGATACCATCAGCTCTGCATGAGGTAGGAAGATGTGGAAAAAGCGGCCTTTCGTTGTCACTACGAGCATTATGAGTTCCTGGTCATGCTATTCGGATTAACAAATGCACCTACTACATTCCAATCATGCATGAATCGCATCTTCAACAAACAATTGCGAAAGTACTTACTAGTATTTTTTGATGATATTCTTGTTTATAGTAGGACATGGGAAGAGCACTTGAAGCATCTAGACGTAGTCCTATGGATCATGAAGGATCAGTCCTTGTTCGCCAAGCGATCCAAGTATGAATTCGGTATGACAAAAATATTGTACTTGGGGCATGTTGTCAGTAAATATGGAGTTCAAGTTCATTAGGAGAAGATTCAGGCTATCTTTGATTGGCCTCCCCCGAAATCACTCACAAAGTTGCGAGAATTTTTTGGAATGTGTAGTTATTACCAGAGGTTTGTAAAAGGATTCTCTCAGCTCAGCGATCCATTAACAGATTTGACAAGAAAGGGTTCCTTTCAGTGGAATGAAAAGCACAACTCATTTTTGATAAGCTGCAAGAAGCAATGAGCACTTGTCCCATACTTGCATTGCTTGATTTTTCTCGACCTTTCATTCTGGATTGCAATGCATCCGGAGAAGGCATTGGCGCAATACTGATGCAAGATAGACATCCCATAGCCTATGAGAGCAGGAAGCTTACACAAACAAAATGCTTATATTCCATTTATGACAAAGAGATGTTGGCCATCATACATGCACTAACCAAGTTCCGACAGTATCTGCTGGGTGCCAAGTTTGTTGTTTTCATATATCACAATAGTTAGAGATTTTTTCTAGAGCAATGGGACTTGAACGAGAGGCAACAAAAATGGGTAAGCAAGGTTCAGGCTTTTGATTTTGACATTGAATATGTGAAAGGAAAGAACAATGTGGTTGTAGATGCTTTGTCTAGGAAACCCGCTATTTGCTTACTAACCCAGATTTCAACTGACTGAAAAACACATTTGTTGGTAGAATATTCCAAAAACACATTTGCCTATGAGCTAATGGATGACAACACCCAGGATGATCGGTACAAAGTGGTGTATGACAACATTTACTATAAGAATCGGATATTTTTAGTGTTGGAATCCAAATTGAAGTAGAAAATCTTGAAGGAAGTCCACGACTCACCCTTGGCAAGACAATCGGGCTTCCTCAAAACTTACAGATGTCTCAAAGAGAGGTTTTCATGGAAGGGTCTTAAAGGAGACGTATTGCAGTATGTAATAGAGTGTGTAGTCTACCAGTAGAACAAATCCGAACATACTCTATTCGTTGGGTTACTGCAACCTTTGCTAGTTCCAGAACAAAAGTGGGAAAGTATCACAATGGATTTCATTACTAGACTTCCTAAAGTGAACAGAAAGGATTGTATTTACGTGGTGGTTGACAAACTGATGAAGTATGCACATTTCTTCACCATCTCCGCAAACTTTTAGGCCACACAGGTAGTCGATCTATTTTTTAGAGAAGTTTTACGTCTGCATGGGTTACTCCAAAACATTGTAAGTGTTTGGGATGGACGATTTATTAGTATCTTTTGGACAAAACTGTTTCGACTAGTTGGAATAGAATTGTTGCCAAGCACTAGTTATCACCCTCAGATAGACGGACAGATGGAGATTGTGAACAAGTGGCTTGAAGGTTACCTTTGGAATTACGTTTCGACATAGCAATGGGCATGGGTCAAATGGATGCACCTAGGGGAATATTGTTACAATACCACTTACCACATGTCTATTGAGATCGCATCGTTCAGAGCACTATACGGGTATGAATCCCTTTCCTTCATTAACACAGTTCTGGGTGACAGTCACATACCGAGGGATGACATCCTCAAATGCTTGAAAGAAAACTTACAATGGGCACAAAATCAACAGAAGATGTACGCCAATAGACATTGAATGGACAGGAGTTTCAAAGTAGGGGACTTGGTCTATCTTAGGCTCCAACCATATCAACAATCCTTGTTGAAGGAAAAGGGAAAAGAAAAACTAAAGCCACGATTTTATGGCCCCTATTGTGTAGTTCGTCGCATTGGTGAAGTCGCCTACGAGCTAGAACTTCTGGAGGGGAGCTGTATTCATAATGTCTTCTATGTTTCATGCTCGAAGAAGGTCGTAGGGCAGAACGTCATGGTAGCCACAGACCTTCTGCCACTTAATGAAGAAGGAAAACTCATATTGGTTCATCAGGTCACGGGGCTGGATTTTATGCTTATGCCCAGGTTAAGCCTTCTCCTTGAGAATCTCCAAAACCTCGCGCGGCACTGGCGATCCCTACTTCTGATCCACCATAAGATGCGACCATTTTTGTTCACCCAGACTACGCCTCCCTGTCTTCATCAAATGCCCACGCATCTGACTGCCTAAACATACACTCCCGCGGAATAGAAGCGCATGCCGAACCATCCTACTCCTGGTTCTTTTCCTTAGGTGCACCACGCACGCATCCTCGAGCCTCTGGCTCTACCCCTGTTCAACCTCAACGCTGAACCCCTGCTTAGCCCTTGTGATATCTTCGCCTCGGCGACTCCCATAAGCCCACCTTACTCCGACATCGGCCACATAGGTGATCTCAACTCCCACGAGTCTCTTGACCACATCATGATCCTCTATGATCATCTTGCCACTTCTTGAGAATGCACCGAGCTCCCAGAGCTCCTCATGCTCAACTCGCTTGACTCCCTGAGTCCAACGCTGCACCACTGCAACCTTGCATCGAGAACCTCCTAGATTCCCTTGCTGAACACTGCATCCACACTGGCTGACTTGGACCCCCAAGAGTTCTCCCCAGCTCATGCATATGCTTCCAAAGCATACTCAACACCATCTTGACATCTCTCTGAACCTACTAGCTCAACACGCATACACCCAGTGCATACTCGATACCTCCACGATACCTCTCTGAACTTCCTGGCTCATACGCACACCCACACGGTATACTCGGCATCCTTATGGCACCTCTCTGAACTTCATAGAGTCCTCCAGTCCAATCCTTAACATGAACATGCCTCCACGGCACTCCATCACTTGTTAGTCTCCCTAGCTCCCCACAGAGCCCACGGAAGCCCAACCCTTGCTCCCCACGGAACAACCGTCAACCTTAGCCAACTCTGGATCCCCATCATGAGCCCCAACTGCTTCGACACCCCAGTCTATGTCTACATGCCTTTGTTGGTGACCCACAAGTCCTCGTACACCCGGTGCACTCAAACCAACCTCCTCATGCATCCACGCCGTCTCATGCTCAATCCACGGATCCCTTTGCATTGCACAACCTACTTGAGTTCCACACCCTAGCTCCATGATCCGCCCACCCTGTGGGACGCTGGCCGGTCGGACCAACTCGGTGAACACTCCATAGCTTCACCTCCGAAACACTTCGCCCATCTGCTTCACCCGTTTCACTCATGCGCCACAAGCCTTTGTTCCTAGCCTTCCATCATGACTCACCTCCTTGAGCCATGTCCACCGACTACCCCTTCGGATACTTGACACGATCTGCCCATTTGACTCGGCATCTCCTTGGCATCATTCCGAGACACTATATCCCGCTTGCCATCCTTGACCTCCACAGTCTATGAGATCCAACCTCAATGCAAACCCATGCAACCAAGCACCCAGGATGTGCGCCCAAGGCCACACCCAACCGATACCGCACCACTTAGCCATTCAGCGCAATGACACCATTCCCACACAGCTAACCTCAAGCACACAATGCTCCTACTCGGACAAACCATATTGCCTCCTACCGCAGGACTAGGAAAACCGCTTCCCTAGCTTTCGGACACCGGACAACTCCCAGAGCTGTCAACATCGATCCAGCTTCTTTGCTACACTGAGACAAGGACCTTTGTCATAATGCCAAACCTCACCACGTTGCGTAACGGCGGAGCAACACTTCATTGCCCCTAAAGACTTCGCGTCACCTCTGTCTCCCGGAGACCAGAGGGAGGGACTACTCTACTTCGACCCTCTCGAGGGAGATGGACTCTCCAAGCCATCCGTCATGCACACCGGCACTTACCCTCCGCGGATACACCTCAGCTCGGCTCCACGCCTCGCCTACACCACAACTATGCTAGAGGGAACATCTCGTAGCACAGCCCCAAGATCACACCTCGGCCCGGATCCAACACCGTGCCTACACCACAACTATGTTGGAGGGGAACCACTCGCAACACAGCCCCAAGATCACACCTCGGCCCGGATCCAACACCGTGCCTACACCACAACTATGTTGGAGGGGAACCACTCGCAACACAGCCCCAAGATCACACCTCGGCCCGGATCCAACACCGTGCCTACACCACAACTATGTTGGAGGGAAACCACTCGCAACACAGCCCCAAGCTACACCTCGGATCATGTCCCGGACAAGATCCTACACCACAACCATGTCTGCCCAGCACACGACATAGTCCCATTTACACCTCGGCAAGACCCACGTCTGCCTACACCACACCTGTGTGCACCCAGCTTTGCAGCACAGGCCCATCCGGCCTCAAGGTCTCATATCGCGAATCACCAGCCCCTTACATCCTCCCCCACTTAAAAACAGGCGACGTCCTCGACGCCGACACCACTGTCACCCTGTCACACTGGATCTACAGATGTCTTGTATCCCAGACACTGGCTGTTGTCATCGCCCCATATACCTCCGGTGCACACCTTCTGTTTCCACAACATACTTGGTGCTTGTCAGCATCCCTGATACTGACCCCACTTGCATGAAACCATATCCATGTCTAACTCCACTGAGCCGATCATCCCTGATGACACCCCTGAGAACTTAGCACTACTGCTTCGTCTCCACTCAGTCCTGTCTTCCACCTTCAACTGCCCAAGACTCCATTTCTTGGCATCCACTGAAAGACACACTTGCCATCCCTCCGATGCACAAGTCACCTAGCTTTCCCAAGCCTCACACGGTCAACCTTCGGCCTCTTGACTCCTGCTGTGCCACTATGATTGCCTGCTGAAGAACCTTCTGGCGTGCCCTGCACCCAACTCGTCCCCACACACTGCAAATCAACTCGGCCACCAACATTTGCCTACCGATCCACTTCCAGACCCTTTGTGCAAGTATTGGAACCAACTGAGATCATTGGAGTACGTGAGAAGACCTTGCGAAACCGCACGGTGAAGGAATATTTGTTACATTGGAAACACTTGTCATTGGACGATGCGACATGGGAGGGCGAGTACATTCTTCAGCAACCAACATTGCATTTGCTTGAGGACAAGCAAAATTTGGGACGGGAGCACTGTAATGTTCCTATTATAAAATAAATCATTAATCAAACTATTGTTAATGTGCCGATTGATTTAATATATCTGAGACCTATTTTTGTTTTGTTTCCATAGTTTGTGTTGCCGTCAGCTATCTTTGTACACCCTTAGAAAGTTTTCCCCAATGGGTATTTAAGCACGACATGTAGGTAGTCATTAGGTATTCTTTTTGGATCATTTCTCTATATTGCAAATTCCTGTTGGAGTTCTCTGTTGTTCACCATTTCAAAAGTGGAAGACCTTCTCTACTTGGCTCTCACAATTTCGGTGGGATTCAACCCTCACCCTATTCCGTCGCCTATATTTCTTTGCTCGAATTTGGCAAATCGGAGCACCATCATATTGCGAATTGTAGAAAATACTGTGTTTAATTTGATCAATTCTCTATTGTATGTATTGGGTAATTCAATCTCTTTGTTTTTTTATCTGCATCTAAACTCTCTGTTGTTACACCATTTGTCCATCGTTGTCCATTTTCCTTCAACTTAGTGCATCACCCGTATGACCCCTCCCTTCAGGCATCCCTTTCTCAACATATCGTACAACCTTAGACTTTCACCCCATGTACGGTCATCATTAGTATACTGGACGGCCATCTCAACACCATACAACCTAGTTAGCCCCCTAACATACGCCCTCATTCCTCCGTCCTGCACGATTACCAACTCCACCACCGTACACCATCTCTCACCTTCACTGTACAGTTGCACCTCTTTGACTTGACGACATCCCTCCTTACAACTGTACAACCATTACATGTTCATCCTATCGTACAACCTACCTCCTTGAGACCGTACGACCACTTCTCCCTCACCGTATAGACATAGGGACTAACAGGAGTGGTGTTTTAACGGTGCATTTCACATGGGGAAAATACTTCTGTGGTCACCTCAGGAATGAGACATTACATGCATTTGGAAACTTGAAGAGTCTTGTAGTTGGAAATTGAAGACCCCTTAACCAAAGAGAAAGATTTAGAGAAATTTGAGACCTTTCCAACGAGCTATCACACCATAGGATGCGCATCCAGATGAGGCCAAAAAACCCCTTATTACTCCAAAATGGCTAAAACTTAACCTTATTTAATTTATTTAATCACCAACTTAGGAAATATTTAAATATATTAAAATATTTCCCAAATGGTCCCAAAAGGCCCAAAATGACCAATCAAACATGAATCTGACCTTGTCACCTGTCTGTGACTGATGCTGGACAAGATGTGTCAACTGGTAGTCCATCCCTAAAATCTAGGGATGCTCCTAAAAAGTAGGAGACAGCCCCAATCAACCAAAATTGAGTCCCAATGACTCCCCTGCTGGGTGCACCTCTGAGAGAACTGTCACTGAACTGGGAGTTCCTCCTAAAGAATAGGAGATGCACTCTAAGTCTCCAAAACGTTTGCCGAGGTCTCCAAACACCTCCTAGACCACTCCTAGTCAATCCCTACAAATTAGGAATCCCTCCTAAATTGTAAGAAACTGTTGTCTACTGCTGCAAACTACTTGGGAAGCTCATGCATGACTCTCAAAGTCCCTGGGTTGGTTCCCTCTACGCTCTGCTGGCCTATGGGAACCAGATAAAAGACCAACCTTGCTAGAAATGTTGTAGCTAAGGAAGGGCAGAAATTGGGGACATGACAGGGTGTTATATGACGATTCTCTCATTTTCAATTTATAGATGTGATTGCCTAATGTAAGGTGATGCAACAACATGTGGAAAGTATTGTACTTGAATATTTATATTAATAAAAGATATATTTTTCTAATGTGGCTGGGTTTGTCCATTCAAGCTGAAGGGTTTACCCAAGATAATCTTGTGTCCTTTGTGTAATTGTACTCTACTTTTCTTATCAATGTTTATCATTATTATTTGGGCAAAACATTAACATGGTATTAGAGTGGGTTTAAATAAGATCAAGAACCAGATTCCTTCAAGAAGTGTTCTGCAGGCTCTTTATTTTGTGATCTTTCTAGAGAACAATTACGGTTGGAGGTTTTAATTCAGGAAATTTTCAAAAGGATGGATTGTAATTGATATCAACAATCAAGTTATAACTTAAGTTTTCTGTGAAGCTATTGTTAAATCTTTTTTAATGACATTATCATGAATTTCTGACCATGTCTGAGTTGTTTGTATGTAGATTGTATTTGCAAAATATTTGGAAATTTTGAAATCATTGTGTTTGTTTTTTTTTTTTTTATGAATTGGGATACAGAGAATGGAAATGAGTTAGAATTCAAAGCATGCAAATAGCTATTCTAGTGTGGTTATGAACAATATGATGGTATCCATTTTTAAAGCAACTTTTGTTGTGGTTTCTCATGGTGGAAGGGAAGTGTCGAGGGAACTATTGATTTTTGAAGATGCCATGTGCATGTCTGTAGCCATTTAAGGCTGAGATGCGTATTTTTATCATGGGGTTAAGTTTGTGATTCTCATTAGCTTATATCATGTATGGAAAAAAGGGACCGTATGAACTGTCTACTGGAGCAAAATCAAAGTCTTGGAAACCTTGTGAAGCATAGAAAGGAACATAAATATCAACAACTAAAATTTGTAATGACAAACAACAAATGCCATCACACTCTTGGTGTCATGTAGTTAAGATTTCCAAGACAATGAAGTTGTGCTAGGAAAAGATCGACAATTGAAGTGGAGTCACAAGATGAAGTAAAGGTGGGTGGAGTTCATGGCTCGAACCATGTTAACTGGTACATTAGATGACATTAGGCATGTTTAATGGGTTGTTATTGGCGAGAATGGGTGAAAGATGTTGGATGTTGTGCTACATGATGAATTCCATAATGTGGGAGGTGCTTGGTTCCTGGAAGCAATCACTTGGGGTTCATTATTGTGAATGCATTGAGGCTTCCTGTTGAGTTTTTGGCTTTTAGAGGAATGATTGTCTCCAATATTACATCATTATAGCATCAAACCCAAAATCGCAATACATAGTACCATCATCAAACAAAAATCTCACATAAAGGTGAAGGACACAGAGAGTGATCTATGGATAGAGGCAGGCTAATTGAATATATTGGGCACTTGTTATCTTTTATGTGTTTGCATGGCCTAAAGAAAGAATTCAAATTGTCCTCAGTTCATATCCTTCGCATTTTTCCTTTAGTCGTTAGTTTTTTAAATTTGATTGCGTTATCACTACACGACAACTGCTTGCACGAAAGGTGATTATTTTTATCATATGCATATGGTATTGAGTTCTAGCTATGCCTCCAATTTCGCAATCTATAATGGCAGTTTGATGGAACTATTCATCTATTTAGTTTCATTGTAGTGATGAATTTTCACAAATTGGTTTTCAGAAGATGTGACAGGTAATAAAAGAAGTACTGAGATGTAAGCACCATACATATATAACAACACAACTATAATAAAGTGTGGGTATTAAAGATACTGTATGCAGATTAAGAAGGAAAATCGATCAATGGAATCCAATAATAATGAACTAGATAACTTACTATTAAATGATATCACCAAAAAGTTAAAGGAAAGTAATAAACGTGAATCCTATATATTAGATAATACCCATCAAAGGTGGCAAATTGTTAAAAGATAATTTATAAACTGGCCCTTTGACATGGGCTATGTCATATGAGAGATTAGGCCATTCTGACAAGTTTGCGTGTAATCTAAGGACCCCCATCATCCACAAGTTATGTGTGTTGAACCATGATAGACTCAAGATGCTTAAATCTCATCTATTTCAGGATACATAAATTCTGCTCTACAAACAATTGGCCAAACTGAAGGATGTTGATTAACATTTGTTCCAAGATATTCAGATAAGTATATCCATTATCTTTTGAATACTAAATTTTATTTGAGTTAAATCTTTTATTTGTATTTCTATACATCTATAAGAGTTGTTTGCCTTGATTTTTTACTTTCTTGCTAGTGTTGTTCTTGCAGGAAAAAGAAAATGATATCAGATTAAGAGGGAGTCTGAAAATCCATGTGTGTGACTGCATGATTTTAATGGGCCTACCCCCTATGTACATCATGAGGAAGTGACAATTTCCAAATGATTATCACTTGCATTTGTGGAAGTTATTGAAAGGTGGTGATCTTTGAATAACTTGATCTTTTATTGTGATAGATATTTTATGATGTTTGAATCAGATCATAATAGATTAAATTGCATGGTGGATTAAGTTCCTTAAACAAACCATGGCCTTCTATTGTGATACACATTTAATGATGTCTAAAACAAATCATAATAGATTATATCATGCGTGGTGGATTAAGTTCCTTAAGCAGACCATGGCCTTCTATTGTGATAGACATTTTATGATGTTTGAAACATATCATAATAGATTATATCTTGCATGGTGGATTAAGTTCCTTAAACGGACCATGAATGTTCCTATGGTAAGTATCATTGAGGATACATGTGCACATACCTCATGAACAATACTCAAAGTACTTTGTGAATTTTATGCAACTTGATGTTTAGGAGGCCAATAGTCAGAGTACTTGGTGAACATCATGCGACTTGATGTTCAGGAGGCCATTACTCAGAGTATTTTGTGAATATCTTGCAACTTGACATTCAGGAGGCGATTACTCAAAGAGTACTTGGTGAATGTCATGTCACTTGACATTTAGGAGGCCATTACTCTTGATATCATGAGATGATATTCTAAATGATGGATATCTTTTGATCAAAGTTATCCTTAAAACTGCCATTCCTAATATTACATCGAGGTAATATCTGTTCTTGTGTTTATCCTCCCTAACGAAGATGGAGTGTTAATGTTAGTGTAGTTTCAGTCAGAGAAAACTCATTGAAGATATATATATATATATACACACACACACATACATATATGTATATGTATATATATATATATTATATAATTTATTATCACATTCTTAATCATAATTAGAAAATATTATTGATAATTAGTGAGAGTTAAAGAGACATGTCTCTATGGAGACATGCCTCATGCCTCTTAATGTCATATACATATGCATTGAGAATGTAATTTATTACACAAAAATTAGAAGGTGTTAGTACATGCACCAATCATTTTTCAGCACGTCACCCTTAAATATGCCACCTTTGGACACATTCCCTTCGAATCCCCCTTGGTTCCTTTAGGGTGGGTTCTCATAGCTCTGCATCGAGAGTGGTTATCATCTACCTAGGGAGAGCAAGATTTGCCAGTTATGCAGTATGTGTGAGATGGAGACTGTAAGAGCACTTTATTTTCTATTGCCCCATATGCTATTTGATTAGAGGCAAATTCTACTACCTTTTCAGAGGTGTTCAGTCCCTCTCCACTGCTTTCAGATTCATAGACCAGCAATGCCTTGCTCTCTAAATTTAGGAGTCCATTACACTTCGGGACTGCTCTCTTCCATTTTAGCATCAAAATTATGATACAATGCCTTCTTGCTAGCTTATCACTTCCTTCCTTGAGATTTACTCAACATGTAGCACCAAGTGCTACTTTGGTCTCCTCTCTAGCCTCATCGGCTTGTGCATCTCCATAAGGGTTATCTTTTGCAGCAGGTTTCTTCATCTTCATGGTTGTGTCAGAAGCAGGTTGGATGCCCATTGGCTAGTTCTATGGCTTATCCTATGGTGTTGGGGATCTTCATGTCTATGCAAACTTTGTAGTAAGGGTTAGGGAATTCGTAGTGGGGGTTCCCTTCCCCCCTCTCTCTCTCTTCTTCTCGTTCAGTTGTTTGCTTGTCTTTGTTGCTTCTCTTCAGGGACCATTTGGTGTCCCTACTGTGGACTGACTGCTTGTCTTGTTTCGAGAATCCGTAGGACCTATGTGGTCTTTTGTTGGACATTAATAGATTGAATTTATCTTTATCTTATCCAAACATCTAAAACTACTTCTAAATTAGATCCGCAAGCTCCTTTTGAATTGCATCTTCTATAGTGTTGAAACCACTTATTTAAATTCTACATAGGACCTATAATAATATTGAAGTTGTCCCTTTTGAATAAATTACTTCGAGCCATTTAAATATCATTATTATTATTTCCCTTAATCTATCATTTGCTAATGGTAACTAAAATAGGCTACAATTCTTAATTTACTTTTATTTTTTAGAAGGGGACATGACATTTTTAGTCTTGACTATGACTTAGGGCAACTCATTCTAAAATATTGTTGGGATTGGTTGTCTTCTAAATGTTTAGGCCGTAGCTAACAAACTCCAACTTAACGTAAGTTTGATAGACCAAATTTTTGTGACTTAGTAAAAAGTAAGCAACTTAAAAATTTATCTTTTGATTTGCTTTGAAAAAAAGAACACAAATTCTATGCAAAATGCTATTAAAAAATGTAGCAAATGACTCTATATATTTTCGGGGATGTGTTGTATTGTAACATACCATTTTTACTAAGCTGAAAATAGAGAACATATTCTAAGATTATAATCGAATATCATAATGGAATGACATAAAGTAGTTGAAATCCATTACATGATATAGAAAGGAAAATTGTCAACTGAATTTATTATACAAAGATAAGTAATCAGAATTTAAGCAACGACTATATCCATTTCATTTGAAAGACAACTAATGTAACTTCCATAACCAACTTCTAAAATTACATTTTGAAAGAAACTAACAATTTAACTATATTTACAATTATGCACTTCAAAGTAACATAAAAAAGTATGTACAAGTAAAAGATTAAAAATTCATACATGTAACGTACAAACTGTTGATGCGTTGTGCAAGCCTTGGCATTTGGTGAAGAGGAGAAGAATTGACATAGGGTTAATCTCCCAACTGCGAACCTTAACATATCCCCACACAATCTCTTACGAGAAAGACCCTACCTACCTTGAGTTTAGGCTTGGGGTGTAATGTTTCATTATACGATTAACCTTCAGGAATTGGTTTGCCTGTGTGTGAGCCTAGCGAATGTCATAATCAAACTCCAGACAAGCATGCACTGGGTCACAATAGCCGTACAAAATAGCCGAGATGGGATGAACGGTTGAGTAAGAGTGATGTATGGACTGCTTGGGGCCCGTACGGTAGCTGCTTGGAGGTTGTATAGTAGCTTCTTGGATGTCGGACGGTAACTTCTTGGAGGTCGTGCAATAGTATGTAGGCCGTACATGTTTGAGGGGGACAAACTGGTGTCCATATGGTGGAATCAAAGATGTACAGATATGGCTGTACGGGATGATGGGGTTGTCGTGCGATAAGGGTGAGGAATAGGCCGTACAATGTAATAGAGCAAGGGCCATACAGTGAGATGTGGGAAGACATACAATTGTGGAGTTGTCCAGGCCGTACGGTATAAATGGTTAAGCTACGGTGGGTGCAGAGTGAGTTACGAACTAGTTATTAGCACATATACTCGCCAAATTGATCAGTGATAGTGCAAATGGTACAATCCAATTTCATATATATATATATATATATATATATATATATATATATATATATATATATATATATATATATATATATATATATATATATATATATATAGATGAATCTATAACAAAGATGATGCGAGGATTTGCCAGATCCAAGCAAGTAATGCAGAATGGAATAGGGTGAGGGATGAATCCCACTGAAACTGCAAGAGCCAAATAGGGAAGATCTTTCACTTCCAAAATGACGAACAATCCAGAACTCCAACAAAAATTCACAGTACAAGAAATAATCCAAAATCGTATACCAACTACTACCTCCATGTCGTGCTTAAATACCCATTGGAGAAACTTTCCAAGGGTTTACAAAGATAATCGATGACCACATCTACCTACGGAAACAATTAAATAAAAAATGGGTCCAACATATATTAAATCAATCGGAACCACAAATACAAATATTATTAACTTGGGCCCCATATTAATTAATTAAAAGTCCTTTTGTTATATTATTTAAATTCTGGGACCTGTTAATTAATTAATTAAATTTAATTATTACATTCAAATTTGGGGACATGACATGGGGCACCATATCCTGCCATCTGAGCATTCCTTTTTTAGAGTGTCGGCTAAGTAGTGGACAAGGTTGAGGAACTCCTCCAACAACCTCCCCTTTGTTAGCGAGCACTCTTACCTCTAGTGATCAGTTGTGGAAGGCATGCTTCTAATCTACCTTGGCCAAGGATATAGATGGGCAAATGAATAGCTCAATCACTACCGCTCGACTTGACAAATGAATATACTTTGGACAATCATGAGCTGACTTGGACTAAACAGTTCTTTCTAAATGTTCATACACTTTAGTTATTGATTTACAGTTTATTCTTGTAGGGATACCTCTCCTCTTCATCCATTTATGCTTGACCTTGCTGGTCTGGGGTGCATCTTGGGAGATTGCTAGTAACTATGTGCTCTTTATCAATCTTAATTATGTATACCAATCTGATTCTTATCTCAACTGGTATATGGCTAATACCAGTGTACAAGTCAGATATATACTTTATGAAAATTGAAGGAACCATTCTTATGCAAAACATACAATATTATGCATTATACAATATTTGTTCAACATTCTTAATGGGACCATTTCGGATCAGACTCTACAGGTCTGTACTAGCACCCGATATGCACCAAGATACATAACCAAGATCGTTGTTACACATTATCATAATGTTCTTTCATTCCGTAGTAGAAATCAAAAAGAAAAGATGCATTGTAAAGGCATAGCATATGAGATATGAAATAAGACTTGCGAAAAAGATTTCATGACTTGAAGTACAACTCAAAATCTGTTGACGTGATCTTTTAACATAGCTCCACACGGAATCACTATCACAAGCATGGCCAATATTGTAGTTGAGGTATGGTAATATGATCTTGGAATATTGTTGGAAGGAATTATGGAGAAAGAGAAGAGCTTCGGCTCAGAGCAATCGCGTGTGGAGAAGAAAATGAATTTTTCATTTAATTCCTCAGTCACGGGGAGAATAAAATAAAGCCTATCGTGGCTTCTTCAGTTACAAGAAAGGAAGCTCGATCAAGGCCAAACATTAGTTACAAAAACTTCTCATAATTTTCAAAATTTAAATGAGTGATGCCGATATGAAGGTGGCAAACGCTCGTTGATATGAAGCCATAATTAAAACATAAATATCATACTTTCTCATGGTTTATGCCATATATATATATATATATATATATTGTCATCATGCTATTGAATTTCACCTATAGTTGTACATACACATATACATATGTATATGCGTGTGTAATTTTTGGAGCATGTATAATTCGTTTTATCATTATATTGCCTGTGCACACTGGCATATACATATATAGACATGTAGGAGCAAGTTATGAATGTTAGCAAATAATATGGTGTCAATATATATATATAAAGTTACAATTGCTGACCATTCCACAGTCTCATAAATAAAGGAAAGGTAATAGTTTCTCTCATAGTTGGAAAACTTGCCAAATGCAAAAACTCGCCAAGCCCCCCAAAAGTTTAATCGGGAAAAACTCGGCGATTTAAAAAAAAAAACTCGAGAAAAACTCGGGAACTTAAAAAACTGCTGAAATTTAATTAAAAATACATTTATTTTGCAAAATTTAATGAGAAGATGAATCTAATAAGTTAATTAAAGACAATACAAAAGAAAGAAACAAAGTTTAGATATATATAAATGCATAATGCGTACAAAATTGCATTCTCATGCAGAATGCTCATGGTAGGAAGCAAAATAGTAAAGTACTAAATAGTTTCAATCTGTCAAACTAGAAGTAAATACTAAAAGTCTAAATACATCAATACAATGTCAATCACATCTTCCTCTTTCCACTTGCACTAGCAGGAAAGCGAGGGGGTCTAGTCCTAGAAGAAGTGCCCCGCACTGGGATAGGGCGTGAGTTGCGTGACTGTGAACTCTGTGGCTGTGCCCCCTCGCTCGACGTCCCTACTGATTGGCTCGGCATCCTAGAAGAGGATGCATCTCCTCCTAATGGTAATGCATGATCCTCGCCTGAATCATCATCATCCTCGTCCTCATCCTCAATGTCATCCATAGTGAACTGAAAATCAATGTTAGCCTCCCCCTCCATGGCCTGCCTCTCCAAATCAGCGATCTCATCTGGTGTAAACAATGGACTTGGCTCCTGTGCTGTCCAATCAGAATAAGGATCTATCTCATCTAGATCAAGCGGACCAGGTAGTTCTAAGAGCTGTGCCTTTTTTATGCGCAACTTAAGATTAAGTCGTTTTTTAGTCATTTTGTTTCTTTTCTTTGTATGGATGGACTCAAATAAGCTCCAATTGCACTCACAATGGGATGAGCTACAAGGTTGGGATAGGACTCTGAGAGCAAATTTCCTTAAATTGGGGGTATTGCCACCCCAACTTGCCCACCAAGCATCTGCAAAACAAAATTAAAAAAGTTATAAAGCAATAAAAAAAAAGATCAGAAGCACAACTTATCAATTAGCAAAAGTTTTAAAGTTTGATGCTTTACCTGGTGCTTGAGTAGATCTTGCTCTCTTTGCTAGCATAGAAGAGAACAAAGGACCCCTTGATTCCACATAGATTTGTTGTTCGGTCACAATAAGGTCTCTCTCCTGTTCACTTGATATCATTCTCTCAATGCATTTAGAGAGACCTTCCATGACCTCTCCATTAGAATTTGAGTAGGAATCATCAGCCCTAAAACAAATAGAAAATGATATCAAGTCTTACTACACAACCTTAAAAAGTAATGTAAAATAAAGACTTATTAAAATTCCAACTTCAAAGACAATCAATTATCCTAGTACCTGAATTTGGGATTGAGGAAGTAGCCTGCTGCATGAATAGGTTGGTGGAGCATATTGTTCCATCTCCTATCAATTATTTCCCAAATGGGGTCAAATCTGAGACTGTCCCTGTGATAGTAACTTCTAACAGCCTCTTTCGCCCTATCCATGGCCTCATAAAGACTTCTTATTGGGGATTGCTGCCCATCACATGTGCGCAAGACTAGAACCAGGGGCAGAGACATCGACATTTGAAATTTGAAAAATACAAATTAGTTAATAACATAGTAAGTTATGAATTGATAATGAAACTTGAATAAACTAAAAATATAATGAAGTTACCTCCACAATCTCCTTAGCCTTTGCAAAAAAGCTATCATCAAAGACTGTTCGTGCCACAGCCTCTCGTTCGGGCTTCTTTGAGTAAGGTGAAGCAACCCAATCAGCACACACAAACATTTGCTTCAAAGCCAATATGTGGTCAAGAATACTTTGCAACGTCAAGAAGACCGTTGCAAACCTTGTCATAGCAGGTCTCATCAAATCTTTGCCTTTAGTGGCTTTTCTCATCAAACTGAGAACCCATGGGTGATTATAGATATATTTCGTGACTCACCTAGCATCTTCCACAACTGGACTCACCCAATCAAGTTTTCCTATGTCCTCCAAAAGAAGGTCAAGGACATGTGCTGCACAAGGTGACCAAAAAAGTGTGGGATGCCTCTCTTGGAGGATTCCACCTAAAAGATTAGCATAAAATCAATAATTAGTAACAAACTTTCCATATTTAGTATTTACAAATTACATCAAATCTAAATTGAATAATACCATAGCATTACATTCATGATTCATATTGATTCAACTATAAAAAATTAAATCTACCTGCTGCCACATATGCTGCTGCATTATCTGTGATTATTTGCACCACATTCTCTATTCCCACCTCCATGACAACATTCTCCAACATTAAAGCCAATGTGGCTGCATTTTTCACTTTGTTGGAGGCATCGACAGATTTCCAAAACACCACATCATTTTTGCAAGCAATCAAGAAGTTAATAATGGTTCTACTTCTTCCATCTGTCCACCCATCAGATAAAATGGTGCAGCCATACTTTTTCCACTCTTTCTTTTGGTCTTCTATCAACAATGTTGCCCTACCAACCGCTTTGTCAAGCAACCTACAAAATTTAGGTGTAATATTAAATAAAGTGTAAGTGTTAGTAAAAAATTAGGAAATAAGTTATAACAATTAAGATTTAAAATATAACAATGAACTAAAGTGAATCACAATTATTTACAATTACTAAATAGTAAAATACTAACCTTCCACTCATATCCTTGCGATTAGGCGGCTTGTACCCTTTGCCTGATATTGTCATTGCATTCACCATATTGACCCAATAGGGACTATCGGCGGCATTCATTGAGATATTGTTGAAAAACCAAAAATCAGCTGCTGCAATATCAGTTTGTTCATGCACCTCCTTAAACCATGCAGTGCCCTCTAATGATGGCTGTGCTCCAGGTGTGTTCCTGGGCACAAAATAACCACCTATCCCTGATGGGGATCCGGATGGTGATGATGAAGAAGTAGGAGATGTAGAAGAAGTGGAACCGGTAAAAGAGAAATTTTGTTTGTGGATCCGTGGGCCACGAAGAGATCCTGGTATGTTCTCAAGTGCTTCTTCTTCCTCTTGCATATCAAAAGGAGCTCCTTCAGATTCAGCTATGGCTGCCCTCATAGATATTTTTGCCCTCTTCCTATTCAATTTTTTCTCTTCAGCAGCTGCAAGTAGGGCATGGATGAATTTTTTTCTTCATCAGTTACCTTGAGACAAGGATTTGAGTCATGTTTCTTTATGCCTGCAAGGTGGTATTTGAGGCGGTTTATGCCTCCAGAAATAATTCTCTCACAGGGAATGCATATCACCTTCCCAATATCATTTGGACTTGGAGCTTCATAGGCATACCGCCATGCCTTATTTCTTGCATTTTTAGGCCAAGTGCCTATATATCCAGATGGGCATGGTGTTTGTGGCCACTCTTCTTGCGGGTTTGTCATGTTTTCTTAATGCTTGTCCGCTGCCCTACACATAAATAATTAAATTTATAGAAAAACGAATAAACAAAGTTAGAACTTAGAGTTAGAACTTAGAAGCTAGAAGTTTAGAACAACTAGGGTTTCAACTTTCAAATGATTTGAAATCATTTACAAACAACAACAAAAACAATAAAAGCTTTGCTTAAAACTATAAAAAGTTTTCAAACAATGATAAGATGAACATACCTGGAAAGAAATTTCTCTTCTAAATTCGGTTAGAATCCTCCAAAATCCACTCCAATCTGCCTTTAATCACTTGCAATCAGCTAAAACCTTTTTTGCTCCACACAAATGAAAGAAACAATGCATTTTGACCTATTTAGGCGTCATTGGCCGCGGGTTCCCTGAACCGTGAGTTTTTTACATTAACTCGCCAAGTTTTTGACTAAAACTCGCCGATTACTCCGCGAGTTTTTGGACTCACGCCGAGTTTTTTGACAGGCGAGTTTTTGGGCAATTTATTCGCCATCCCAAAATACTCGGCAAGTCTTCCATCTATGGTTTCTCTCAAGATATTAAATGTTTAATATTTCCCTTATTTTTAAGAACCGACCGGGTAGGTCATGACTGTCCAAGGTATACTCTGTTGCCTAGTTGTTATATCCTTCACCAAAGTAGTTAGAACCCATACTTGATGGTCTGACTAAGGACTAAAATGGTGTCCCATTCCTTAAATCCCGTATAGCATTGCTTCCCCCTTTCGTTTGCGTCGACAACCAAAAATGCATATTTCCACAATAATATGTTCCTCCATTTAAATTG
Source organism: Cupressus sempervirens (assembly GCA_028749045.1). Lineage (NCBI taxonomy): Eukaryota > Viridiplantae > Streptophyta > Pinopsida > Cupressales > Cupressaceae > Cupressus > Cupressus sempervirens. Next base: position 265,596,403 of record CM053788.1, on the reverse strand, counting down.
AAATATCAAGAAAACACAATAACTTGTAACTGTCACAACGGTTAACTACCACCAACATTTATCTTAAAATATAAGCATTCTTTTTTAGTCAAAATAACAATAATCAACTAAGAAGTCATTTTCACATGAATCAATTCTATTAATCATAACTTCCATTTCACAAGATCATGATATCCGAGAGTCTTTAACTAACCATTACAATGGCCATAAGATTATTTTGAAGGATCAAAAGTTTGGGATTTAACATTTCTATTAGACTTGTATAAAGGCAGAGTATAAAATTGCTTCATAATGCGAATACAATAGTACTTATCTGAAAGATACCAACTCAAATTTGTAATTTTAAAAAGAACTGAAATATATGAACATAATTCTTTTGGGGATCTGGATAGAAATTCTAAATCGCAGAATTCAGAGGTACATTTCATATCCCAAATAGAGTAACGTTTAGTTTTACATTCTTTTTAGTTGGTCTTTGAAAACATTAACCATATTAAATCAAATGCAAATGGACACATGACTGTTGTCAGACTGTGATCAGATTTACAACTCGAAACCATTCGGATCTTAAGGAGCCTGTCAGTTGATGCTTTCTGAAAGCCACATGCCTACACTGGGAAATGGATTAATTTAGAAGGATGATTTGTGATATTTTTGAAGTAGCGCTTATAGCTTAAGGTATTCCTCAAGTTTTCTGCCACGCTTACTCTTGGATATGAAGAATGCCTTGTCACCATGTCCGATTTCACATTCAATTTGAACGTTGTCAAACTAATACTTAGAAGGTGAATGGTCCACCATCTACAAACAATCCTCCACTTCCTTCAAGAGTACTGAAGAGTACATCCCTTGGCTGATATAAGTGGTGAAGTTAACAAACTGAAAAATAATCTCGCTGATGAAGCTCAAACTCATCATTAACTAATTTTGCACAACTGCAATTCAACCTTCCACACCACAACTTAAGATATTTTTTCAAGAATGTTTTATTTTGCTTTTCAATTTATTTTATTTGAAAAACAAACACTTTTTTTCCTGCTATCTTTTTGGGAATGTTGTAAAAACCCTTAACAGGCTATATCCTTAACAAACATCAATTTGTTTTTGCTAATCAACAGTTTGATATTATGTCAAACATTTGGTAGGGAAATTATTATCACTCAATAAATAATGCTTTAAATTCACAGCCAGCTGCTCACATTTTAATTGATTAAGTCTTTATCAATTTGGACAAATGAACACCACTAAACAATTTAGAAGTAATTCTATAATTGATGGCAATGCTACTAATATCCAATTAAAAAATTGACTTATAGAAATTTACAAGAATGCAATAATGAATTTGGAAATTGACTTCTAACAGATGAAATATGGATTGCAGCTCTGAAGAAATAATCCAATTTACCCGCAGGTTCATAAATACATGCTCTTCGCTTATAATTGCAAGTGCTCTAAAACCTGATTGCAGCCCTCCAATAATTGATTGCAGCCTTCCACAAAGTCTGAAATCGCTGCCAAATACAGCGACATCAGCCACAATACATTCCTTTTTAACCACACCAAATAGTAGACAATAATGGCGTTTTGAATCACAAATTCTCCAACCACAATGAAATTCCCAGGTACAGTACATAACAGTCGAGAAATACTATAATTTAATTAAGACAGTTCTCATAATTAATTCACAATACCTCAGCTGTGAATTACTAGGCACTTCTTAATTCCAAACCCTTATACTTCAGCAGGGGCAAAGAAATCAGCAAACTTAGAAACTCTCCGCAGGCAACAAAAGAAAATAATCAATCGGATGTCTTCCCCCATCAAATGGCGTCATATTTATAACTTCAAAATGGCACAAGTTTCCCAAATGAACTTCACTTAAGAAGCTTCCCGCACACAACATTAAAATATAATAAAATGTCATTATAATCTAATTTATTAATTGCTTTTGGCTCCAAAAATGACTTTTTCCACTATAATTTAATATTCTGACATGTAAGGCCACTGCTTTTTGTTCCTACGATTTAAAATTTTTCGTCTCGGTTCCAATGAGCTATGATACTGAGGTGACCAACAAACAACACTAGCAAAAATAGCAACCTTAGCGTATCTAGATAAATAATAATAATAATTCACCTGTCTTGCGAAAACAATTGAAGAAGCATTAGAATCGAAATTTGACAACACCAAAGTGATTCTGATGATGAAAGACAATGAATGAACCTGATGGAGTGACTCACTATAAATAGATGCTCCCTCCAAGATTCTTGGAGCCCAAATCGGAAGTTCGAAATAAAAACCGAGAGCATCACCCAACTCTTCTAACTCAATTGAGCTCATTGGAACAAACAGTTTGACTTACTATAAATTGTAAGTCCCTCAAATGGAGCCAAAACACACCATAGGCTACTGAAAAGCCTATAATTCCACAACTGAGACCGTCAAATCCCACGATCAGCTCATGAGGGTTGTGATGATGAACTGACCAAACCAACTGCAGGAACTTGCTAAAAATGGGGATATTACAACCCTCCCTCCCTAGGATTGCTTGGCCCCAAGCAATCTCGGAGCAAAATGAACATCACATTCCACCTAGATCCCAAAGGTAGAACTGTGTACTATCTCTGTCGTGTAGAAGGAACTCCTGTAGCACCAACACCCAAATAATAGGCATCAATATCAAAATCATCTGAAAATTGACCTTAGGTGCTGATGAAGGCAACAACTCATTGGAACTCAACCCAACTGAAATACCAACTTTGTCCACACTTGAGTTCCCATCAAACTGATACTCACACCCAATTGCACTGTGGAGATGGTAACAACCATAGGTACCTGAATCACTACTACCGACTCCAACCTCTGCCAAAATGTCCTGGGTGTGTAGATACTGCAAGGGGTCTAACTTGCAGCTGTGAATCCCATCTGCAAAGGATGGTGCTAACCCATTCCATAATGGATGGTATGAAACTAGAGACAAGCCAAATTGACGTGAAAATAAGTTCTCCACCTGTGGATCAAAAGAAAAATGATGAACACTCCTCCCAGTGTAGTGATGATAAAAACTCCCAATCTCTATTAAGGGCTCATCATCATCAAATTGGGACTCAAAAGATGGCTCCAATCTCTGATTCAGAACTATTGGTTGGGCAGGATCTTGGGCAACCCTCTCAGCAAACCCAACCTCAAAATCCTTGTGGAGAAGCATAGTAGACAGAGTCTCTACAATCTTTCCCACCAACCTCTGAATAGCACAAGAGCCTCGGATAAGAGTACCCTCAGACACTCTGTATGAATCCTCCCTCACATCCGAACTCTCCAAAAGATACTCCATGAAAGACTCCATGCAGTAGAAATTATATGTGGAAGCATCAACTTGCTCCCCCATGACCCATAGATGATCCATCTGCAAATGTGACACTGCCAACTGTCCAATGGCACCAGTAGTATGAAATGAAGAAATAAATTTGCTTTCAGCAGAAGGAAGCAAATCACCATGAGAGCTTGTCTCCACTGATGCTCTCACCTCCTCTGTACCTACTGCACCCATATGTTGGACGAATGTGTCGACTACATCATCACATCCCTCATCCCTAACCGTGGAAGCAAACTCACCACCAACCACAATATGTAACTGAATAGGATCTAGGGCTGGTGTTGACTATACCCGCTCTACTCCATGGTAACCTCATCCAACTATGACTGTGACTCTTGAAGAGCCAACTGAGTATAATGAAGAGAATCCCCAGTCACCTCAAGCTCTTAGGTAAGCTCAACTATCTCCTCCTCTTTCCCTAACAATATCTCATCACAGGTGCTAACCCACTCTAGAAGGTAATTCCTGTTAGCAATTAACTGAGAGTAACTATGCTTCAAGATCCTGACAGCCTCTTGAAGCAAGAAGCATATGAACCTCTGCTAGGGAAAGACTATTGTCACCGTGCTCATCTAACACAGGAGCACCCCAACCAGATGTAGCTAGCATTTGACAAATAGCATCATAATGCTCAAAAGCCGAAGAAATGTCATTATCACTCACCTTTAGCTAACAGGTCACATGATGCCTTTGTAACCCCTGCCTCCTATGCAAGTTCTCTGTCTCACTAACTGCACTGTGATAGGAAATCGAATCAGAACTATCCAACACAAGATCACTCATTGCATGTGTGCTATCGACCTTGCACAACTCTGCATCCAAGATACAACTACTATGTACCTCAATCAACTCCTCATCTAAAGAAATGGAAGCCCTTACAATATCAATATCCCCACATGTCTTAGCTTCCACCTCAAAGGAGAGATCTTGTAAACACTGATCCTGGGACCCATCCAAAACCTCCTTGGAGTCATCAGCTGATACTTGACAAGGGATATCATACTCAGTGCAACTCATTGCTTCATCAAATGTATCATCAAATGTGTCCATACTATCTGCATCCACATCTACTGACTCCACTGTAACATACAAATCACCAACATCACAAATAGGTGACTCCATACATGCATTGGTCCCACTTAAGGAAGCAGCTGCCTCCTGTACTGGAGCAACACTATGATAACTTACATACAAATCTCCCTCCTCGAGAGAGCCAGAAGTAACAATTGCATCAACTGTCTCTACACTAGCTGCAACAACTCTAGGAGCCTCAACTTGTTGAAGCTTAATGCCACTATCCACCAAGGGTATTGACACATCTACTAATCTCTGTGAAATGAGTCCATCATCAACACTGTGGATGGGGCTAGCAGGTGCCGTACTAAATATAGGTACATCAGAATCATGGACACCTGTTAGGGAAATCTCAAGCTTCCTTCCCTGTAACCTTGATTTTGGCCTTCTAAAGGCTGAAACCATATACCTTGCTGCTCTCTCAAATGTCGTAGGATCTGACAAGCTCTCTGCCAACCTCTTTTGATGAAGCTTCAGTTTCTCCAAACTCTCCTTCAAAGCATTCATTTTTACGCTAACTTCCTCATTACTCATTTGACTTCTAGAACTGCTAGTCCTATGTCTATCCATTGCTGGAGAAAATAAAGTGCTGGTCACTGTAGAAATCAGATCTGAAAATTTTCAAAGTTAGCACCAAACAAAATAAAGACTAAGCCCATCTCCTGTAGGCTAGTAAGAAACCGCTCTTATACCATTGTAAAAACCCTCAGCAAGTTATATCCTTAACAAACATCAATTTGTTTTTGCTAATCAACAGTTTGATATTTTGTCAAACATTTGGCAAGGAAATTATTATCACTCAATAAATAATGCTTTAAATTCACAGCGAGTTGCTCACAATTTTAATTGATTAAGTCTTAATCAATTTGTACAAATGAACACCAACAACCGATTCAGAAGTAATTCTATAATTGATGGCAATGCTACTAATATCCAATTAGAAAATTGACTTCTAAAAATTTACAAGAATGCAATAATGAACTTGGAAATTGACTTCTAATGGATGAAATATGGATTGCGGCTCTCAAGAAATAATCCAATTTACTCGCAGGTTCAGAATTACGTGCTCCTTGCTTATAATTGCAGGTGCTCTAAACCTGATTGCTGCCCTCCAATAATTGATTGCAGCCTTCCACAAAGTTTGAAATCGCTGCCAAATACAGGGACATTAGCCACAATACATTCCTCTTTAACTACGCCAAACAGTAGACAATAATGGTTTTCCGAATCACAAATTCTTCAACCAAAATGAAATTCCTAGGTATAGTACATAATAGTTGGAAAATACTATAATTTAATTAAGACAATTCTCATAATTAATTCACAATACCTCAGTTGTGAATTACCAGGCTCTTTTTAATTCCAAACCCTTATACTTCAGCAAGGGCAAAGAAATCGGCAAACTTAGAAACTCTTCGCAGGCAACAAAAGAAAATAATCAATTGGATGTCTTTCCCCATCAAATGGCCTCATATTTATAACTTCAAAATGGCACAAGTTTCCCAAATGAACTTCACTTATGAAGCTTCCCACACACAACATTAAAATATAATAAAATGTAATCATAATCTAATTTATTAATTGCTTTTGGCTCCAAAAATGACCTTTTCCACTATAACTTAATATTCTGACACGTACGACCATTGCTTCTTGTTCCCATGATTTAAAACATTTTGTCCTGGTTTCAACAAGCTATGATACCGAGGTGACCAACAAATAACACCAACAAAAATAACAACCTCAGCGTATTTAGAAGAATAATAATAATTCACGTATCTTGCGAAAACAATTGAAGAAGTATCAAAATCGAAATTTGACAGCACCAAAGTGACCCTGATGATGAAAGATGATGAATGAACCTGATGGGGTGACTTACTATAAATAGATGCTCCCTCCAAGATTCTTGGAGCACAAACTAGAAGCCCGAAATAAAAACCAAGAGAATCACCCAACTCCTCTAACTCAATTGAGCTCATCGGAACAAACGCTTTGAATTACTATAAATAGTAAGTCCCTCAAATGGAGCCAAAACACACCATAGGCTACTGAAAAGCCTATAACCCCACAATTGAGACCCTCAAATCCACTGTCAGCTCATGAGGGTTGCAATGATGAACCAAGCCAACTATAGGAACCTGCTTGAAATGGGGACATTACAAATGTCTTGCTTTTATTTAATAAGAATCATTTCCCTTTTCAATCTCCCAATGTAGCACTAAGCAATAAAGGCTCGTCCATTAAAAGTAGATCTCTTTTAGTTTAATATTTGGCTTGTATAGTCCCTTTATTAAAGAAATAGTTAAAATAATGATAAACTTAAATCCTTTATTGACTTTATTAACTTATATCTTATTGTTATTTAATTTAAAGCCCTTGGGCAATATCAAAGTCGAGATCATCTTCAAAATTGGACCCACTAAATAATAAAAATGACAAGCATGTCAATTGACTTTCGGTGCCCAAAATTGGCTTACTTAAAATGAATTTCCCTCCGAGTATCTTGAAGTCCATACTGGAAGTTGAAAATAACATTTGGAAGCATCTTATTACTCCTTTGGAAGAGCTTATTTGCAACATCAATTTATTCCTCTCAACAACTTTATGCCTAGAAAGTCTGCAACAACTGAACTAATGTAGAACCTGAAAATGGGGACATTACATCTTCCCAAGAGTGTTCTCTTCTTCCTAACGCTGGGGTGAATTACATTTGATCTCTCAATCTGCAAGGGTCTATCAAAGAAGTTGAAAAAATATCATAATACCAAATGAGCTCTCAACTACCTTTTAATATTCTTTTTCAGGAAACTTTTGCAAAAAGCCATTATAAAAATCACTTTATTAAGCTAATAAGCCTTACAATCCTAAAAAGTTTTCTAATTTCTTTTTTAAAACATTTCTGACACTTAAAGTCACTTTTCAGGTTCTCATTATTTTAAACTTCTCATTCTCTTTCCAAACGAACTATAATATTGAACTACCTAATATTTTATTTTTAAATAAAATGAAAAGTTTAGTGAAATTAACAAATTGTAGGCCAATAGTACAGCAAAATTGTGGAAAATAATTAAAAGGCATTAGAATAAAAGACTGATGGCATAGGAGTGATACAAATGGTGAATGATAATAATTAGACCCAACTGGGAGACTTGCTTAAAATAGATGCTTCCTCCAAGAATCTCGGAAAACACAATGGAAGCTGGAAATAACATCTAAAAGTGTCAAATATCTTCTTTAAACCATTTGAGCTCATTGGTAACATCGAATTGCTATTTTTGATCAAGTCAGCTCACACGGAGAAGGTCAGTGTCAACAATAGTACAAGAGAACCTGAGAATGGGGTAGTGCAACCTTGTTTAAACTTCAAGTTAATTAGTTTACAGTTTTTAATTCTTTCCTTGTGAAGGCAGTTCCATGTTAAGTGTATACCCATCATGAAAACTTATATACCAGTGGTTTTGCAAATTGAATCATTACACTAGAAGAGTACATCAACTCAACGTCTTATTGCAGATCAATCAGATCCTTGGACAGAGGTTAGGCTTACCGGAATTCATAGTCAGAACTTGTAAAAGAAGAATAACCGTATTTGCATTTTCATTTGCAAATTTATGTGTTAATTTCATTGGTGAAATTTCAAAATTATATTTTAAGGGTGATTATTAGGATAATGTTTGGCTTTCACAGCGATAACTCTTTTAAACTAAACATAAATTCCATTAAACAAAATGTTTGAACACGGAAAAATGCCAAGTAGAAAGAATAAAGACAAGCTTAACAAATAAAACTACTGATGCCAAGAAACCTTTAATGGAAAGATTGGTGAAGCACAACTTCTGCACCAAAATTGTTCTGTAGAGAGGCAATCCAAAACGAGCAACTCAGCACTAAAAGCAACAGAGTCTCCACAAACGAAGCAGTTTCATAGTTCCCATTTGATATTAAAACATGCACTACTTATTCCCTGTCTATTCTCTATCCTCCCTTTTATTTAATTCTTTTCTTACTTCTTTTTCTCACTATCACCATCCACAAAATAAGCCACAGAGGTAGAATAGTGGGGGACAATGCTTGCCTGGAAGATGAGACTCTGAAAACCACCATGCCATTGGCCTTCCACAAGTGCTAGATCACATTGACATGCCATGAACCTAAATGGGCACAACAAAACAAGCCTCTAATTTCCCAAACAAACTTTGAGATAACCAGACTCCATGGGGTTTCCAACAAAACAATACACCCTAAGAAAGGATATTAACAATAAAAAACCTTATTAAGTGAAAAGTCTTTGGCTCGAAAGACTACTAGTAGACCATGACTTAGTTTGCCAAGAAGAGATCATACTAAAACTAGACTAGCAACCAAAAACGTAGCTACCATACTAAAGTAATTGAATCTATAATGCAAACTATCGAGTTTAAAACCAAAGACAAATAATGACATAGAATCCACATACCATTGAAAAGTTTGGTGAGAACTTGTTCACAAAATCCATTTAATTTCATTTCTAACTTCACATGCTTGGACTTAGAGAGTTCAGGACAAGCCAAACATTTCTGCCTTGGGCAAAACAAAATAAAGCCTGACAACTTCAAAAACTCTAAAATTTTCAGACAAAGCTTGGCAACTTCAAAAACCGTAATTTATTTTGAAAAATAAGATTTTGACAGAAACATAAATTTAATGTAAAATACAAAAAGAAGGTTCATCAAATGAGTTTGGTTAAAATTTAAGAGTATTTGCCCTTTGCAGGCTACAAGGGAGTACATCAGGTGCATACCCTTCTGTGATGTAGGGCAGGGTTGAGAGTGAAGCCCCTGCCACCTAGCCCAAATGTAGACCTTCATGGTGCACATGGTGCACATTATTTTCATAGTTTTAAAGAGGTAAAAGCAATTCTTATAAATTTATTGTAGTGTTCAATCCAATTTTTAATCTGCATTTTTGATATATTGCTGGTGTGTCAAGTCAAGTTGTCAAACACCGTTTTTTTTGCTAGTACTCATAAAAAACTTGAGATTGAACTTTCGCTAGTTGAACGTACAATTACTTGTGGGTCTTAAAAAATCACAAATTAGTTAAAGACTTACTGATTTGCAATCTCTGCTCCTAAAACTCGTGATGTTTGTAGGAAAGGTTTGCTGCAAAGATGCAGAAATCAGCAGTATTCACACTAAAAATTTTAAAGAACGACATAAGAGAAATACTTTACCAAATTTCTGTTAAGAATTTTGAAACATCATGATCAGATATATTAACTGATTGCCTCACGAACCATTGTAACTATCATTCAATCTGGCAGGATAAGTCCTGTAATACATACAAAACTGCAAATCAATCTGAAATTTTATCACATATAATGAAGTCCTAAAATGGGGTTATGACAAAATAATAATCTCATAGCTATGTTTTAATGTGAACAAAAATTGTACAGTTTGTTTTAGGGGTTTTGGTATCCAACATAACTTCTCAGTTAAGAAGCAGTTCACTACATAATTGATTATGTGAATAAACTTAGTTAAGCACTGTATGGTTGGATGAAGTCGGAGAATACTGGGTAGGCTTAATACTTAATAATCACAGATCATGATAAGAGAGCTTAGTTCTAAGAGTAATTGCTTTTAACATCTTGTATTGCAGAGAGACATTTTCTATGGAGCTTGAAGTTATGCTTTTGGGTGTTTTAAGATTTCTCTGCCAAGCTTTTAACATTTTCTATAGAATCCTTGACGTTTTTGTTAATTTTTTTAAAGTGGTCAAGTGCAATGGGAAGCTGAGTTAGGAGGCCGAGTTGAATGTACTGCTGCGGTTACAGATGACTTTAGTCAGGTGCTTAAATACTGAAATGCTTTGAATTAAAAAATGAGGTTTTCTATTGTATATGTTTTACGAGTTTCATAATAAATTACTCCTAGGGCCCTATATCATAAAACTCCCAACAGAGGTTGGAATCCAGCTTTATACTTCTACCTTTCAGCAAGTAAATATTTATAATTGACCACAGGTGGTGGTTGGGTGTTACAATGGTGCAATATATTTTCTGGCATTTCTTACTGGAAAAATCATTTGGAGCTTTCAGACAGATGGCGAGGTAGTTTTTTCTGTGGTTTTACCCCTTTTTAATCTTTTTGTTGATATTAGTTCTTTCTACGAAGTATGTAGTTTTATCTTGCAATAAAGAATATACAATTATCCACCTCTGTGAAAATATGTAGGGCTAGATTTATATTTATAATTTGTATCCAACAATATGACTAAAATGTTGGTTGATTTTCTTGTAAGTGAAAAATAATTGAACACACACATTCAGTCTATGATCTTTAACAACTATGCAGAGAACTTAGAAGTATACTAACAAAAGATTGGCATCAGTATATAATTTTATAATGGAATGATGACATAATAATGTAATCAAAGGAATAACATTAAATGGTGATTTGATAGCTTCAAATGAGTTTGCACTATCAGATGATGATCAATATATCAAAAAATAAGTCGATACAATATGAAAAGCTCCTAGAAAGACAAAAAAACATGGGGTAGAGTTGGGCTAAATAGGCTGAAGGAAGAAAAGTAGAACTTTGCTTCAGAGGCTCAAGCATCATGTTAGAACTTCATACCAGGCATCCAACAACAAAATATCTATGAATCAGAGGATTGTTTTTGGAGATTAGCAAAACTATACATTTCTATAGAACCATAATTACTTTGTGGGGAAAACACTTAGTTGCTGATTCAGTTTTAGGGTCCGATTCAGGTTTGAGAACCCGATTTTCCATTATGTCAATTTTGAAATTGGGTTTTTGGGTTTGTTAATGCAAAAGTATTGTGTGTGTGTGTATATATATATTGTTAAAGTATTAATTTAATTATATTAATTAAATTAATTTCACTCCCTTCTTAAGACTTCACTTTATGCACTTGCATTAGCCATTTAATAATTAAATTAATTGTTAAATGCCTATTTACTTCTTAAAGTTTACCTTTTAGGTTTTACTATTTGCTTCTATAAGGATTGATCCATTGTATATTTTTCTCATCTTTTAGTCTAATAAATATAGTCTTGCATATTTTCAGAGTCAAACACTTGTCTTCCTTTGTCTTTGCTTCTTTGTGATAGGTTCTTGCATGTAGGTGTTTCTACGGGATCTATGGATTTGTATTGCTTAAATCCCACATGGTATCAGAGACGGATCTATTGCAACTTGATCGGGTTTTTTGAAGCTATCAGAATAACGAGGGTTTGAGTGGTTCAGATTTGTGATTTTAAATTTTTCTATTGCAACAAGGGGTGATTCATTTTTTGTGCACTTTGAGAAAAAATGAACCTCACCATTGAGCTCGTAGTGCCCAAAAACCCTACTTTCTCATATGGCACATCCAATTTGGATGTAGTCGAAATCTGAGGCCAAAAAAATTTGCCCCCAAATTGGGCACACTTCTTGAGTTGGCAATTTAGTTTTTATGGAAAAAATCACAAATTAAAGCTTTGTTTAAAAAAATCATGATTTTAAAAAAAAGTTGTTTCAAAAAGTTTGTCCTTTTTAAAAAGCTTTTCCAAATTTTTTTTATACTTCCCAAAAGAACGCCTGCATTAGCAAAGTACTTATGCAGGTAGGGACATCAGAAAAGTATTGACACATTGCAGGCTGTCGTAGGTGTTGACGTCATCATTCTGGAGTTAAAATTTGATGGCCATTCAACCATCATGCATGTGATTTCTTTCGTCATAAAAAGGAATTGATGGTTTTTTTGCCATATCTTGAGCATACGGTGTTGAAACTAGTCAAACGAGTTATCGTCATCAAGCTGATTCCAAGACTTATCCAATGGTATAGGCTTGATCTTCTGGTTTTGACGTTTTGATATTTGCTTTTATAGTCAAAGTCAAAAGTTCTTTTTTGCACTTCGGGAGGCATATCTTTTGTATTCGGGCTCCATTTTTCAATTTAGAAAAAGCGTCAAAAAGCTATCCTTGAGCGCTATCCAAATTCTTTGCTTTTTTCATTCAAATTCTTTCAAGGTACATATGATTCACATCTGAAACAATTTTGTTTTTTTCTTGTATAAGGTTTCTATCTAGCTTCTAGGGTTTGGTTATTTGCATTGTGGGGGTGTTTTTTGTCTTGTTTCTGTCATTTACATTAGTGAACCAGAAATTCATCAAAAAATATATCTAAAAAAATGGTCAAGACCTCCACTTGTCTAAAACTTCTAACCACACACAATTATCACACATGGAAAGCCTTGATGACACAACTTCTCTGTTCAAAAGGGTTGTGGTCTTGTTTAAATGCAATGCAACCAGTAATACAGAGGCCTTTTGAGGTCATGCAACACAGGAACATGATGGATGCGGCCATGGGGTTGATTGCTTTACATGTTTTAGACAATTTGCAGTTTCATCTTGATGGGTGTAATACCCCTTGAGAGATATGGGCTAGGTTTAAGAACTTATTTGGTACTATCAATGAGTTCAGGGTACTTTAGATTGGGGCTGAGCTTACCTCCCTTGTACCTTATTTTTTTTTCCCTCCATTGAAGACTTCCTGATAAAATTCAAACAACAAATATCTTTGTTACAAGGTTGTGGGAAGAACAAGATTGACACAAAGTGTATTTACCTGATTCTTTCTAAGCTTTGTGGGAACTTTCAGATTTTTTCTTCTACCTTCTATTCCACCAAAGATGCTTTGGGTCCTCGATTTACCATGCCATCCTTTGAGGTTTTTTTTGATTGTTTGACTCGAGAGCAAGCTAAGCTCTCTTAGTTGGATTCTCTCACAAGATCAAAGAATCAAGCATTGGTAGCTCACACATCTTAGGAAAGAAGGAGAAGAAATAGAAATCTCACCCTATCGAGCCTCTAATGGATTCTAGTACTTAGCTCTCTTTAGGCCCACCTTCTCTTAAAGGAGAAAAATCAAAGACAGAGATACTGAAGTATGCTTACTGTCAAAAGCCCAATCATGATGAGTCATGTTGCTATGAGAAGAAGATAGATGGATATGCAAAACAGGTTTTAGATTTGACTGCTCTTCTTCATAAGAGAAACATTGATATTCCTTGTACTTCTCATAGGGCTTCTTCATCATCATTATAGACATATGGGCAAGCCACGGGAAAGGGTCATGCATTATGTGCAACTACTAGTCCACATTCTTCTAGATGGCTACTGGATTCAAGTGCTTCACACCATATGGCATCTTCTCTTCCTTTGAGGCTTCTCCTACTCCACACATTTTGATGGTGAACAACATTCTATTTATATTGATGATGGTTCATCTCGTGATGTACTATGTGTTCCATCCTTGTCCTCTAACCTTCTCTCTATTTATCAGATTACTCATAGTGGAACAGGGAAGACAGTTGAGTTAACACGAGATTCAATGCAAATTAGAGATAGTGAGATAGGCAACATTGTTGCTACAAGGATTGTTGATCATTCTTCCCACTTGTACTCTCTCGCATTTTGGTCTACTATTAGAGAATCACTCTCTTTCTTCACGAGAACCTATTGAGGTAAAGTTAGGTCACTTGAACTTGTGTTGTTCTTGAGACCGGTGTTGTGACTTCTACACCTCCACCCCCTATTCAGATTCCATATGTTGCACCGGATTACTCTTCAACATTGCCTAATATTGCAGCTCCATTTATCGAGCCACCTAGTGCAATTGTTGAGGATATATTAGAGGACATTCATCTCCCCTCAGATGACATATTCAACACACTTGTCAACCCACCTCCATTGGAGTTTTAATTACAAGATTCTCTTGCATTCTCTTTTGAGCATCAACTAGGACTTCTAGCTTTACTTTAAATATAAGGGTTTCATCTCCTTTGCCCACTGCCTTTGTTTCTTCTAGATTGGAACCACATTGGTTCAATCATCTACACAAGAGTTCTACCATTTTGCAGGGCTATGGAGTCTTGAGCTTCTATCACGGGGGATCTCATTGTACTTATGGTTTTGAGAGAGTCTCTTGAGACATATCATTTGTACTTTCTTTCTATCTCTTTTTGTACTAGGGTTTTTCCCATGTGGTTTTCCCTATTTCTCCATTTCGTAGAGATTTGGTTGTGACTGGGTACCTTATTAGGCCATGTTGCTGGGACCCAAGTTTGCTTTCTGCATTTTAGTTGCTTTTTTTTTCTTCTTGCATTGTTGCTCATGTCAAGGGTGTGTGTGAGTAAAGTATTAATTTAATTAATTTTACTCCCTTCTTAAGATTTCACTTTATGCACTTGCATTAGCCATTTAATAATTAAATTAATTATTAAATGCATGTTTACCTCTTAGGGTTTCTCTTTTAGGTTTTACAATCTCTTTATATAAGGATTGATCTATTGTATATTTTACTCATTCTTTAGTCTGATAAATATATTGTTGCATATTTTTAGAGCCAAACCCTTGCCTTCTCTTGTCTCTGCTTCTTCTTGATAGGTTCTTGCATGCAGGTGTTCTATGGGATCTATGGATTTGTATTGCTCAAATTCTCTCTATCTATCTATCTATCTATATATTCACACATACATGTGTGTGTGCATGCATGTATGTGATATCCCCTTCTAGATTAAGACACATTTCTTTCTTTCATTATATTCTTGATTATAACAATGGAATCACGAAGGGAATACAAGTGCATACATATATTTTAAAAAAATAATGTACACATTTAAAATACAATTTCCTATGCTATTATCATTCTTATGAAAAGTTAGAGATCAAGTCATGATAAGTTTGACCAAGCTAATCCCATGCTAAGTCCAAGAGAAGAACATTGGCCCTCTTGGCCTTGGTCGCAAAACTTAGACATCCATGTGAGGTGGTCTACTTGGTAGGATTTTTGCCATATTTTCTATGTATGTGTCATCCCTATAGTTGATTAGCATAGCATAGTTGGAAGATTGTAGTGGGATTCTCAACTTGTCCAACCAGAGCTCGAGAGTGGGACTTTGACCCTCTTGACCTTGGTGGCAGTGCTTTGAAATACACAAAGGCAGTCTACTTAGACAACAACCTTATACCCTCTTCCCTACATCTCCAATAATTAATTATCTAATCATAACAGGAATGGTAGGAAATTTGTAGTGGGGTCCTCAACTCATCCAATCTAAGCCCAAGACTGGGACTTTGACACTCTTGGCCTTGGTGGAAGGACTTCGACATCCACCAAGGTGGCCTACTTAGATGGTCTACTATGTTTCGAATGTAAGGGGTTGTTGGAACTAGGGCATAGGTGCTCAGGAAAAAGAAATATACACTACATTTAGGTCATGCCAGACTGTGACAAAGAACATGACTCAACACTCAAAGGAGATAACTGACAGGAGGTTCCCAAAGAGGCTTGCTTATATTGTATAGAGAGGATTGCTACATTGGTATGGCAGGGAGGCACCATCGCTCTTGTCGATAGCTTGAGATGTGTGATTTTCAGGGTACGAGGAACCTTTCAAGGACAGAGGGTCATAGTAATGTTGGACACTAGAGCCACATTCAATTTCATAAACTCATCACTTTTAAAGTGAAGGGGTTTACCTACAGAGGCACGTATGTGTTTCTAGGTTAAGGTGGTTGGAGCAACTCCCTTATCATGCACACACCTAGTTCCCCAATTGAGTATTACCATGGGCAACCACATGGTGATAGAGGATTTATAGTGTTTCTAGATGACATGGAGGTCATTCTGTGCATCCAATGGATGGAAAACCTGCACGAGTATACATTGAGTTTCAAGTGGATGGACTTCTCCTTCATAGTTGATGGGAAGAAGGTTGCCCTTAGAGGGATGGCGAATGAGGGTCCGGAGGAGCTTTTAGCCTGACGAATGGAGACCATCTTCCAATATGACGATGTTGCCTAGGTATGACATTCATTCGTCTCGATAGAACCAATAAAAGGGCTATAGGCGTACAATGACAATGATGAGCTTCAGGTCATTTTGGATAGACATGATAGGGTTTTTGTCAACATTCCACGTTGCATACCTCTCAACAAAGATTTTGAGCATACCATCGATTAGGAAGATGGCAGCAAACCAGTCATCACCATACGGTACCACCATCCCAAAAAAGTTAAAGATGAGATCGAAAAGACAATTCAAGAACTGCTCAACAAGGGATCGATACGACCTAGTTCTGTCCCCTTTGCATCATCAGTGGTACTAGTAAAAAAGCAGGATGGTACATTACGCATGTGTGTGGACTACCATGCGTGGAACAAGAAAACAATCAAGAACAAGTACCCTATTCACAGGATCGATGAACTATTAGATGAGTTGTATGGTGCAATCTATTTTTCTAAAATAAATCTTTGTTCAAGATATTATCAAATCCGCATGTGAGAACAAGATGTGGAAAAGATGACTTTCCAATGTCACTACATTCCAGTTCTACATGAATCACATCTTCAACAAATAATTACGTAAGTTCCTGTTGGTATATTTTGATGACATTCTTATTTACAATAAAATGTAGGAAGAGCATTTGAGGCATTTAGATGAAGTCCTCAAAATTATGGAGGCACAATCATTATTCTCCAAGCAGTCTAAGTGCGAGTTTGGAATGATAGAAATATTATATCCGAGGCAAGTCGTCAGTAGATATGGAGTGCAGGTTCACCAAGAAAAGATTCAGGCTATTCTTGCTTGGCCACTGGCAAAAATTCTCTTAGAGTTGTGGGGATTCTTCAGACTGTGCATTTACTATAGGAGGTTTGTAAATGGTTTCTCTTAACTCAGCTCACTGTTGATAGATTTGACAAAGAAAGATTCTTTTCAGTGGAGTGAATGAGCACAACATACCTTTGATAAATTGAAGGAGGCAATGAGTACTTATTCGGTTCTTGCATTACCCGATTTCATTCAACCCTTCATCTTGGAGTGTGATGTCTCCAGGGAGGGCATTGGCCCCGTATGGATGCAGGATTGACACTCGATAGCTGTTGAGTGCCGAAAGCTCACCTAGGATGAATAGTTATACTCCATCTATGATAAAGAAATGTTGGCCATTGTTCACGCCCTGACCAAGTTTTGACAATATCTAGTGGGTGCCAAGTTGTTGTCTGTACCAATCACAATAGTTTGAGATACTTTCTTGAATAGAGGGATCTAAATGAGAGACAACAAAAATCGGCAAGTGAGATACAAGTCTTTGACTTTGATATTGAATATATGAAAGGGAAGAATAATGTTGTGGTAGAAGCTTTGTCAAGAAAACCAACCATCTATTCACTATCCCAAAATTTAGCTAATTGGAAGGCGCACTTGTTGTTGGACTACTCCAAGAATACTTTTGCATGTAAGATAATGGATGGTGACATTTAGGACAATCGATACAAGGTAGTTGATGACATCATCTACCACACAAACATGATATTCTTGGTACCTAAATGCATAAGGACACATAAAATCTTGAAGGAAATGTATACCTCACCACTGGTAGGACACCCAAGACTCCTTAAAACCTATTGATAAGTCAAGGAGAGATTTTCATGGAAGGGACTTAAGAATGATGTCTTGTAATATGCTTGAGAATGTGTGATGTGTCAACAAAACAAATCCGAACACTAATTACCTACAGGCTTGTTACAACCAGTGCTAATGCTTGAACAAAAGTGGGATAGATTTTCCATGGACTTCATCACCGGACTTCCAAAGGTAAATGGTAGAGATTGCATTTTTGTGGTGGTCAACAAGTTGACGAAGTATGGACATTTCTTCACCATCTCCATTGAGTTCCAGGTTGCACAAGTGGTGGACTTATTTTTCAGAGAGGTTTTCCGCTTGTACGAGTTACTACAAAACATAGTAAGTGTCAGGGACAGTCATTGTCTTAGCGCATTTTGGACAGGACTATTTTGGTATTGCAAGGACAGATTTGTTGCCAAGTACCAGCTATAACCTCCAGACCGATGACAAAAAAAATTGTGAAGAAGTGGCTAGAGGGGTACCTCTGCAACTATGTTTCAGCACAACAAAGGGAATGGACCAAATGGCTACATCTAGGAGACCACTGCTACAACACCACTTACCACTTGTCGATTGGGATGACAACCTTTAAAGAACTTTACGGATATGAACCCCCTCATTTGTAGACATAGTTTTGGGCAATAGTCGTGCGCCAAGGGCAAACAACTGGCAACAAGGACAAGACATTTTGAGGTTCCTGAAGGAAAATCTCCAGTGGGCACAGAATCAACAAAAGATGTATGTCGATAGGCATCAAATTGAGAGAAGTTTTGAGGTAGGTGATCTGGTATATCTCTGACTTAGACTGCACAAATAGTTATCCTTGACTATAGGAGGCAAAGAAAAGTCGAGGCCGCATCTTTACGATCTATAATGTATAAATTGACACATAGGCAAAGTTAACTATTGAAGGGAAGCCACATCCACAATGTCTTCCACGCATCTTGCTTGAAGAAAGGGTAGGGCAAAACATAATGGTATTAGCTGACCTAACACCTCTCAACAAAGAAGGGAAGTTGGCTTTGGAACTTGTCGAAATCCTTGACATCTGAGAGAGAAAATTGAGGAACCATATCATCAAGGAATTCCTAGTACATTGGAAATATCTTTTCATTCGATGATGCCACTTGTGAAGGTGAACAAATTTTAAAACATCCAATGTTGTATTTACTTGATGAAAAGAAAATTTTGGGATGGGAGGATTGTGATGTTTCCATCGTAAAATTAATAAGATATCAAAACTTTGTATATGGGATTGATTGATTTGGTATATCTCAGGGCCCATTTCTATTTTTACTTGTAGGTGTTTGTCGTGTCATGTGTTGGCACCTAGTTTCTCTCATAATGGGTTATATATGTCCATCAGGTTGGATTGTTTAGCATGCGACTTGATTTATTTTTATTGTATTTGTGAATTTTGTTGAATTTTTCCATTGTTTGCCATTTTGGAAGTGAAAGACCTTCCCTACTTGGCCTGTGTAGTTTGGGTGGGTTTTAGGCCTATCTTATTCTGCTTATTGGATTACTTGCTTGGATTTGGTGAATCTGAGCACCAACTTTGTTTGCAATTATAATTTCAATTTCAGTGTCAAATTGCATATCTATTTGGGTTTGACACATATCTAGTGCATTGTGGCATATTTTCTAATATATCTAGCATTCAATGTTGGTCATCCTTGCAATCGCACATTTTTTGGTTGGCATCATCTCTCGTTGAATGGTGAAGTTACATCATTCTTAGCCATTGTACACCACACCATACTTCATACGGTCCTCCTCTCCATCACTATGCACAAGCTATTGTACATCACCAATACACCACCGTACGACTTGGTGTAATTCTGTATAACTTTGACATCATCCATTGTATGACCACCATCTCTTATGGTCACCAAGCCTTTTTAACCCATTGTACGACACTGATATCATTGTACAGTTTTTTTTCCAAGACCTGTATACCCTACAAACAACAACATTTCCAAACGTCCTTCACCTCCCATCTGTCAGGTATCTATCCATATGACCCAATCCTTTTTCCATATACCTCATTCTTAGCCCATAATCACTTTGAGACATTACAACATGCTGCCCGAGAGAGAATGAATCATAACACGAGCAGCATAGATCCAAACAAGCTGCAAACCTGGGAACATGATCTAATAGAGGTCCCGAATATACTCTAATCATTGCAAATGCTAAATTGAAGGTACGAAGGACCGCTGAATTGATCTTCAAGATTGTACAAATTAGCAATCTGACACAAACTAGAAACATAACATTTTTGTTTGATGCAAGATTGTTCTAAACCCAAGATTCTCCTGCATCAGAATTGAAAAAGATTGAGATAATACAAATTCTCATTATGTGAAATATGCAAACTCGAGAAGGTTCTCATTGCTTGTTTAGTGAATTGTGCATGTAACTTTCAACATGGTAATTGCCTTTATTTCTCTAGTGAACAGCTTGCTTTTCATTTCGTATGTGTAGGTTTGGAGGCCTTCACATTTAAGAGTTAATGTTCGTTCAAGAATACAACTGTGATTGATTTGAGTACTACATAGCATTTCTTTTCTTGAAATTCTCATCATGTATATGAGAATATAAATCAGTATCATGTTTTTCTTTCTTAGTAATCGAAGAATGGTTTCAAGAATTAACATCAAATTTATGAGTGTTCTTTAAGTTGTAAAGCTAAAAAAATATGAAGACACAAATGTTTAGTATCTTCAGCCAAATTGATATATTGATTGTTTTACAGGTAAAATCACAGCCAATTCTTGATAAGTCAAGAGGATTGATCTGGTATCTTTCATGTCCTTACTCAGTTGCTCCAAGTTTTTTAGTCAATTTGGTAGGTTATTTCTGTTTTGTAGTTGCATATTTTAGTTTTTGTAATTTGTTTACAGTAGTCAACAAATACTTAACCTCTCTTTTTTAAGTTTGTGTGAGGTGTATGTTGGAGGGTTTTATGCAATTTAGTACATTTTTTTGAAGATCATTAAGAAGGAATTTGAGACTAATTTGAGTGCCGCACGCTGTACAAGCCTTTTTCTTCTGCTCTGATCAGTCCTATGTTGACTGAAAGTCTCTATATTGTATATGGAATCTTATAACTAAATATGGCATAGGAATATTACGCTTAGGCCGTAGAAAGGTCATCAAGCACAAAATGCAAGTTGGTGAACTATTGCACATGCAACCAAATGTATAAGCTAAGTTGCAATTCAATTTTAGTTTTGCCACACTTTTAGATTGTCTTCTTTTTAATATTTGCAGGTGTGGTTCACATGATCATAATGTATATGCACTAGATCCACAAAGTCAAAGTTGTGTCTTTAAATTGGCTTGTGGAGGTAGCATCTTTGGAGCTCCAGTTTATGATATGGTATTTATTGGTCATTCATTTTTTCTTTGTCAATATTTTCATTCAGAATTATATTTTAACTCATACCTTCGTATATGAAACTAAGTCTTTGCTATTATTTACTTGGTTTGTTACAACATTGACCTGAAGATATGGGAACGAGTTGCTTAGAATTTTGTGTTATAAATTACAAATACCAAGAGCATTAATAATTTTTGAGACTGATTTATGACTTTCCTTTGTTTTGAGTGGAGGAATCTTCTATAAAAATAAATAAATTAACCATTGATGCAAAGCATTTGAATATTGTTCGTTCAACATCTTAGAGGATACAATTTGGATAAACCTATACTGATTTCCTTAATAGATCCTTGTTTGGGTTTTCTACAATAGCAACATTGCATCTGCTAGCAATGTCTATACCATTGGCTTCCATTTATTGGAGTTTGGCATGGAGACTTATTTCTTCCTACTGCTATATATCAAATGCCAGCAACATTTATAGGTTCTCTATTTAATAAGTTAGATTGCATGCCAATGGTTTGTAAAGATGTCTATTGCTTGTAGATGCATATTTAACATGTCAAAAATCATATTTATGCATTCAAATGGTTAGAAAAGATTTTGTGTTCCAATTCTTTACTTGGATTTCCCAGTAATCATTTGCAAGCATTTAAACGGTATTTAAAATCATTTCAAGCAAGCAAATACAATCTAGAAATAAAAGATAGTGAGATAAAGGTTTCATGCAAGTGTTTGACAAAATGTCAAACATCTGAAAAGGTAAAGCAGTTTGGTGTTTCTCAAGTTAGAAACAATAGGGGTTCTTACAGTGGTATCAAAGCTTGCATGATAAGTGTTTGATAATATGTCAATCCACTAGAATTGGAGTTAGAACCAACAAGAATTCTTACAAGGCAATACTATAATATAAAAAAATGATATAAACCTTATGTTTAAGATTTATCCGTCTTCAACAATCTTTAATAGCTACCATAGCTCAATAATATCTGAAATCGTTAAATCCTGTTTTTGTTAATGGAAATGAACCCCAATTAAACCCCAAGCTATTATCAAATCCAAGTATGAAGCTCGATAATAATATTAAAATGAAAGGCCAAATCTTACATGGAGTTTAATAAAAAATTAATATGGTGCACCAAACTTCAAATTGCTTACAGGTTCTACAAATATTCGTATCACTTACAAAGACTTAAAACATGAATCTTTTCCTAGTCACACCAATCACTGCTAGGTTTGTTAAACAAGACTGTAATCTCAATTGCTATCAAACTCTTATCGCTTAGAATCAACACAATATAAACTAGAATTTATAACATTCTGTGAATTTGCTCCTTTTCTTATCCAGAATTTAGAACTGCAAATACCTATTATTCCATCTATATCTTTGTAACTACGTTCTAATGAAACCTCTGACTATACCCAACAAGATGGCAGGTTTGATGGTCTGATACCACTATAATATCCTGAATGGATATTTTGGCAAATCTTTCTTACCAAAAGTTTTCTGAAAACACAATATATCTTTAGCAAATAAAACCACATATATAACCAACAAATGAACAAATACATGCTCAATAAAATACTCAATCTAAAACAACTCTAGATTTGTTATTGTATTAAATAAACCAGCCATACAAAAACATGCAGAAAATCCAATCTTGAAAACATTACTACAGTCAGATTGGAAGTACCAAAAAAGAATTTGTATGCGTAGTGTGAGCTCCATCTCAAATCCACTACAAGGTTGAACTGGGTTTGCATCTGATTCACAAGAAGAGCCTGAAGGTGTCCGTTGTCAGGATCATGAACCTGAAAGCAAGGCTTCTACTTCCTCAAAGGGAAAATTGAAAACAATATCCAAATCCAAGCATGCCTGCAAATGAGCTCCTCTCTCGTCTTAAGTTCGAACAATGACTCTTCACCTTCTCCCTTCTATCATTTGTCTGCTTCCCCCTTCGTCGCCTTTCAATCTCCTAGTTGATATTAAAATGTCTTAAAGATAATTTGCCTTAAGCCCAAATTAATTCTCTTTAAAATAAATTTATTCATTTGGCTTAAATTCTCAAATTTCCCAGAAAGGGGGCATTAAAAACTTCCTTTCTCTGATCACTAAACTCATTCAACTTACCTTTGCCATTGAGTTTTAACTGGTTGTCAATCACTTTCTGCTTCTACTACTGCAACACCATCTTCTTGTCATCAACCTCCCACAACTTCTTAGGTTTAGATCCATTCACTTGATCCTTCTTCATCAATACAACCTCAGTACACCCTTAACGACTTGTAGTGCATCCATCACCATCTGATCTACAATAGCCTGATTCTCCAAGGTGTAAGTTTTCATAATATTAAGTTCTTTGCACTTCTACCTTTCTCCTTCAAAAGAATCAAAGTGAATCCTCTTCCATCCTTCACAATGAAAACCATATTCCTTCAGCAATCACAATAGCTCCCCTGCCATATTGCCAAGGTCTTCCCAACAAAGCATGAAAAGCACTAATGTTAAGCACATCACAAAATACCTCATCCGTGTAAGGTCCAATGTTGAATTTAACCCAACACTTCTCTTTAACTTCAACCATATGATCATCCTGAAACCAACTTATCCCATAAAACAAGGGTGTTAAAGCCTCCTTAAGCTGAGCTTTTGCACCATCTCTTCTGATACAAGGTTACAAATACTGCCACTGTCCATAATAACCTTATAACACTTGTCCTCGGACTTGTATATTGTCCTAAACAAACTTCTCCTTTGAATAGGCTCAACTTCCTTCTTGCTCAACATAACTTTCCTAAAGATTAGAGATTCTCCCATCTCAGGTGCAACCATACCTCCATCAAGTTCGTCCTAATATGCTACAAAGTTTTGTTTACCGTTTCCTTTACTAGAACCCTTTGAACATTAGAAAGCTCTTTGTCTAACATTCCCACGTTTGAAACAAGTACCTTTGAACTCTTTACTACCAGCACCTTTGAAATCTCTGTTGCCAGTACCTCTCCTAAGAATCCTCTGATCAGATTCCTCTTCAGTCAGCTATTGCTCTTTACCTTTGTCACCAACTTGCTTAAGCCTTCCCCTAGGGTTGCTTTGTCTTCTCTCCAACTTGTCTTTTGCCTTTAGGGCATACTGATAAGCATCCTCAACTGTAGCGATCCTCAATATGCTTAACTCATCTTGAATGTTAAGTCTCAAACCATTTATGTATCTAGTCACCTTTAGCTTGATGACTCTTGATGGCCAAATTTGATTGTCATCTTGTAGATCCCCTTTGTATACTCTTTCATACTCAAATCCCTTTACTTCAGGTTGTGCAACTTCTTGAACAATTCTAATTAACAATTCTCGATTATGAACTTGGCCTTAGGTCTAGATACCATAATCCTCCACCTAGTAAACTTAGGTTCACCATTATCTTCCCTGTCTCTTTGGAACTCTTTCCACCATAAGGCAACATGACCCTTCAACATAGTTTGTGCTAACATAACCTTTTGTGGATCCTTAACATCTTCAATCTCAAAGTAACTAGTTCATTAATCCAATCTATCAAATCCTCAAGATGTAAAGAACTAGAAATGTTAGAAATGTCAATTCTATTAGTCACAACCATTTGTGCCATAACTTTCAAAAAACTTCACTCTTCTGCAAGAATATCAACATCTTCCTCAAATTCATCTTTAGTCTCAGGTATCCTCCTAATCCCTGTCAAAGCATTACAAAATTCTGCCTTCATCGCATTCCTATATTCTTCCATCATCTACTCCAACCTTCTAGGGTTCATCCTCCTAGGTGGCATCCTTCCAGATCTCAAGTATAACAACCTCTGCTTTGGTGATCTGATTTCCAAATGTTGATTGCCCTAACCCTAGCGTGCAAACTACAAATACTCTTGCAATTTGCCTTCAATTTAGCAATTTGTTTACCTCAGCAATGTTCAAACAGTCTCCAAGATCTATAACAAAACATATTTTTTCTTTGCAGTTCTCTTGTGCAAGTCCTATGCAATTGTGAGTCAAATCCAAGTTCTGCCACCTCACAACCAGTAGATCTAGGGCTTTACAAGGTCAGGAACTTTGATTGGTTTTACAAGATTTTGACACTTTTCTCTAATACGATCTAACATAGTCAATGTTAGGAGTTTCCCTAAAGGAGATGTCCAACCTTGCAGCTAGAGTCAACAAAGCGGAAATAAACCAACTTGGATTCCAAAGAATTGAGATAACAAGCTATACCGATGTTTCCATTGACATAGAACCAATAATTTGCATTCCAGCTACTCTTCAAGCTATTATCTACCATCCCTCCCCCACTTCAACAAGAACAGCTACCCTACTTATATACATGATTGCCTTTCGCAAGTTAGCTTATCTGATTATAAATCTCCATAATGAAGAAAATGTATTACCACTTATTGGCCAAGACCCAAATCCATAAGAACTCCACCCACATAAGGTTAATATGTCATGTGATCATGTATGGAGGTGCAACACAAACGTGTTAACATCAAACAATGTGTCACTGATCATTGCAAATCATGAAACACCATCGCAAGTCAAATTATTCAACCCTGCCCATTAGAACAAGAAGAACAATATAGGACTAGACTAAACCTAAGATGACTTCTTTTGGAAAGAACGGATCATGTTGCAAAGCTAGAGAAAGGATTTTCATAATGTCTAGTACACACCATCAGGATCACATAGGATAATGAGCCAACTAGAACAATCTCTACCTAAAACATGAAATTGACAAACAAGAACAAAATGGAAAGAAAAAATGTTTTTGGTTGATGCAAGATTGCTAACTGCCCAAGGATGCTCCTACATCACCTTGAATTAAACAGGTGAGTGTAGATCCTCCAATTGACTGAATTGTTACCAGGACCATGTCTCCATTAGCTCTATTAGTCCTTATCTCTGCTAAACGGTTGAGAGTCTCATCCATCTTCCATTTTCCTCTTGCCAATTCACCAAAAATGGCCATCAGATTTTCTTTTGTATCTCCCATTCTGTCCAAGAAACGGTGCCTTCTCCACTTTATTTTTATTTTATTACTTTATTCCTCTTTATTTTATAATTAAATTAATTAATTGAAGTTATCCTTATGATTTTGATTTAATATATGGAAACAAACTTAATTAACTTAATTGAGTTTTGGGGACATTACATTTTAATTTATATGTTCCATGTATGTCTAGTAAAATTTGTAAATGCTTGCTGATTTCTTCATTTTTCATAGAAATCACTGAATTATATAGAAAACTGCCAGAAATCTTCAATACAATACCATGATATTCTATATGTCTTTTCTGCAATTATTGAATTAATATCGTGAGTATGTAATACTACTGCCCTTGGGAGACTTTAAATATGTATTTTTTGCTTTAATAAACCCAAAAACCTTAAGAAAATGGTACTAAGTTAGTTTGATGAATTGATAATCTGTTGATGCTCAAAAGTAAGTTAGGATGTGTCTTTCAAAGATCTCAAATGGATTCCTGGTCCTATTGTAAACATGCATGCAACAAGTTTTAGCTTCATTCATCAACATATAAACTATTTCCAATGCCTTATTGGCTGCATGAGCACAAACTGCATAATCAACTTGTAGATATGATAACATCATGTATTGTCCCTTGCTGCAACTCAAACATGGATTAACAGGTCTCATTATTCTAGATTATCATACTTCTCATAGTTTACAGAAAACTTTGGCTGAATGACATGGAACCCATCTCTGTAATCTTTACCAAAACTGCATTGCTGTAACCCAAACCATAAACTATGTCTCCTGGTGACTTTATTATTTCTGCCCTGAAGCTCACAATACAATCCTTTTACAAATCATTTGGACATCTTTGAAATTAAGCATCTACATTCTATATATAATTTACTTATTTGGAGAGTACAGAAGGAAACCTAAAGTATATTTTTTATTCTGAAAGGTACAGTATTTTTTCATAAAATCCCTTCACCTCTGAATGTCATTTTTGTTTACTAGGTGGTTGATGATTAATAAATGAAAGCTTGCCTTGTGTAGTGTGGAATGGAATTTGGTTCACTCAATTGATTTGAGTATTGACATCATAAACTCTATAAAAAAATTCCAATTATTATACTAGTTATGTTTGATTATACTGTGCTTGGATAACTTATTCAGATCCAGAGCAAGGTTTATGTCGCAACAACGGGTGGAAGAGTGACAGCAGTAAATTTAGAGGTATCTTTGAAGTTGCAATATTGTCTCTGGTTTGAACACCTAATTTTTTTTCTTAATAGAATTAAAAATTTTCACAATAAACTTTGTATAGAAGATGCTGCCCTCTTGGTACAAGATGTCAGTGGGCTTTAGGTAGTAGTAACTTACTAATAATTTTCACTCAAGAAAACTATTTAGAGTAGTAATATATAGACTATTTTTTACATGCTAGTTAAAATGTGTAATATTGATGATGTGTGGTAATTGTGAGTCACATGCTAGCACATTTTGAATTATTTAGTAGAATTTTGAAAGCTAATTCTTTTTTCGATTTCTTTTCTACAGTTATGAGCTTCAAATAATTATAAATAGTCTTTCCAATGAGCAAAGGATTATATTAATAATTATTCATGCCCCTTCTTTGTGGCCAAATGATTAAGTCAATAATTAATCATGGGCCCATTTTCTTAATACTGCTTTTATGATGATGTCTATTTATTTCTTTGCTCTAATTAAGAGCCGACCTAAATTCAAATTCTAGAGGGAAAACTTTCGCAAAGATAATATAAATGGAAGTTGATGGGTGAGCAATGAATCATGGGTGGTTGGTTCGTATCTTTTATGGTTTCCAGGTTTGGAGCAAAGTTTATTGGCGGTTTTGGCAGCCTCAACCACCATAGTCTGCAACTCAAATTCATGAAGTCTCTCAAATGATGAATTTGTATTTTCAGTTTCCATCCATTGAATGAGTTATCATTCAGATATCTGGAATAAGAAAACACACAAGTAATTGATCTCAGAAGTAAGGCAACTTTAGTTTAATATCATGA
The DNA here is from genome assembly GCA_028749045.1 of Cupressus sempervirens. Classification (NCBI taxonomy): domain Eukaryota; kingdom Viridiplantae; phylum Streptophyta; class Pinopsida; order Cupressales; family Cupressaceae; genus Cupressus; species Cupressus sempervirens. Next base: position 265,568,073 of record CM053788.1, on the reverse strand, counting down.
CCCTGGCTTAGTACAGTGAACGGCAAATAAAATATGGATTGGGACTACATCAACTAAAACCATTTTAAATGCTGTTGATCATAATTGGATCATTATGTAAACTAATAATTAAGGATGATAGTTGATAGCTATCAACATAAATTAGGGAGGATGTTACATCAATTAATCAGCATTCTATGAAGTACATTATCAACTAGAACAACGGTTTTGTCTAATCAGTGATGAAACATCAATATGAAGATCTTTAATACAGTGATCCATTACCTTGCCTTGATAATTATTAAAAAAAGAAACTAATCGATTGAGATAGATTGGTTATATAATAGAATGGTGTAACATTTTTAATGTAATGTTTCCTGTGCGGTCCTATGGGATTTGGGACAGATTTCTTTAATTTAATTGCAAGAGACTTATTTATATCTAAAACTTCTAACAATTCTTCTATTAGTGGTTAGCAAATTGATCTTCAATCTGATTCAAATACTTGATGGCCTATTCTCCTATGATATAAATTATAGCAAGGGTTTCATAGACCAACAAATAAGATCAACAATTTGGTACTTCAGATGACAATATCAAACTGCTATCTGGTTTCTTTCAATCCTGCTCAATAATTTGCTTCCCAAATCTGTTTCAGATCTACTTATAATTCTGATTTATATCTTCTCCAATACAGTTTCTAAATATGCTCACGTAGGCGTCATAAATCTGCTATAATCTTTCTATTAGATCTCCTTTATATAATGTGCTTTTGAAAAGTCTTCTACTATATTATTCTGCTAGTTTATATTTGATTATTTTTATACACTTCCTCCATATTCCATAAGTTCTTTAATTATGTCTTTATATATCTTTCATATCATTCCATGCTTCATCACTGGTATTTCTTTGTATGTCTCCATAGTCCATACTCCCTTATTGATATAGCTTCATATATCTGGGTTCTTATAAATAATTCTTTTTGTATCTCTTTGAGATATCTATTTATAGATTTCTCATATATCCTGATTCTCTGCTCTCTATATATCTGTATGTATTCCTCTTTCCCTATTCGATGTATATTCTGGTCTCATGTTCAATCTCAATATAATAAAAGATCTACCCAAACTTTCTGATTTAACCAAGCATTGATCTTGGGTTTGTAAGAGCATCTGACATCTTTTGACATATCAATGTTCTTATACTGATCTGAATATGTAAGAGTTCCCATGGTGAACCACTTGAAAGAGGATGAATGCCATCTTATATCTTGTTGCTAGGTAGAGAAGTCATGTGTATAGGACAAAACTCATGTTCCTTCATTGTTACCTCTCTTTTTAACAATATCTAAACCTCCTTAGGGTTGAGTTTAGCACAAAAGGAAGTGATTCAAATATGTTAATTGTTAAATGCATCATGAATTATTCATTATTTCCTTAAATTAATTTGATTTAAGTACATAGTAATCTATGTTAAACATTGGAAATTGAAACCCTCCTAGTAGGCGACATTACAATTGGTATCAAAGCATCCAAAAGGTTTAAAGAGCATTGAAGAGAGAAAGAAAAAAACTTACATCCACCATTATTGAACAAATAGGCAATGAGTTGAGGGATTTCATGGAAAAAAACAACTCAGACCACTCAATCTCTTATGGAACAAAATGAAAGGAATGAGAGAACTATCCAACTCCTTGAAGCCATTTCAAACATGAGCAACAACAATAGGCATACTAACTCCAACCACTCTGCAAATAATGATGACTCTCCTAGGGAACTGTAATGTCTCCATTTTTGTCACTATTAGAGTTTTAGGATTAGCTTATTATTGTGATCCTCATAGTCTAATTATTGTGTATAGATGATCTTCAGAGGTGGTGGCTTGGCCTAGGAGGGTCTTATCTTCTCCACAATTCAGCACACTACATGTTGGTCTTCATTTGGCTTAGGTTGGACTTCATTTGGGCTTAGTTTTGTTTATTTACTATTTGTGGTGAGTTGGGTGTTGATTGAGATGGATCCTTTCTATTTTTGGAAAGTGCATTTGGTCACATGGAGAAACAATAGGTGTGACTCCTATTTCAGATGGCATATTTAAATGATGAGTATTTTGGGAGTTATTATATTTTTAGTAGCTAAATTATTATCAATCATTAAATGGGTTATTATAAAGTTATAATTTAACTTCATAATTTCATTGTAGTTGAGGGTTGAGTCATCATTGGAAGGGGCCATTCATTATATGCCTAAGCCAAGTATTAAATATTTAAAGTGATGTTGTGTTGGAAAGTTTCAAGAGCTGAGTTCTTTTGGGAAACTTTCACAGTTTTTGAAGTTGAGTTCTGTTGGAAACTTTTGTCAACAAGGCATTATAAAAATGAACTCATTTCATTGGGAAAAGCATGCTTGGATATTTATTTGCTCTTGTTGCCTTTGTGGCTTTTATTGAGGTTCATAATTTTGATGCCCTTGTTGAAGTATAAGGGTCTGAATTTTGAGTTGTTCCATTGGATCTACAACTGAAGTATTGTAGATTCAGATATGATATTTTGTTCTGAGTTGCATTGGCAATTGTGTTTGATGGAGCCTAAAATTTTGATATTCCATTTTGCATAAATGAAAGTTGTAACTGTACAATAGGAGTTATGGAATTCAGAAAGCTTTGTTCAGAAGTTTCATTTGCCTTTTAAAATAGCCTTTATGTCAGAGGATTTAGGCATGGCTCATGGTATGTATCTAAGAAACACCCATTTGAAGTTACTTAGAACATGAACCTCCCAAGAGATCTATATGAAGATACAATATATTAATATGGACCAAACACATTCAAGCTTCACAGATTGTCTATACCATGACCAAGACAAGTGTTGGGACTTGTTGGGGCAATTGATATTGGGAAGTCTACTGGATTCGAGGTCCTTGCTGGAAAACTGAAGCCCAATCTTGATAGATTTTATTATCCTTTTGGTTGAAATGATATTCCAACACATTTATGAGGATCAGAGATACAGAGCTATTTCTCTCGCATTTTAGGAAATAATTTGAAGGCAGGATACTAATTCGATGAAGGAAGAGTTCAATGATTTGTAGATATTTCCAAGTGCAATATGGAAATCTTTCGAAGATATACTTCAAATGCTTATCATTTTTTCAATGGAGCAACCAATGCTCTTTTGTTCGCAAAGCATCATGCTCTTTTGAAGGGTGCTACCCATACTTGTGATTTTAGCAATACTAGTTGTAATATCTACATCCTATACTATCAATCATTTCCACTAATGTGCAAAGGGTTGAATCAGCAAAACTTTTTTAAAAGAAAAAGAATGACACCAAGGCATATCCTCAGATTAGAATAACAGATGGAAGAAACAATTTGAAGCATGTGTTTTTCAAGAAACTAAGAGCGTATGGTCCAAGGGTACAAGCAAGTCAAATCATTTCCCAGGAAGAGCCAAGAGGGATCTAAATCGTTGATCCTCGGCCGTGTATCTAAAACTTTGGTGATTATTGATATCTAACTTTCTCTTTGATTTTGCTGCAAGGACACATGTGAAAGAATGGTGGAATTGTCATCATATCTCCTTGATATTGTGAAGGCTTCAATTGTGGATATAAATTGAGACTTGAGGAATAGTGAAAGGAAACCACGCTTTACCATGGAATGCTAGGCGTGTTTGATCTGAATACACGGAGGAAGTGGTTCATTACCATATACCCTACAGTGCTATGCAAATGAAGACAAGAAGGTGTCTAAATAGTGGAGGGACTTGAATGATACCAGGGGTGACACAAGACCAATTCAAGATTACCATTTCTCTTGAGTGTCTAAGGCACATTTGGCTACACCATTTCCTCCCATACGTTGCACGATCTGAAGTTGTGACCAAAAGAGCTATCATATCCAAGTGGATGACAAAGGGCCTGTACTTATTTCCATCTGCCACATTGTGAGAAGAGGGTGTTGTCCATGTGTGAAGAGTTCACTTATGACAGTTTTCTAGTCACCTGATTACTCATTTAACCCTTTTGTTTAATCTAATAGAGTTATTGTTTGTTCTAAAATAATTATAAATATTAATAACTCATACAGTTGTAGTCATTAAAATGATATTAGGTGTGTTGAAAAGGTGCGGTGTTTGGAAGAACAATCGACACCCCTTACTTGTGTATAAATATATAATGTCAAACGACACCAAGAGAGAGATACACAATTCATTATATATTTTAAATTTTTACATATCCTATGCTCAATGATATATTTTTGTTCTTTTATTAAAAAAGAAAATGACCTTTTGAACTAAGCCTTTGGATGGTGGATTATTGGGTGGATTTTGTGCGATCCGGATACATTTGCAATAGATGGATCATTTGTAAGGAATGTCTCTATTGTGATTTTATTTTCGGCATTCTTATTTATTTTAAATTTTGGAGTTTTAAAATTATTAGTGTCCTTTATAAAAAAAAATATTTAATTTCTATAAGTATTTTAAAATTTGGATAAGTTGACTAGGTCATTATTGAATTTTAAATTTGACAAATGTAAATATTGTAAAATATTCTATTGTTTCCGTATTTATGTCTAATTTGTCTCCACAGGAGTTAAAGTGCATCTTAGACTAATTTAAAATTGCGTTTATATAATTGATCCGTTGCGTTTGAATCGTTAAAATTCTTTATAGTTTAAATATATTGAATTTTATAAAGTTGTACGTTTCAACTAATAATATATTGACTCTGATTGCCCATTTAATTAAGCATTGGTCTTTTACTCTTGATTCATGATCCATATGCTGGCAATTGTTTCATTTCTTTCCATTGAGGAATTATTATATTCATTTGTTGCATTTATTCTTTATTTAAAACAATATCACATTTATTATTCTTAATTCATAATTCATAAATTCAAAATTTTCTATATTTCTTGCCATTAGGAAAACTTTCATTGTGTTTGTGTTTTAATCGATCTGCTTTAAGCATCTTGGATATAAGGTTGTTGTCTAGGATCAGGTACACCCGCCTCGGTTTTGTAGAGCCGGAAGTGCAAGGAACTCGGACTGTATTGTTCAGTTCCGTCAAGTTGGCATTAACCGGTTGGATATCCCAACATTGAGCAGGCAAGGCTCATAGGAGTCCAATCTGCGCTTCTGGGAACCAACAATGTTGAGGTATCAGTTGGCCATCTCTCCTACTGTATTTTCTTGTGGCTAAGGAGAAATCTATTGCTGAAGTTTGTGATCACTCCATTTCCATTGCTGAGGCGTAGGATATAGGTGTAAGACTGGTGTATATTTACTACAGATGCCACTCTGATTTTTGGTGGTATATTGCTGCTCTTAGTGTTCAGCTATAATAGGTGTTCATGTTGACAATGAGTTTGTGTGTGAGATTATTCTTTACTATATAAGGATTGATGGTTTGGCATGCAAAGCAAGGACTGTGGGATTGTTGCAACTAGACCAAATGTTGGAAGTTAACAGGTTTATTTATTTGTAATTGCTTCAATATTGTTGCAGCAGTAGAATATGAAAAAACTAAATTTACATTGTATAGAATTCAGTTCTGAATTTCTAAATGATAGTTGGAAGGTCAATATGTTAGTGCCCTACTAATTTCAATATTAATTATTTAATTAATCTTGAACTATTAGAGGATTATTGCCAAGTGTTTGATTAAATGCCAAATTATGGAGTTGTGAAAGAAATTTGTTGATTGTGTAAGTTATAACCAACTAGGGTTATTACAGGAACCAAACCCTAGATAAACAAGACCTCCCTTCCTACCTAGGGATGAACATATGGAAAAAGAAACAAATACTCAACCTATGAATAATATTTTAAGGTCTTTGACCTTTCCGTGTTAAAAAAATCACCGTGCACATTTGTATGCCCCCTGTTCATACTAGTAAGTTAGTCGTAGGAATGAGGGCCGTACGGTTTGATCATATGGTCTGAGGGCAAAGATGGTTGTACAATGTGCCATATATGGTTGTTTGGTATTGCCAAGAATAATTGTACAGTGTGTTAGGTTGACTATATGGTTGTAATATTCCCATCTTTAGCAAGTTCCTACAGTTGTCTAGTTCAATTCACCATGGCGACCCTCGTGAGCGGACAATGAATTTTGAAGGTCTTTGAGGCAGACTTGCTATTTATAGTAAGTCTAATTTTGGATGGTTACAATATTTGGTAGTGCAGTGGTGGCATTGGCAGTTGGTTGCCATCTACATATGGTCGAGAATATTATTGGCGGCGTTCATATTTGTTAAACTATTAATGAGGCTTCATTATTATAAAAGCACTTTATGTTATTTCATGTTATAATTTGGTGTTGTGAAGTTGAAGCTTCTTAAGTGAGAAGTGTGAAGTGGAAGCTAAGTTGCACAATTGATTATAAATATGACTCCAATTGTGAGGATTTGGCATCCAATTGTCTATGACTTTTTGAATATTCTCTGTGAGGGTTTTGAATCTGATTTGGGCATTTTATCCATTGCTAAGGTATAGTGGATTAAAATTTGGAATTTGACAATTTGAGATTAGTGACTTATCTTATTTTTTCAATTGTGGATGAGAAGTAATTTTCTACTGGAGAATTTGGTGTTGGGGTTTGAATTTGAGTGACTTGCTTACTATTTTTCATGTGACCGAGAAGGCAAATTGGTTTGGAGAATTTGAGGTTTCAAGGTCCTACTCTGTAGCACTTTTTGTATCAATTGCTATGCATGGTTATCCTGTAAGATACTTATCTGCATTGTAAGCACCTAATTCCCTGTTAAATTGATGTCTATTCTAAGTGCTTTGATGCGTCTTCTATTGCTTTCATCATTCTTGGTAATTGGCATGGGTTTAGTTTGAACATTGTGTCGCTATCTGCAGTTAGATCGCCTAATACCCCCCTTGCAATTTAGCATTAAGTATCCTAAAATTAAGACACTAATATCCCTTGTATTCCTAGCGTCTTTCCTGCTATAACTCACCTAGCTAGTCAACTTTTCCTATGGCATTCGATCACAACATTTAGGTTGCCAGAATGCCCTATTGGACTACCTATTAAAACACCCGGATTGAGCGAAATACATTATGCTATGGATTGGGCACTGGGTGCCTACTATCGGAATTGTTGCCATTAAAGGGTTGCGTTCAAGAATTTAGCAATTGTGATTGACCTCCTACGATTTTATGGGTCTGCACAAGCAAAAAATAGGTTCCACCAATAGCTATTTGTAATTTCATCTTTTAGTTGCTCGGGTTTAACAATGAATAAATTGTAAGTTCTCAAAATTTCAATAGTGGATGTGGATTGCAAATTGTATATTTCATTTTTTACCAGTTAGTATCAGCACTTCAATCTCTACCTTATATTCAAAAAACACAAAAAAATTGAAAAAACACAAGAAACTCAAAATTCCACATCATGCACTTCATCAACATAGTTTGTAGGGCCAGCTTGGGCTCATTATAGTGGTATCAAAATAGTTTCCTACCAACCTACAAGGAATTGGGTTCAAAGTATTCAATGTATTATGGATAGGAGATTTATTCCAGGTAGACATTATACTCGTAGAGGTCACACTTCTCTACTTGGGGATGGAGAACCTGACATAGTTTTTTAGTTTGGGCAACAGAGGTGTTGGTAGTCTGGGTGGCTTAGCTGATACAGGTTATAGAGATGTTGGCACTAGTTTAGAGGTTAATAGAGAGGCTCAAGAGACTTTGAGGGATCTTGTGCATGGTTAGCACCATGTTGTTGAGGTTCTACAACAGCTTTCTGACCCGCTATAGCATATTGCACTCCCTAGAGGTCAGAGTACGGAGCAAGGTGCTCGAGATGCTTCTGTTAGTTCACATAGGTCCTAAGTGAATGACAAGTCTAGAGATGGCATCAAGATTAGAGCAAAGGACCGAGATAGCTAATAGAGTTGACAGGATTGGTCATATTGGTACTTATGATAGGCCACAGAGGTCTATGTTTTTTAAACTTGAGATAGATGCGATCAATAGTGAGACTAAAGCTGCACCTTTTGTAGATGGCATGGTAGCACACTTTGTTGAGTGGGATGCCTTGCCGCAAACTATTAAGCAAAACCTAAATTTTGATAGATTCCCGACACAATTTCTTTTGATTCAAAAATAGAGGAAAGCTATTTAAGTAAATAGATGGATTTATTTAATTACATGGGATTGGGATTTAGATAAATAAAGTCAATTAATTTACTTGGCATTGGCAAATGGGGACCTTAATTAAATAGGCAATCTTTTTAATCAATACGATGACTCTAGATGAGAAAAAGAGGGGAATATTAATTAAATAAATTAAATTTTTAGTTACAAAGACAACCATAGAAGAATGGTTAATACGATTTAATATGATTGATATTTAATTATCAGATTTTGGTATCTGGAGAAGGGAGAACATCATTCCTCAAGGCTGTGTTAGGAGTGCTAGGAGCTCTTGAAGCTTATTATCGTGCTCAAAGGAGTTTTATATCGGAAGGGAAAAATGCTCATGGAGTATTGTCCTGCTGTTTGACCTTATATAGACCAGAAAAGGTGAAGTCTACTCATTTTTCAGATTGCTGCAGTAAAACTTTCAAGATTTAGAGTCATTCGATACTATTTTTGTCTTTCTTTGATTGGTTGTTTTCACATTTTGTCATCTTCCATGCATTGACTTCATTGGTGAATGTTTATCCAACAAAATATTGCAATAGAAGACTTAAGAAGTACATTTTATATATCAAAATTAATGACAAAGCAAACCATCGAAGCGCAAGTTTATGTTTTTGGCTTTCATTATAAAAAAATTTAAAAACTATAAAAGATATTAGAAGTGGACACTAGAAAGATCGTCTTTTCAAGTCTAATGTGAGTCTTACAATATGATGGTTTTCATTTCTTGAAAAGAACAATTGTTTCTTTCCATTTTTGTCTTGAATGTATTCTATGCCTGTAATCATTCCATCATTCATCACTTTCTTTGTATGTTGTCATTCTTTAGTCACCAGAAAAAGCCATAACATGGTCTTTAAAGCTTGAAATTTGCATATCTAGAAGAGTATGTGTATAGGATATAAGTGGAAGGCCTTCGAGTAACAAAAGGAGAATAATTTTACGCAAAACAAGCTCGTTACATGAGGGGGAAACTCAAAAACAGGATTTTTAAAGGGGATTGCATATGTGGACAAAATGCTTTATGTAAGAAAATGAAGCATGGATGGGTCCATTGCACACTTTTTGATGTACAAGTATGGATTTTGGAATTTTGGCACATGGGGTGTGACTGAAAACTTTTGGGACAGCCAATGGATTCACGCATTTAAGTTCAAAATGTGTGCTCATATGTTGGAAAAAACCCTAAAATAGGTTTTTGGAGGGTAATAAGACATGCAGACAAAAACAATTATATGTTGAAAATGCATGGAAAATGGGTAGCATAACATCTACTTGTATTGAATTATTAAGTTTTCATCATATGCAAGTGCAAGTAACCACCATCATGATTTTTAGTCAGATGGCAGCGATATAACATGCGCTAATGAAGCGTATCCAAGCTTAAAGTGGACTTTTGGGATGCACAAGTATGTTGCAAAGTGAACTTGACTTCCTTGGTAATTTCATTCAAGAATGGGTTATTTTAATCCTGGCTGCATATGCAAGGAAGATGAAGCACTTGCATATGCGACTTGGAGAAATGAGACGAAACATAGGAGCACATATTATACATCAAAACAAATGTAAATTTGAAGATGAAATGAAGAGATTTGCAACCAAAAACAAAAAAACAAGCATATATACAACTTTTCCCTAAGAAATTCACAAAAACTTTTACCTCTTTTCCATGAAAAGAAAAGGAAGAAGTCTCTTCAAATTTGAATGTAAAATATGAAAAAAAATCCAAGAAATTTTTGGATTTAGAAATGATTGAAGCAAAGAGACATATAGATTCTGAATCTTGACTCAATCCTCTAAAAATAAATGCATTTTAGAGTCAAGATTCATTGCTTGCCAAGTGCGGGAATTTGGAGAAATAAAATGAATGAAAATAACAACCATATTGACTCAAACAATTGCAAAGTGCAATGGTGTCTAGTGTAAGAACCCCAAGTGGTTCTAATATCAATTCAGATGGTTTGACATTTTGTCAAACACTTATCATGAAACTCTGATACCAAGCTCTAATACCCCTCTAAGAACTTGATGTAGTGCAAGGTAGGAGAATCCCCAAAGGAGATGTCCTAGCCTCCAGAAAATAACCATACAGTGGAAACACAACAACAATGCAACAATAATACAAGATCTGATATCAAATCATAACTCTATATTCAGAAAATAACTGATTATATGCAATATGCCCGGCTGCAAGGCCTTCCAAGTTAGGCCCTAATACAACATCAATTACAAAAATAGTGCTGCAAGACCCAACAAGATCCAACTTACAAACCCAATCCCAACTAGTCTAGAGTCCCAACAAGATAAGAACACCAGGAAGAATCCACACTTGTACCCTCAAGTCCACCAAGCAATGCTCTAGTTCTCAAGCTGCAGCTACTAGCTCTTCAAAGTTTGCATCTAGCCTTCATCCTCTTCTCCAAGCTGGATGAATAATGCCTAAAGACTCCACAAAACCCTTTACTTATACCTAACTAAGCCACAAGTCGGCCCAGTTCATTACAAATTAAATTAAATCCCTTACATTAAATATATGTTGAGCCACAAGTCGACTACGACACAAATTAAATACCCAAAGTTAGCTCACAGACCAAGACCAAGCCAAGCGTCAGAAAGACCAATCCGAGCATCAGTAAATTCCCAAGAACTATCGAGCTCCCAAGGCAAACTGAGCACCACAGAGTATGTCAAGCTCATAGAGAATTCCAAGCACCACAATGTATGCCAAGCTCCCTTCAATGACCGAGCTAACTCGGGCAACACTACTGACGAGCTCCTAGTGCAAATCGAGGTCCCAGTATCTACTGAGTGCTCCAAGCTTTGTTGGACATCTTCATTAATCGAGTCACTCGGTTAACACCACAACCCAAACCAACTTAGTATCGACCGGGTCACACTTCATTCTTTGACTGAGTTCCAAACTCCAAAGCCAAACCACACCATCCTACAGGATTGCAAGCCAACCATGGATGCTTCTGCATCAGACACCCTGGGTTCGAAAAGATGTTCTTAAACGCTAGAAGAACATCTTCTAGGATTCAACACATAAATTCCAAACTGGTTCTTCACATACATATCCTCCAAGTCTTCAACTTCTACACTCTTTCCCTTCTTCTTCATATCCATCCTTGGCATGCTATAGGTCTGCTTTCCATACTGATCTCCAACCTACTTAGAATCTGCCAACTCAACTCGGCTTCCAATACTTTGGTTCCACCTACCAAGCTCTTCATTCTGCAAAGGGATTAGGGAATACTTCCTGCCACCTTTCTCAACAGTAAACACATTCTTGACACAATCATGCATAGTGTAATAACCCCAATAGGTTATAACTTCATCCAACACCAAAAATCTTTATACTTCAGTTGTTTGACATTTCGTCAAACACTTTGCAAGCAAGGGTCCTCTAACTGATATAACTTTTCATATTGCTGCAGTAATTCTTGTTTGGATTTGCCTCAAAGAGAATGCTTACAAAAGACTCCAAATTGTCTAAACAATGACCTAACATAAATATGCAACTAATTTTGGCAATAGTGAATGCATATATGAGTTCTAATCATGAAAATGATCACCTACAGCCAACTGGTATTTTAACAAACAGTTGGTATGCAAGTTAACTGGTTGATAAGAAATGATATATTAACGCTCAAAGACAACTATTAATGACCAGCAATTGTATCTCCTTAATTGAGAATGAGTGTCCAATACAATATTCATACTAAGTTAGCCAAGACTCTTGGCATTTACAAAGATATCAAAATATGATGATCGCTGATAAAGTAATATGCACCTACAACTGCCAATGAAAACTAATGCAACACTAAATATCTAACTTCAATACTCCCCTACAGCAGTACGCTAATCACATGCATGATTAAATACAACTAAAGCCATGGATTGCTGATACCATTGTGAGGAATGTAAAAATGAATGATATATCTATTAATGAATGATAGGTTTGATATGAAATGACAATTACAACAGCACTCTATAGTGAAAGGCAACTATGAAAATACACATCAGACCTGGCATATGAAGTCGCCTTAGAGAATAGATGTATTGCAATACCACTGAACAGAAAATAACCTCCTCAAGTGCCCAAGTCGTGCCTCTCTAGCTGTCGCCCTTGATTGTAGATGGCTGTAATAATTTTCTTTGCTTTTCCGAATTTGCTTTTTCGGATTGTTTTTTTTTTTGGATTGCTTTTCCGGACTTGCTTTTTCGGCCAGTTTTTTCGGTTCTACCTTTTCGGCCTGCTTTTTTCGAACTGCTTTTCCGGTCTGCTTTTTTCGAATTGCTTTTTCGGCCTGCTTTTTCGTACTGCTTTTTCAGCCTACTTTTTCGAACTGCTTTTTCGGCCTATTTTTTGTACTCAAATATTTTTTCTCAATGTAGCACAAATAGAAGACTGAAGTATCTTCCTCCCAGCTGCAATAATTCAAGTGATATTTCACACCCTCAAAATTGCGTACCAATTGAGAGTTTTCGTTCTCAACAACAACAAAACTGGATGATTAGAATGAAGCCCGGGGTGCCTATTTATTCTTTTTCCCCCACTTTCTCCAGAAGCTTCTAGAACATTATTTTATTTTATCTATTAAGTGACTTTATAAAATATTTTATAATTCAAGTCACTTTATTAAATTAATTAAATATAAAGTTACCTTTTAATATTTATTTATTTGATAACTTTATAAATAATTAACTTAATACCACTTATTTATTTAATTAAAATAATTAATTAGTCATCCTCATAAAATATTCATTATTTTGGATAACCTAATTAATTATATTAATTAAATCAAATTGCCTCCAAAATGGCGATATGACACATAGCCCTATAATCATGCTGCTAAGGTCTACCAAGCAACACATGACAACTGTTTATCTCTACAATATCACACAACACTTGATCCTTATACTGCCTGATGTAGAAATCAACAAGGCATTGCTCCCTCACTTCCAAAGCATGCTCACCTTGCAACTAGTCAATCCTATAAGGATAAGAATGTCTCACTCTCTTCAAACCAAGTTTCTAAACCATCTCTTCAGCAACAAGTTTATTAGTACTACCACCATCCACAATGACCTTGTAGACTTCACCACTAGACTTACAACAAGTCCTAAACAAACTAGTCCTCTGACAAGAATTCTATGTCCTCTAACCAACTAGTTTTCACCAAGCCAGTAAACTCTCTCCTTGCTCAGGTTGACTATCTTGTGTTGCAACCTCATTCACAACAATAGATTTCCTACCATGAGGACATTCAAAAGATCTATACCCTTCTTTGCCACATCTTAAACAATTACCACTAAACCCACCTCCACCTGTCCTTCTCTTTTGATCAGCAAGTTTTGGTTCACCTTCAGCACTTAGTTTAGCCTTTGCTGAGTTAGCTTGCTTCTCCTTCCCTCTAGCATTACCTTGACTTTTCCTCTTCAACTTATCTTCTGCCTTTAGAGCATATTGATAAGCATCCTCAACTGAAGAAATATTTAGCATACCAACCTCATCCTAAATATTAAATCTGAAACTATTAATGTATTGCGCTAACTTCTCCTTTGACAATTCTCTATGCCTAGACTGAATAGTCAACTTGTAGAACTCCTCAGTATAATCTTTCACAGACATATCCTTTTGTTTCAGGTTCTGCAACCTTTTAAACAACTCAAGTTCATAATCAACAGGAATGAACTTAGCCTTCATCTTAGTCACCATCAATCTCCCTCTAGTGATCTTCATTTTACCTTCTTCTTCTCAGTCTCTTTGCAGTTCTTTCCACCAAAGAGAAGCATGTCCTTTCAACTTAGTTTGTGCCAACCTCACTCTGAGCGGATCCTCAATATCCTCAAGCTCAAAGTAGTCTTCCAATTTACCAATCCAATCAATCAAGTCTTCAAGAGTCAAAGTACCTGAGAAATTAGAAACCTCCATCTTATGCTTCAACTTTAACTGAGATCCAGGTCTAGCAAACTAACCAGCCCTAGTTCCGATAGATTTCTCCACACGATCAATTTTGCCCTCACCACTAGATCCAACAGCTTCAAAGTCTTTTGCAACTTCCTCATAGCCATCATTAGTACCCACATGCCTAGGTACACCACCTAAAGCACTCACAATTTTAGCAATCATATCACTCTTCATCAATGCAATTTGAGATCTGAATCTGCTCTAATCTTTTTTGAGATCCTTTCTTCCATAGCATCACTAAGATTATCGATTGCCCTAGGGTCCAATCTTCTTGGAGGCATCTTTCAAAACTTTTGCAAACCCAAAGCACTAGATCAACCAATCCAGAAGGTCAATCAGCTCCACAAGATCAACCTTCTCCGACCCAAGATCCTAGTGAAAATTACCTCAACTTCGGCGATCGATTCACACACTCAGGAACAACCTTCGCTCTGATACAAGCTGATGCAATGCAAGGTAGGAGAATCACCAAAAGAGATGTGTGAGCCCCCAGAAAATAACTACACAACAGAAACACAACAACAATGAAACAATAATGCAAGATTTGATACCGAATCACAACTTTGTATTCATAAAATAACTGATTATATGCAATATGTCTAGTTGTAGGGCCTTCCATGTTAGGGCCAAATACAATAGCAATTACAAAAATAGTTTTGCGAGACCCAACAAGATCCAACTTACAAACTCAATCCCAACTAGTCCAGAACCACAACTAGATAAGAACACCAAGAAGAATCCACACTTGTACCCTCAGGTCCACCATGCAATCCTCTGGTTCTCAAGCCACAGCTACTAGCTCTTCAAAATTCGCATCTTGCCTTCATCCTCTTCTCCAAGTTGGATGAATAATGCCTAAAGACTCCACAAAACCAGTCAACCTAGTTCATTACAAATTAAATTAAATCCCTTACATTAAATATATGTTGAGCTACAAATCGGCTACAACACAAATTAAATACCCAAATTCGGCTCACAAACAACTCGGCACCAATAGGAACCAAGACCAAACCGAGCATCAGAAAGACCAATCCAAGCATTAGTAAATTCTCAAACATTGTCGAGCTCCTAGTGCAAACCGAGCACCACAGAGTATGCTAAGCTCCTAGAGAATGTTGAGCACCACATTGTATGTTGAGCTCCCAGTATCTGCTGAGTGCTCCAAGTTTTGTTGAACGTTTTCATTAACCGAGTCACACTTCATTCTTTGACCGAGTTCCAAACTTCAAAGCCAAACCACACCATCCTGCAAGACTACAAGCCAACCAGGGGTGCTCCTGCATCAGAACTCCTATCGATTTTAACTTAAATTCTAGTGGTTTGATATTTTGTCAAATACTTACCATGGAAGCTATGTTACCCCTATAAAGAAACCCAACCGGTTCTAACTTCAATTCTAGTGGTTTGACATTTTGTCAAACATTTATCATGCCAACTCTAATACTAGTGTAAAGAATCCCTACTGGTTCTAACTTTGGAAAACACCAATTTTCTTTACTAATTAGATGTTTGACATTTTGTTAAATACTTTGCATGCAAGCTTTATCTTATTGTACTTTATTTTCAGATTGTATTTTTTTAGAATATAGAGAAATACTTTACAAATAACATGAAACGAAACAATTGATAATGGTTGCCAACATAGGTTTCAATTGCAAATATGTTGGAGGCAATTATTACAAACAAAACACAAAGCAAGGAATGTATAGCACTTGAATATGTCTAGGCATCTGATATAAATATTACAGAAAATTTATGTAAGTTTCTACACCATTTCAAAATATGACAGCCAAGAACTTGACATTGCCAGCAGATGCAACGTGCAGGTGAAAAACCCTTAAATGCAGCTCTATTAATATACCAAGCTCTGATACCCCTATAAGAAATCCAAACGGTTCTAACTTAAATTTTGGTGGTTTGATATTTTGTCAAACACTTATCATGCAAGCTCTAATACCATTGTAAAGAACCCCAACCTGTTCTAACTTCAATTCTAGTGATTTGACATTTTGTCAAACATTTATCATGCAAGCTTTGATGCCACTGTAAAGAATCCTTGTTGGTTCTAACTTGACAAACACTAGTTGTCTTTACTATTTAGATGTTTGACATTTCGTTAAACACTTTGTATGCAAGTTTTACTTTGTAGTTTATTTTCAAATTGTGTTTTTAGAATATAGAGAAATGCTTTACAAATAATGTGAAATGAAACAATTGATAATGGTTGCCAACATAGATTTCGATTGCAATTATATTGGAGGCAAGTATTACAAACAAAACACAAAGCAGGTAAGGAATTTATAGAACCTGGATATGTCTAAGCATCTGGTATAAATATTGCAGCAAATTTATGTAAGTTCCTACACCAATTCAGAATGACAGCCAAGAAGTTGGCATTGCCAATAGATGCAATGTGCAAGCACAAACCCCTCAAATGCAGCTCTATTAATACAAACACTGCTCCTCATAAACCCTATTTTATTTTCACAAAATTGGTCGTTCAGTGTAGAATCCAATAGCAGATCAAAATGCCAATTTGCATCTCATAAACACCTTCAAAGTAACAATAGTTTGAATAGAAATGAAGACTAGAAATGGGTGTCCAAAGTAGTAGCAAATCTTGGTAAATATTGTGATCAAATTGGTATCCTTTTGCACCAATTTTTCAAACCCATTATGCAGAATTAATTCTCAGACTCAGAACACAATGCACTATGAATTTCAAGAACTCATAGTGCCAATAAAATGGAGGAATCAATCCTCTTCTTCAACTAATGTTGAAACCCTCATGAAATTCACAAAGTCATAAAATGAAAATTATAAGAGATGAATAAATCAAAGCTAGAGGCGTAGTTTTATAACAATTAAAGCCAAAATCCTTTTCAACACACCAATGGCCCATAGCTTCTTCCATACACTTTTCACTTAAATGCAAAATTTAATTTTGGTTGCATATTTGTATTTGTAATTATATAAAATGATAATCACTTACTCCCAACACTTTAATTGATTCCTTGGCATAGGTTTCCATGAATTAATTAAATAAGTGGCCCCTTCCAATGATGACTCAACCCTCAATTTAAATTATAAAATTAAATTATAACTTTATAATAAGTCATTTAATGATTTAATAATAATTCGGCAACTAAAATAATAATAACTCCCAGAATACTTATCCTTTACATGGAATCACACCTATTATTTCCCCATCTCACCAAATGCACTTTCCTAAAATAGAAAGAGTTCCTCTCAACCATCACCAAGCTTGCCATAAATAGTAGGTGCGTGAAACTAATCCCAAACAAAGTTCAATTTGAGTCAAACGAAGACCAAACTGGAACATATTGAATTGTGAAGAAGACAAAACCCTCCCATAACCGAGCATTTGCCTCAGAAGACCCTCTATCCACAATAATTAGCTTACAAGGATCACAATATAGGCTAATCCCTCAAACTCTGATGCTAACAAAAATGGGGCATTACATCTACGACGTTAAAAACAACTTAAAAGGAATGATACACAAGCTACAAATGATAAATAATACCAAAGAACTTACCTTCGATAGCAAACATTTGCATTTGGTGAAAGAAAATGGCTAAAAATTGGTCGTTTTTAGGAAAAAAATGTGCCCCAAAGAGACTGTTTTGAACATAAACCAGTTTGTTATTGCTCCCAATTTCTGTCTAAGGATAATGCATAAAAAATGCACAAGTGTAGGGAGAAAAATATGGTTTTTAGAGTCCAAAACACATGCATATCCTGCCTCAAATCACCGTCCAACTTCAAACATTCAAGAAAAAAGGGCAAAATTATTTTTCCCAAGTCAAAAGCATGTGCTTTTGAGTCAAAAGTCACCACCCTTGGCATTTTGATAAAAGAACCCAGCTTGGAGTGATTAAATACAAGTTTTAGAATGCAATAACATGTGCTTATGGTGTCACAAACTTAAAAGCATGTTATATTGTTCACTAATGGGCTTTTTGGAGTAGAAAGCATGTGCTTTCCATCTCAAAAATTGCCACCCTTGTGCTTTTAAAAGCAAAACATAAGGTAAAAATATAGTGACGTGCTTATCAAAGACAAAAATGTGTTTTTTGGTCGTAAAAAGCTACTTCTTCCTTAAAGTCATTAATAACAGGCTTTTAGAATGCAATAAATCACGTGCTTTTATGTTATAAAACCACACCATATGCATTTACAAGTCAAAATGCCTCAATAGGAGAATTATAGACCTGTTTTAGGAATGCAATAACACATGCATGCTCAAAGGCATGTGCTACTGGGTTCAAATTTTCCACCATTACGCGTTTAAGTTATAACTCAAGTTAAAATACATGTTAGTCTTTTGGAATACAATCACATGTGTTATTGGGTTCAAATTCCCCACTTGTAAGCCTTTAAGTTATTAAAGGTCTATAATAATAAGATTCAAATATGCCAAAGCACATAAAATTGTCACTTAGACATGTTAAGTGATATATGTTTAAATAAAAATGTGCAATAGCATATAAAAACCCTGCATATTTGTACTTACGACTTATATTTTATTGGCTATTGGTTTTATAAGGTGATTTGCATGTCGATGATATGTAATGAGTGATAAAAATCCCACCTTTATGCATTTTAAATCTCTAATGTAATTAAATTTAATAGATAACTATAGTTTTCCATAATATATCATGAAAATAGACTAGAAAAGGTCAATTTTCATTCAAACATAAAAAATTATGGTCTAATCAACTCAAAATGAGCAGAAATTTTAAAATGGCTGTTAATATCCCATTTAGATATTAAAGATAACTTTATTTCAGGCAATTTCCAATAAAAGGCCCACTTTTGGAAGACTTTTTAATAAGATGTGTTGTTACCTTGAAAACCCCACCTTTTCCTTTATAACTTGAGCTAAACAACTTTGTTTGAGGCCTCAATTAGCTTGAAATAAGCGGAATTCCAAGGGCTATTATTTGACGGGAAAAAAATGATTAAAAACTACTAACAAATAAGATTAAACTTGGAGATTGCCAAAAATCAAGTGCTTAGAGTCAGAGAAGAAAAACTCGTACTAACAAGCATTTAGGGGGCATTAACTTGACGACAACCTTCGAAAAGAACACATGAACAAGGCTTTATAAAGTACAATTGAAGGATAACGAACTGCCTTTGTCACGCCTTATCAATGCATTGAGTCCTAGAGGATACATCTACAAATCCATGAGAAAATTACATAGGGTTACCACAATTTTGTGGTGTCAAAATTGAGGACTATAGGATGTTTGAATCTATGTAACTCAGAACTTTCTCAATACAATGAATGCCAATATCTGTAATGTCCCCATTTTTGCCAGTATCAGAGTTTGAGAGATTAACCTATTATTGTGATCCTTGTAGGCTAATTATTGTGAATAGAGGGTCTTTTGAGGTAGAGGCTTGGCTATGGGAGGGCCTTGTCTTCTTCACAATTCAATATGTTCCAGTTTGGTCTTCATTTGACTCAAATTGGACTTCCATCAAGCTTTGTTTCATGTACATGTTATTTATCGCAAGTTAGGTTGTAAAGTTTCTGCAAATTTTGAACAACCAAACTAATATAATGCCTTTTATTCTTGCTGAAGATGGTCTTCAAATATACCAAACCTGTATATTAAGTGTTGCTTGGAGAATGATAATTATTCTGAAAATGTTTTTTGTCCTTGTTATAAATTGCATAAGGCAGCAATGCTAAACGAGTAGACTTATTGTATTTTGTGTGTCCTTTATCCACATTCTTACCTCTTATATATATAGCACCCAAGAGGCGTGTCCTTAGAAAGGACATGACTCTTTCCAAGTCGATCATACATATAATTTTATTGCCAAGATCAGCGTCTCAAGGATTTACAATTAGTTAGCAAATATGCTAACTATAACTATGCAAATAGAACATTATAATATGTTCCCAAGGAAGACGCCGATTAGGTTTAATCATATAAGGTATTAAGAGACCAATCCTTTCTAAGGATCTTCATGCTTTACTAGTGTCATGTTCCCAAATTTTAATGCAATAATTGAATTAAATTAATTAATTAATTAATTGATTCCAAAATTTAAGTAATATAATAAAAGGACCTTTAATTAGTTACTTTAATTAATTTAGATGGGGCCCAAGTGAATAACATGTGTATTTGTGGTTCCGATTGATTTAGTATATCTCGGACCCATTTTTATTTAATTGTTTCATAGGTGCTGTCATCGGCTATCTTTGTATACTGTCGGAAAGGTTTTCCCCAATGGGTATTTAAGCATGGCTTCTAGGTAGTTGTTGGTATGTGATTTGATTATATCTTCTCTGTACTAGGAATTCCTATTGGGATTCTTTGTTGTTTGTCATTTTGGAAGTGAAAGACCTTCCCTATTTGGCTATTCCAGTTTTGGTGGGATTCAATCCTCACTCTATTTTGTTGCATGTAATACCTCGCTTAGATCTGGCAAATTGGAGCACCATCTTTTGGCAATTATTAAGTGATGGTTGTTTGTGCTCAAATCTCCATTCTTGTTTGGGATTGTCTAATGAATAGTTTAAAGTGTAGATTTAAAATCATTCTTTCTTTCATACCCCATCCGCTACTCACAACACTCCATGGAAATGTCATTACTCACCCGTACGACCTCCATATACTTATCATACAACCTTCACACACATGCCATACGACTTCATCCATTGTTGCCCCCACTACCGTACGGCCTCTTGAGGATCCTGTATGAACTTCACCTTGTATCCCTATGTTACTATACGACTTCTTTTGCTTACTATATAGTCGCTGCACACGAGACCAATGGGTACCTTCCATCAGGCACACAGAGCCAACGGGTACCTGGCCATCAGGCATTCAGGACCAACAGGTAACTGTCCATCAAGAAATGGGACCAACGAGTACCTTCCCACATAGGACCAATAGGTAACTGTCCATCAGGCACACAAGACCAACGTGTACCTAGCCATCAGGCACATGGGACCAACGACTAACTGGCCATCAGGTACATGGCACCAACAGGTAACTGGCCATCAAGCACACGAACCAAGAGATACCTTCCCATTAGGTACATCAGACCAATGGGTAGCTAGCCATTAGACACACGGGACCAACGAGTAGCTGGCCATCAGGCACTTGGGACCAATGAGTAGCTGGCCATCAGGCACACGAGACCATTGGGTAACTGCTATCAGGCACATGGGACGAACGAATCATTAGAGTGGTACCAGAGCAATTGCCTTCGAGTCAAGATCCCCTTTGGATTGTTTTCCCTTTCAAGTCTCAATAGTTTGAAGGACGAAATCCCTTCAAGCTGAAAATCTTGACGCCATTGAAAGATATGGTCTTGAGATTCAACAGGGTAGCAATCCGAAAAAGAAGAAACGAAAAAGCAGTCCGAAAAAGCGGAACCGAAAAAGCAGGCGGAAAAAGCGGAATCGAAAAAGCAAGTGAAAAAAGCGGAACTGAAAAAGCAGGCGGAAAAAGCGGAATCGAAAAAGCAAGCGGAAAAAGTGGAACCGAAAAAGCAGGCCGACAAAGCAGTTCGAAAAAGTAAAGCAGATGGGGCAGCATTGAAGGAAAATTATTACAGCCATCTACAACCAGGTTCCCTTGTTAGTATTGTTTTTTTTAGGGTATTATAAGTTTGAGTTGTAAGTGTGCATTATACCAGCATTGTCATTTTGGTAATCCATGTAAATGCCAAAGTCTTGGCCATAATTCATGAGCATTGTATTAGAAATTTGATTGCAATCAAAAAGATAATAGTTGCTGGTGTCATTTAAGCAATTCAATCTCATTATTTATCAGCTAGATAGTTTGCATACGAACTGTTTGCAAAAATGCCAGTTGGCTGTAGGTGTTCTTTTCTCATGCTTAGATCATAATATATGCACTGAATATTGTCAAAATTAGGAGCACACTCATGTTAGGTCATTGTGTAGTTCATTGTAATCTTCTATCACTAGATTCTCACTGATGCAAATTGGAAAAAAGTCATTTAAAGCAAGCTGAAATACTATATTAGTCATATGTCTCTTGCATGTGAATTGTTTGACAAAATTCTTTGAGCCTTCAATCAGCATCTTTGAGAGCAGATTTGAGGAGGGTTATTACAGTGGTATCAAAGCTTGCTTGCAAAGTGTTTGACAAAATGTCAAACAACTGAAGTATAAAGATTTTTGGTGTTTGAAGAAGTTATAACCTGTTGGGGTCATTATAGACTTCGTGTCCGTCATTGAGTTCGTGCCCATCACCATCGTGTCCGTCATTGATGCCAAGTTTGTGTCCATTATTGTCGTGTCCGGCAACGACGCCGAGTTCGTGTTCGTCACTGTCGTCGTGTCTATCACCGTCATGTTCATCACCATTGTGTCTGTCACCATCGTGTTCGTCACCGTGGTGTCTATCACCATCGTGTTCGTCACCATTGTGTCTGTCACCATTGTGTCCATCACCGTCATGTCTGTTATCAATGCCAAGTTTGTGTCCGACACTGTCGTGTCTTTCACCGACACCGACTCCGTCTCTCATCGAGTTCGTGTCCATCATTGTCGTCTGTCTGTCACCGCTATGTTCATCACTGAAGCCAAGTCTGTGTCCGTCGTTGAGTTTGTGTCTGTTACTGTCGAGTTCATGTCCATCGTCGAGTTCATGTCTGACACCATCATGTCTGCCATTGACGCCGAGTCTGTGTCTGTGGTCCAGTTAGTGTCCGTCACCATCATTGTGTCTGTTGTCATTGTCGCCATATCTGTCATCATTATTGTATCTATTGTCATCATCGCCACCTTGTCCGTTGCAATTTGGCTCTTTCGATTTCGGTGGGATTCAACCCTCACCCTATTCTATTGCATGTAATACCTTGCTCAGATCTAGCAAATTGGAGCACCATCTTTTGACAATTATTAATTAATGGTTGTTTGTGTTCAAATCTCCATTCTTGTTTGGCATTATCTGATTAATTTGGGATTAATAGTTTAAAGTGCAGATTTGAAATCATTCTTTCTTTTGTACCCCATTTGCTATTCACAACACTCTGTGCAACTGCCATTATTCACCCATACAGCCTCAAAGCTTAGTGGTACTGCCTCCCAACCAACCGTACAACCTCCATATACTTACTGTACAGCCTTCACACATATACCGTACAGCACATATACTATATGGCTTCATCCATCGTTGCCCCCACTACCATACATCCTCTTGAGGATCCTGTACGGACTTCACCTTGTATCCCTGTGTTACCATACGACTTCTACTTACCATACAGTCACTACACACAAGACCAATGGGTACCTTCCATTAGGTACACAGGACCAACGAGTACCTGGCCATCAGGAACATAGGACCAACAAGTACTTGACCATTAGGCACACGGGACCAGTGGGTACCTTCCCATCAAGCACACGAGATCAACGAGTAACTGGCCATCAAGCACATGGGACCAACAGGTAACTGGCCATTAGGCACACAAGAACAATGAGTAACTGGCTATCAGGTACACGGGACCAACGAGTAGCTGGCCATCAGGCACAAGGCACCAACAGGTAGCTGGCCATCAGGCGCACGAGACCAATGGGTAACTGCTATCAGGCAGATGGGACGAACAGATTATTATAGTGGTATCGAAGCAATTGCCTTCGGGTCAAGATCCCCTTCGCATCCTTTGCCCCTTTGGGTCGAGATTCCCTTCAGATTGAGTCCCCCTTCGGAACATATTCCCCTTCTGATTAAGATTGCGTCCGAATAGAGATTCCCTTTGAGACGAGATTCCTTCAAGCCGAATTTTCCTTTGGAACATTACAACTAGATCTATACAATCTACAGTTCAGATTAGTTATGATATCAGAGTTATATCGAATTAACACTCCCTCTTAACTTGATAATCATACTGAGAGATACCATATCTAGCACCATCAATTAAGATGAATATGCATAGATTGATACTCTATATCTATCTGAATCTTCTAAGCATGTGGTATCATTGAACACATGATACTATGTCATATTACTATACCTATGATATGGCTCATCACTTGTGATAGCAGTATTTCATGGAATGCAATATACAGGATAAAATCCAGAGAATGACTAAATTCTTTTTTTATCCAAGTTGTGACTCATAGGTACTAGCAGACCGATACAACAATATGATCCCGAGTTAAAATCTACCAGTACATAGGATAAAATCCGGAGAATGATTAAATTCTTCCTTTGCCCAAGTTGTGACTCATAGGTATAGAAATGTCTACATCACAATGTGATCTTGAACTCATCTAGATCTAACAGTAGTTCTCTATTGTTCAGTATATTATTTTAGAGATTGTCATCTCTCATAATGTCTTTTATACAAGTGTTCATTATCTCAGAGATCGTCATCTCTTAGATAATGAATATAAATAGTGAAGCCTATAACACTCAATAGACTGACAATAATTATTTTAACACAAAAATATTTTATTAATAATTAAAGAATACAAATGTATTGTAATTCAACTATACCAAGTCTTTTTGTGAAGTGATCTATCTTCACTTGAGAGAGAGGTTTGGTAAGAATATCTGTTGTCTGATCTGCAGTGCAAATGTATTCTAACTTAACAGTTTTCCTATCTACCATATTTCTTATATAATGGTAAGAAATTTCAATATGCTTGGACTTGTCTTGAAAAATTGTATTCGTAGAAAGCTTGATGGAACTCTGATTAACACTGTGAATAATAGTGGGATACATGGGTTGACCAAATAATCCCATAAGTAACTTTTCTAAGCCAAATTGCTTCTCAAGAGGCCATTTCTACTGCATGTATTCAGCTTTTGTGGAACTTTGTGCTACTAATGTCTTCTTTCTACATATCCATGATATCATCGTTGAGCCTAAACTGAAACATCTAGAATTGTTTTTCCTATCAGTAACACTTCCAGCCCAATCTGAGTTTGTGAACCTATGTAAGTCCAAGTCAACTTTCTCATACTTGAGCCCAAGGTTAAGAGTGCCTTGTATCTCATTATGTGTTTGACTGCAACTAAGTAATTCTCCTTTGGCTCACACATAAACTAACTTAAGGCATTAACAACATAGCAAATATCAGATCTTGTATTTACTAAGTACATCAAAGACCCAATCATCTATTTGTAAAGAGTAGAATCTATGGCAGGTGATTTTGTTGTTGCTTGCTTAAGATAAGATAAGATAACATAATAATATTAATGTCCACGAAAAACCAACAAGGTTTATGGGACTGAGCATACAAACAGAAGAGTTGGCCAAAGTAGAAGCACCAAACGGTGACTGAGAAGAAACAAAAAAAAAAAAGCAAGACACAAACAAGAAAGAAGACAAGGTAAGGATTAAGGGTCCTTCCTTGCCACAAAGAAATCAATAATAGAGGGGTAGACCAGTGAATGAGCACTAGTTTGAGAATGTTGTGTGGAACCCCTATAGGACTGTCCTTGGCTGGGGGAATTGGTGCAATGTCTGATTGATCTGGAATGAGATGTACTAGAAGGTCTCTTCAAACCCCATGGAGGAGATAAGGGAGAGAAAAAGGCTGTAATGAGCTAGTCTGAAGTATGCACCTAAGGTATAAAAGACTGTAGGGTAATCTCTCGAAGATGGGTGGCCTCCTGAAGATAAAGTGTAAGACACCACTGATCAATATAGTTGAAGAACATTGAAAGAGAAGAACAGTCTTTGAAAAGGTAGTAAAATCTCCCTTTGATCTCATAGTAAAGAGGGCATCGAAATATGAAGTGAATCTCAGTCTCAACCTCAGCCAAAGTACATAACTGACATATCCTATTAGCCTGATCCATATGGTGATCAGTCTGAGCCCTGAGGCAATGAGAACCAACTCTGAATGAGCCTAAAGAAAACTGTAAAACATGATTCTAGCACCGATAGAGATAAGCAGGGCGAACAATAATACCATCATGAATATCAAGAAAATGCTCGGCAT
Organism: Cupressus sempervirens; assembly: GCA_028749045.1. NCBI lineage: Eukaryota > Viridiplantae > Streptophyta > Pinopsida > Cupressales > Cupressaceae > Cupressus > Cupressus sempervirens. Next base: position 265,541,984 of record CM053788.1, on the reverse strand, counting down.
AGAAGGCCATCCTAGGTTGCAGAGCTCTCGGGGGATTATTCCAGGTAGTGGTAATGCACTGTTTATAAATATCCGGTCTAACATGCTCATTCAACTCCTGGCATGGGGAGAAGATGAGCAAGAGCATCAAGTGAAAACTGGTAAGCAGGAAGACAATCTATCTCAATACCAATCGAACCCAACAAAGAGTTGGCTTGGGTGTACCAACAACAAGACCTAGTAGAGGTGTCAGATCTCAAAATCTCAACAGAAGAACAATATGCTAGATGAGAGTATCTGTATTGGTCAATACTTGACACCATAAAACCATGAAGCCGATGAAGAAACCAAATAAAGTCAAAAATGGAGGCAAGTTTGAAAGGATGAACTCCAAACTTAGCTAAGACAATGTTGTGAGGGGTGAATCTATGACATCTTATGATACGTCGCAACATCAACGTCTGAACCCTCTCTATAGAAGCCCAATCAAAAGCAATAAGAGAAGGCCCCCAAACCACTGAGGCATAGAGAACCGTCGGACGAACCAATGAGTCCAAAAGGGACAACTTTGATGAAATATCCTGGAAGTGATGCCTGAAGCATTGTCTTTCCAGAAAAGCTAGGGAACCCATGCCCTTACTAACTCTAGATTGAATAGCTAGCCTCAAGGTAAAGCACGGTTCTAAGAACTTCACACTGAGGTACATGTAAGAGGAAGTAATCTCAACCTCCCGACCTTAGAAGAAGAAATGAAGATGAGAGGTCTTTAAATAGTTAAAGACCATAACCCAAGTCTTAGATAGATTGACTACAAGCTTCCATTGAATGCAAAAAGAAGCCAGACCATCTAGGAGTCTCTGCAAGCTATCGGGAGAAGAGGCCAAGAGAACCACATCATCAGCAAAAAGGAGAATGGAAATCAAAACCTGATGCAAATGGCACCTGTCTCCTGGTTGAGAAGAATTCACAAGGAAATCCTCCAACTCATCAATATACAAACCAAACAGTGTTAGAGAAAGGGGACAGCCTTGCTCCACCCGAATGGTGCTCTGAATCGGATCCGAAAAGCCATCCGGAGTCCTGAGCCTATCGATTACCCTCTCATAAAGCCTCATAATAGTAGTCTGTAATGTATTTGAGATCCCAATCTCCTGAAGTTTCTGAAATAAGGCCAATCTAGGAACAGAATCGAAAGCCTTGCAGAAGTCAACAAAACAACAATAAACCTTCTAAGAGCAGTGCCTAGCCAACTCAATGATAGCCTGTAGCGTGAAAACATGATCCATAGGCCTGCCCTTTAGCTCTACAACCTCTTCTATCAAGCTCACTAGATAACATGATGTTCAGAGCAGTGGCATATAGTTTGGTAAAAGTATGTCGAATCATAGTAGTTCTATAGTTACCTGGATTGGAAGTAGGCCCAAACATGTGAATAGGGTAAACCACATGTCTAGACCACAACTCAGGAAACCCAATGCAAACCACTCTATTAAAGAGTGTAGGGAGGTAAGATCCAAGAATCGAAGCACCAAGTTTGAAAAGTTCTGCTTGGAAACCCTCTTCATTTGCTGCTCTGCTGCATCTCAAAGATCTGATGGCTTCAATAATACTGGAGTAGGTGGACAAATGGCATTAAGGAGGTGAACTGGAGTGAAGAGCTAGCTACCCAGGAATGTCGTAAAGCATAATGATATGGGAGGTCAGAGACTGGTAGTCGAGAGTGGAGGATGGGGGGAGCATCGAGGAAAAAGGGTACGCTAGAAGATCTGGGGATTCTAAATAAGCATGGAGCAAAGGTTTCTGCACTAAAGGGATGCAAAATAATGCTTCTTAGTGCATAGAAAACGGAGGTATGAAAGACGCAGATGGGTGTAGGCAGGAGACTAAGTCTCAAAGGTGATGTGAATAGAGCAATGGAAAGCTTTGCAATCAGTATCAAACCATTTATTCATAGGACAAGTATTCGGACGCTTAGCCCTAAGAGAGGGAGAGGAACGATGAGAAATAGAAAGGAGAGCAAAATCCCAAATGATAGACGCAAGTGAATCAAACATGTCAGAGGCAGTAAGTGACTCACTTAAACTAGCAGGTGTCAAAAATCTCCTAAGGTGATAAGTAAAAAGCCCACCATCACTCTCTAAATAGTGAAAGCGAGTAAGAAAGGAGATAGTATCAACAGGGCAGTGAGAAGACTGTAAGGAGTGCGACGGGTGGGATGAAGCACAAATAGAAATGCTAAGAAGAGCAAGATCAACCAAGGGAAGACGCGAAATGGTGAAACTATAAATGGAAGAAATGAAGGAATGAGAGGAAATGATATAGTCGACAACACTCGCACCACCATAGTATGGCCAACAGGTAAAGAGGTCTGATCCAAGAAGGATAAACCATTCAGAATCAACAATCCCGAAGACTCACAAAGCCAGAGGAGGTAATGGCCATAAACTGAGAGTGGTCCAAGAACATCCTCTGAGGTGTGCTGCAGGCCCATACTAGTCAGGTCTAACTCAGAAGTGCAATTCGAGTCAGAACCATGATCATGCAAAGGAGTCTGAAAATACCTAGTTGGAGTGTTGAAGTCTCCAAGAATAATAATATCACCCAAAGCCTCAAACTGTGAAATGCTCTCCTAAAGGTCACAAAAAGGATCTCCATTCTTCGGGTCATGAATGGCATAAGAAGAGGAGGTCAAAGGAAAATAACAAACAACAATAAAAATATCCCTCTGTCAATATTTCCGCCAACCAATCTGGACCCACATAAATTTGGCATCGACGTCGGAGTGAACAACTGAAGTGAAAATGAAAATATCATCGTGAACCAAGCAAGCAATACCCCCAGACCCCACCAGAAGTACAGACCTCATCTCTGCAAACTAACAACCACTGATAACCAGAATAACTTGGAAGAGGGCATATAGGGCTCTCGTGAGTCTCAGTAACGGCCAAAATATCTAAGGACCCCACTGCATCCTAAAAAAGATCGAGTAATGACCATAATGAGCCATTACCATTCCAACAGTTGACAAGAAGAGAAGAGGGCTTCCTCTTGTCAGACTGTTGTCGGGACCTTCATGCTGATTTGGAGCTTGTCCTCTCCACCCAACTAGTAGTAGGAGAATCACGAACCACTGCCCCAAGATTCTTGATAACAACCCATTTTCTAGCATGCCTAGCATCTACCACAATTCCTCAAGCATGTTTGAGTTCTGTAACCTGTGCCTTAGTGAGATCTTCATCCAGATAGATCTTAGAGGGGAGAGAAAACAACTTTCTCTTTGCTCTAAGGGCACGAAGCCTATCAGAAAAGAGAAGAATCTAATGAGGAGGGTATCACCCGTACCAAACCAGCAGCTATCCAAGGTAATATCCAAGATACCATGTTTATCAGAGAGAAAGGAATGTCCAACAGCAGCAGGGTCAAAAGTGGGTGTAAGACCACGAATACGCAAGTTGAGCTTGCGTGCACGCTGCACCCACTCGTCATCAATCGTACCTTGGACAATCTTGTCTAGACTCAGCCACGGGGTAGTAGCATCTGTATTGGTGCAAAGCGAAGCCCATGATTTCACCTTTTGCTCAGTTTCTGCAATCAGAGAAGAGTGTATTGTTGCCATTTCGGTCTGTTGTTCTGTAATGTTTCGCTTCCATACTTGAATTTGCTAATTATCTTCTCCAGACGATGTGGCTGCCAGATGGAATAGGGAAGGACGTTTTTTCCCCAATGAGTGCAAAGGGAATGGAGGCCGTACGGCTTGGGTGTATGTTGTGTCAAGACAAGGACAAATGCAGCCTATATGATACTAAGAAGTTGGCCGTACTTCAGTTTTATAAGCCGTACAGTATGAAAAAGATGGTCGTACAGATGCTATATGAAACCATACAGTATGGAAAAGATGGTTGTATGGATGCTACCGTGGGAGGATAATGGAAAGGGGTTAAGAGGCCGTACGTTAAGGGTAGGATGGAGGGTGGTGAGAGTTGAATTGGTCGTACGGGGAGTAGAAAGAGCAGTACGGTGACATGATAGGTGGGTAAGAATAGTGTACAGGATGTGGACTTAGTAGGCCATATGGTGAGGGAATTAGAGGAGCAATGAAGGTACAGGGGTGGGGTGGAAGTAATGAATGGGAAGGAGAGAGTTGTATGGAAGTGTTAGGATACCACAAGACACAACAATGAATGATAGTTTATTCACGGATGGATGGATGAAGGCCATATGGGTGGGGAATGAGCAGCACAGAGAACACAGTTAGGGATCTGAGACCGATGCGAAACACAACCTTGTTCATACACAGAGAATGTTGATTAAATCCACACAATAATAGAGACTCGAATGCGAATAATAATTGCAAAAGATAATGCTCCAATTTGTCAAATCCGAACAAAGAATTACATGCAACAACGAAATAGAGTGAGGGCTGAATCCCACCGAAACCGCATGAGCCGAATAGGGAAGATCTTTCACTTTCGAAATGGTGAACAATCTAGAACTCCAACAAGAATTCGCAGTACAGTGACAAAAAATCCAAAAGCATACCTACATACTTCTTACAAGCCGTGCTTAAATACCCATAGGGAATGTAATGTCCCCTCTTTAGTTCGACATGGCATTGATCATGGATTTGCCTATTCCAGACTCTCGTAGGCAAATGGTGTGGAAAGAGAGTCAATTCTGCGGATCAGATAGTCATATCTTGCTCTTGAAGAAGTGTTAAGAGGTTATATTTTATCATTATGTGATATTGGGGCCCACATGTTATAATTTTAATTTGAGTTGCACTTTTTATTTTATAAAATTACTTTATTATAAAAAGTGCATTATAATGAGAAATTATAAAGGATGTTTCTAGAAGTTCTAGCAACTTCTTAGAAAAGTGAATAAATAGAGGGCTGGGCCTCTCATTTGGACATGCTTGGATTGGAGAACTCTTCTACTTCTTCATTGTGAAGACATTTGTGGACTTTGGATCTGCAAATTATTCGATCTTTGGGAACGAATCACTCCCTTGGATTGGCGACTTTGAGGGTGTGAAATATCACCTGAATTGTTGCATAATTGGAGTTGGTATTCAGCCATCTCATTGGAGCTTATTGAGAATTCGTTGTTAGGGTTTGTTTTTGGTTGGAATAAGGATTTCAGATTTGCCCTATCATTGGAGAAGCATTTGACAAGAGTTTGAAGACAGAATAAGTGCATTTTCAGAATTGGCAAAGCAGGGTTCGGAACCACATAATTGCTCATATCTCCTCAACCCCTTGGAGTTATTTTTTATGGTTTTACAGGGTTACTACCTAACCCTAGGCGCCCATTTTCCTTGCATTTGGGGTCCCAAAACCCTAATATTATTTTATTTCAGCAGCCGTACAGGTACGGCCTGGTACGGCCCTGCTAGTTTGGGCAGCAGCAGCAAATTAAGGACAGTTTGGGGGTGCGGTTGGAGGTCTTCATCAACGATCTGCAGCAAAACGTGGTGTTCTTCCATAGTTCTTCAAACCAGGTTCTTGCATTCTGAAATATATGTCAATTTTTGGGTAAATTTGCTGTCATACAGTCATTGTAATAATCAGTCCAGAATTGGTAATAAAATAATTTCAGAATTTATTGCATTGTAATTGAAATATAGTTCAATGGCTTTATATATATTGTAATTCTGTGATTATATTTTGAAAGTATCAAATCTGAAATTACCATATTCTGAATATTGTTACTGTTACACGCCAAGTGTTTGACAAAATTCCTAAGTTCAGTTTGAGGGTTTCTGTGGCCTTTATAGAGAGGGTCATTACAGGGAAACCCTTCTGAGGGTGTACAAAGATAGTCGACAGCGACACAAACTTCGAAGACAAAAATAAAAATGGGTCCGAGACACATTAAATCAATTGACCCGTTACAAAATGTAATTTATTATTTATTTTATAACGGGAACATTACATGTTCTTTGATTTTGTCAAGTCCGTCAAGCTATTCAATGACAGCCTCTATGTTGGATTTTAATCCTATTGTTTCAGAGTTAAAAGTATATGAAAAATGTCGAATATTCAATGTATTTGATTCCATGGATTATTTTAGAGTTGCAATTTCAGTTGTCAATTTAGACACTCGTTCTTTCAGCAAGATGTTATCATTCTCCAGCTTCAATACACGATCGCACAAGTGCTGATATGTGATGGTTTGATTTTGATCGCCTGTAGTCATTGTAACCCCTAGTGTAAACCAGGGTTTGAAGTCATATAGACATAGAGGAGGCACAACAAAATGCAGTAAATACATGTTTGCAACACACGAGCGGCCTATAGCCACTAGATCACAAAACCAACGATCATAAATCTCTCCTATAGTAGTAAATGAAACACCTGTAGCAAAACACCCGTTTACAACCTGCAAACATGCAACCCTTAACTAGAAAGGAGCTCAACTGTGATAGGAAAGGAAAAGAAATCAAATTGATGCCTGAAAACCTAAAAAACCACAACACGAACACCCGCAATCATGGCACCAACACCCATTTGCAACCTGCAATCACGCGACACATAAATGGACTCGACTGCGGTAGGAAAACACTCGTATTTATTAGTCGGTTGCTGCGGGAAAACATAAATTGCGACCACGGGACGAACAGGTAACAGAGAAGGTGGAGGGCCATGAGAAGCACACACGGGGATGGTGACAACGATCAATCATCGGAAGTCTAGCGGCAGCCATGATCCGAGTGCGGGCATGGTCGCAATCGCAATCGATATCCAGGTTGCAATCGCAAAAGATGATGTGGCATTACACAACTGATTCAAGTTTGTGTAGATTAGTCTCTATTGGATAAGAAATAGGTTTGTAGTTCCACATTCCAAATCTCTTCAAGATGTCTAATGTATACTTTCCTTGATTAAGTATGATGTTGTCAAAGTTTTGTCATACTTCCAGTCTTAAGAAGTAATGAAGGAGTCCTAAATCTTTCATATCAAATTCTTTGATTAGATCTTTCTTGCATTGATCTATAAGATCATCACCTATTATTAGTAAATCATCAACCTATAGTTTCAAAATTATCATATCATCTTTATTCATTTTATAATAGAGATTTGGATCAGCTTCATTCTTAGAGAAACCTAAACTGGTGAGATACGTATCAATTCTTTCATACCATGTCCCGGGAGCCTGTTTAAGCCATACAAAGCTTTCTTAAGTCTGCAAACAAAGATTTTAGGATTATGAGTTTCAAATCTTTTAGGTTGTTCCAAATATGCCTCTTCTGTAATCTTTCCATTCAGAAATGTTGTTTTCACATTCATCTGATGTACCTTCCATCCCTTCAATGTTGCAATAGCTAGGACTACTCTTATAGAGGTGTATCTGGCAACTGGAGCAAAGGTCTCTTCATAATCAATTCCCTCCTGAGAGAATCCTCTGGCTACGAATTTGGCTTTATATTTTTCAATGCTATCATCAGCAACATGCTTGATTTTAAATATCAATTTAGAAGAAACAACAAATTTTCCTTCAGGCTTTGTAACAATTTTCCAAACATCATTCTTAATAATGGATTGGTATTCTTCTGTCATAGCATCCTTCCAAGCTGTATGTTTAATAGCATCCGATGTGATAGCCCATGTAATTTCCCAAAAATTCATATTTTTGTAATAACTGTCAATTATGACGAAGAGATAAAATAATCTCATTGCATATATAAATTAAAATAATAATTAATTAAATAATTAAAATAATGATAATAATAAATTAAAATAATAATAATGAATTAATGATCATTGTAATTACAATATAAATTAAAATAATGGTAATAATAAATTAATGATCATTGTATATATATTTAAACATATATTATTAAATATATATATCAAAGTAACAAGAATCGGAATCGGATCGGAATCCGATCGGAATCGGCAAGGCCGAATCGAATCGTGAATCGGCAATGAATCAGCGATGAATCGGCAAATTTGAAAAAACCCTTTAAATTTAAAGATTTTAACAATTTAAAACTTATTTCATGCACCCTTTATTGAATATAACTTAAACACACTATAACATCATCAAATAGAAGTTAAAACTTAACATACATAAACATGGAACATAAAATCCATCACATATGTAACTATGTTATCTAAAATGTAAATTGTAGGCTAGCTGAAGTAAATAGAAATCAAATGATCACAATGATTTAAATCATAGAATGTATGTAAGATGATCCATAAGACATCAAATCATAAATGTATGTAAGAATCTAAGATGAAGATCCATGAAAGTTTGAAACATATGTTTATCAATGATTCAGTATCAATATCTGTAAACAAAATATAAAAACAAGGCTCTAGCTCAAGCCTCAGACTCATAGTCATCATCATCATCCTCAACATCATCCTGAAGCTCGGCTGCAGCCTCAGCCTCAACCTCTGAGTATCCAGTTTGCCTAGTAGCAAGGCGTCTAATGTAGGTCCTAGAGGACTGCCGAGCCATATCTCCCGCATGTAAGATGGGCTCATGAACGTCGCTAGGGCCTGTGCCTGTGCGTGCACGTGTGCGTCTACCAATGCCTGAAGAACGTGCTCTAGCTGCCTCAGCCTCTATATCCACCTGGTCAACCCACACACGGCCTTCCTCAGTGAAGACTGGATCCACAACCTCTGTGAGCCACTCTGATTCTGGATCAATCTCCTCTAGAATGATCGGAGAGGAGTCAGTGCCCAAAATCTGTCTGATCCTAAGATGGAGGTTGTAATGAACAAAGACAATATCATTCAACTTCTGCACTGTCAACCTGTTTCTCCTCTTCGAATGGATGTGCTCGAACATGGACCAACTGCGCTCACATCCAGAAGCGCTGCTTGGCTGACTCAGAATACGAATGGCAATTTTTTGAAGTTTTGGGGTTGTGGCCCCAAACATTTGCCACCATCTATCTGCAATAAGGGAAAATTTGAAAATAGAAACAATTAGTCTCATTTACAAATTACAAGTTAACTCTAAAATTACATAATCAACTTTAAGATTAGAATCTGGATTCATGAACATTGAATATATTATTTAATTTTTACCTGGCTGTAGTGTTGTCTGAGCATTTATGGCCATCCTACTAGAGAAAAGTGGCCCCTCTTTATTGTTGAACTGGTCTAGCTCAACAATCGCAGCAGCGCTATCTTCATCGCTACTCAACCTCTGAATCACTGTGTATAAGCCAGTGAGAACCTCCACATCCGCCTTGAACTCAGGACGGAAACGATATGCCGGATTCAGAAAGTAAGCTGCTGCATGGATGGGTCGATGGAGCTGATTCTGCCATCTCCTATCGATGATGTCCCAAATAGGGCCATACCTCTCCTGCACTCCTGCATATTGGGCTCTGATGGCCTCCTTGGCCCTATCCATGCCCTCATAAATGTAGCCCATAGAGGGCTTCTCCCCATCAACAGTTCGTAGCAAAGCTACAAAGGGCTCAGTGACCTACATATAAAGTAAAACAAAAAACTTGAGTCAAAACTTAAATATAAAATAATATAACTTAAAGTAAAAGTAAAATACTAAATGTTAAATTGCAATAAATTTACCTGCAGGATTTCTTTAGCGGGTTTCCAAAAACCATCCTCATCAAATATGCAATCCGCCACATCTATCCCTACAGTGGTCGTAGCATAGGAAGAGGAAATCCACTCCCGCCCAACAAACATGCTCCTCAATTCATCCCTTGATGTCAACAAGGATTGCAAGGTGATGAAATTCGAGGCAAACCTCGTGATACCTAGGCGAGCTAACTCTTTGCCTTCTGTGTACTTCCTCATTGTGCTAAGGACAAATGAATGATTATAAATGAATTTGCATATGTTTTTTGCCCTTTCCACACATGACTTGACAAACTCAAGTTTGCCAATTTCCTCCAACATGAGGTCAATGCAATGTGCCGCACAAGGGGACCAAAATATGGTGGGGTGCCTCTCCATCAAAAGTTTACCTACAACAATTTTAAGTCAATTAGAAATTCAAATTTCAAAATTCAAATAAATTTATTTTCAAAACTTGAAAAGTTAAAAGTTTACCTGCAGCAACATAACTTGCTGCATTATCCGTCACCACCTGGATCACATTTTGTTCTCCCACCTCTGCTATGACTTCCTCAATAGCCTCACATAAGTATGTGGCATTTTTTACATGTGCGGAAGCATCAATGGATTTGATGAACATGGTATATCCTACAAGTAACAAAACAACGAATTAGAATATTAAAATTAAATGGATCATCAACAAATTAGCATTCAACAAATCAAAATTTACAATTATGTATGTAGGAAAGTAGAATGATCAATTACCTCCACAGGATACAAGAAAATTGAGGAGTGTTCTATTCCTCTTATCTGTCCAACCATCAGTCATGATGGTGCAACCCTTTGCAATCCACTCCTTTCGGTTCTCCTCGAGCTCAGCCCTCATGTCCTCTACCATCTCATCCAAGAGGTATCCGCTCAACTCAGCCTCAGTTGGGGCTTTAAACCCCGGACCACAAATAGCAACCGCGTCTATCATGTTCTGCCAATAAGGAGCCCTGTCACAAATAAAAATTTAGATGTCAAAGACTCAAATTATAAAACAAGTAAATATAATTAAAGTTTTACTTTTACTTTTAATTTTAACTTTAAAGAAAACAACGAAAAAAGAATCAATTACCTGGCTGCAATAAATGGAATGTTGCAAAAGTACCAAAATTTGCATATCTCCTTTCTGGCAGCATCATGAATTTCCTTGTTCAAACCCATGCCCTCAAGCGTGGGTTGGGAACCAGGAGTAGTGCGGGGCAGAAAGTAACTATCCATTCTGTTTTTCCGCACTCTAGGCTGCAATAGGTTGGTGTGGGACTCTGTCTCAGTATGTGACCGACTAGCACTAGCACGAGCAGAAGAACTAGGATAAAAAGGAGGCCTAGAAGAACCCTCTCCAACACAACCTACAGATGCAGAAGCTGATGCAGATGCAGATGTGGATGCGGCTGCAGATGCGGATGCAGGAACATGGGAGCCAATACCCCTTAACCCTTCAAGTTGCATTTTCCTATTGGCTTTGTCTTTTTCAATTTTTTCTAATGCCATTAAGCAAGTGCGTTTTGCCTCAGGAGTTTGGTGAGTGCAAATTGTAACATCGTGTCTAGGTATAGCAGCAATGTGGTATTTCAATCTATAAATACCCCCAGAAGTTATTTTTTCTTTACAAAAAATACATTTTGTTTGATATTTGGTTCTTCCAGGAAACTCTTCGTTATATTTCCAACATTCATCTTTTCTACCCATTGCGAATTTGCAAAAAATGAAAGCAAAGGCTGCTGCAATAAAAATTTATATGTAAAATATCAAAGTTTGAAGCTAATAAAAGCTACAAAACAACAAACCCTAGTTTGCAACTTAGTAAAAATAAAGAACATTCAAGATCTAAACTAAAAATCTTGAAAACTATAAAAATTTAACAAAAAATGCATAATTCACTAACATGCAAAAAAAAAAAGAGCACTTACCTCTTGCAAATGAGTTGAGGAGTGTTGAGATTGGCTCCCTAATGCTCCCAATGCAATTGATATCCTCCCCAAATGGATTGCTGATCTCTTTTGTGCTCTTTCTTCTTGCCGGTTAGAAACCTATGTCTTTTCTTTTGTCTTCTTCTCTCTCACTTTTCCTCTCTTCTACTCATGTTAAATAAATAGAAGGCCCTTTAGGGTTATAACAAAGAGAAATGGTCAAAAACAAAGTAAAAAAACCAAACAATTTTTTAAAATTTTACAACTCTATACTTTATTGGCCGCGGGCGATTCTTGCCGATTTTTCCAGGCGATTCATGCGATTTTTTGCCTGAATCGCCTGAATCGGCGATTCACTTGAAGAAATCGGCAATGGCGATTTCCGACTCCAAAAAAATCGCCATTGCTGAATCTAATCGCCGAATCGCCGATTCAGGCGATTTTATGGCGATTCTCGTTACTCTGATATATATCATTAGGTTTAATAAAATTAAGTGCGATATTGATTACCACTCAATCTCATATTATGATGAAGCGGCATCTATTAAACCCGACTGAACAAACGGGTCTCTTCATGACATATATCTATGAAGTCTTATCGGGATCTTGAAGGAGCAGGGAACCAACAGAGGAAAATACACAGTGAAACAAGTTGTCGGATTTCATTAGACCTTAGAACAACCATTGTGTGAAGAAATAAACATTGAACACAACGACAGATGAGTGCGTCAATATTGAGGTGATGGTAACTCGAAGATATTAATTGTTTCAAAGTTTGTATAAGGAGAACAGATATTGAAGGATCATCTACTGATTCATTTCAACATCGTCATTAATTAGAATCGGGTTCCTGTAAGGAGGTTAATTGTCAGTAGATCACATTCAATCAAGATTAATCTTATTAAGATTTCAGCAACGTCACACCAGGAAGTCAAGTAATTCGCAAAGACACGTTACTTGCCAGGTACTGAAATAAGGCGATCTTTGAATGTTCGGTTTCTTTAGAGAGAAACCCAGAGTAAACATTCAGATTAAGACATGGAGAGTTTTGCACAAAGCTTATGAAATGTCTGGTTTCTTTAGAGAGAAACTCAGAATGCAATAAGCAATAAAGATGATTAAATTCTTTGGATAAGAGCTTAGTTTCTTTAGAGAGAAACTGCAAATCGGAGACAATATATATATTGTGAAAATCGACATATGCATGACAAAGGGCCTTGGTAAAAAAGGGATCTTTACCAAGTGATTAATCCGAGATCCCAAGAGGCCTTAGTTAGATACTCCTTCCTGAAAAATTACTTAATCGGGAAAACAATTCCCATAGAGGATTGAGTAATGGAAGGGAGTCTCTTCTGAAGGATTAGTAATGAGTTATATGGGGTAGTCTTTATACTTTAATTTTATGTTTTAATTTGAGTTTCATACATCTTTTATTAATGCTAACAATCTGCTGCAGGTTTCAACTTTATTCCGATAAGGGTTCATTACAGTGGTGTCAAATCCACAACGTAATCCATGTATCTAGACTCAGGAAGGTTTTTGGCCACCAGATAATATCCTCTGTAGAACTTCCCCCTCTGGATGACGAAGGACAACTCCGGTTGGAACCAGAAATAATTCTGGAAATCCAAGAAAAAGTGTTAAGAAATAGAACTGTGAAAGAGTTCCTAATTAAATAGAAAGGTTTGCTCATTGAAGATGCTACTTGGGAAAAGGGAGAAACACTCAAGTTGCTTTAGGACAAGCAAAATTGAGACGGAGGGACTGTGATAGCCTGTGTAATTTCCCATATTATGTAAAGTGCCTTGACAATTTTTGAAGTTTTATCCTTGTTTCTCTACCTTAGGAATTTTGTCAAACACTTCCCCTGCAGCCTTAGTTTGCTGATGTTTGTTGTTTTGCTATGACTTTTGAATGCCAATGATATTGATGAATACAAATGATTGCAAAATAACTAATTGAAAATCAAAGTCATATGCAACTTCTTTTTATTATTTTCCAAATGCAAGTACATGAAATTCTGATGTAAAATGCACACCTACAGCCAAGAGGTATTTTCACAAACACTTGGCATGCATCCTATGAATGACTATGCAGTGAGACATTTTTACAAACATTTGGCATACAAACTGAACAGCTGAATTAAGTTGATTTCTGTTCAATACTTCAATGTTTACAGTGACTAAATACTTTGGTAACAAAAAGACATATATTACTTGTCAAATGTATCCATCTACAATTGCCAAATGTAAATACCAAAAGAACCTGGAATAAGTAGCTGAGATGACATGCTTTTTGGCTTTTCTTTTTTCCGATTTGCTTTTTCAGACTGCTATTTCGGATTTTCTTGTTCGGCTCTACTTTTTCGCTTTGCTTTTTCGGACTGCTTTTTCGGATTTTTTTTTTCAGCTCTGCTTGTTTGCTTTTCTTTTTCGGATCCGCTGCGAAAATTGAAACCTTTCTCCTTGCCAACTGATGTCAAAAATTAGATGCACGGGCTGAACAAAAATCTCTGAATATTATCTCCCAATTAATCACAAATGAATTGGCTGAATACCAATTCCTCCACTCCAAACTAGAGTTGATATCTCACAACCGAAATTGGCACCTTAGAGTCTTCAAACCCTCAGGCAAGTGTGCAAGCACTAAGGCTCTCAGCACAATAGATGAATATGCAACTCAAGATGTGTAAAATGACCCCCCAAAGGCTCCTTATAAAGATTTCACAAGCGACTCTAAGAAGCTTCTAGAGGATTCCAGCACTTTATTCTTTTAAGTGACCTTTTGATATTTTATTATGTTAGTCACTTTAATATTAAATCAATTAAATATAAAGTTACTTTTTAATATTTCATTGTTTAGTAACCTTATAAGTAATTAATTTATCTTTTCCCCCTTATTTCTTCCTTTTTAGCCTCCAGGGAAAATAAAGGCTAAAATAAAATAAGTAGCTGGTGCCTGTCAAAAACGGGACATTACATATTAAAATTCATATTGTTGTAATAATTGTCAATTATAAAGAAGAAATAAAATAATCTCATTGTATATATAAATTAAAATAGTAATAAATTAAATAATTAAAATAATTAAAATAATAATAATGAATTAATGATCATTGTATATATATTTAAACATATATTATTAAATATATATCATTAGGTTTAATAAAATTAAGTGCGATATTGATTACCACTCAATCTCATATTATGATGAAGCGGCGTGAATTAAACCCGACTGAACAAACGGGTCTCTTCACGACATATATCTATGAAGTCTTATCGGGATCTTGGAGGAGCAGGAAACCAACAGAGGAAAATACACAGTGAACAAGTTGTCGAATTTCATCAGACCTTAGAACAACCATTGTGTGAAGAAATAAACATCAAACACAATGACAGATGAGTGCGCCAATATTGAGGTGAGGGTAAATCGAAGATATTAATTGTTTCAAAGTTTGTATAAGGAGAACAAATATTGAAGGATCATCTATGGATTCATTTCAACAGCATCATTAATTAGAATCGGGTTCTTGTAAGGAGGTTGATTAACAGTAGATCACATTCAAGCAAGATTAATCTTATTAAGATTTCAGCAAACGTCACACCAGGAAGTCAAGTAATTTGCAAAGACACGTTACTTGCGAGCTATTGGAATAAGGTGATCTTTGAATGTTCAGTTTCCTTAGAGAGAAACCCAGAGTAAACATTCAGATTAAGACACAGAGAGTTTTGCACAAAGCTTATGAAATATCTGGTTTCTTTAGAGAGAAACTCAAAATGCAATAAGCAATAAAAATTAAATTCTTTGGATAAGAGCTTAGTTTCTTTAGAGAGAAACTGCGAAGAGGAGACAATATATATATTGTGAAAATCAACATATGCATATGACAAAGGACCTTGGTAAAAGAGGGACCTTTACCAAGTGATTAATTCGAGATCCCAAGAGGCCTTAGTTAGATACTCCTTGACAAATTACTTAATCGGGAAAACAATTCCCATAGAGGATTGAGTAATTCAAAGTGTTACATCCCAATTTTTGCCCTAAAATTTTAAATTGATTATAGCCGTTGAACCAAATTATTTTCATGTTCATGTGAAATTGAATTAGTTCATTATAGCCATTGTTATATCATGTTAGTCATAGCCATTGCTTAATTCTTCATGTTCATGCGAAATTGAATTAGTTAATTATAGCTGTTGTATTGATTTAATTATCATATGAAATTGAGTTAGTTAATTCTAGCCGTTGTATCAATTTATTCATGTGAGTTAGAGTCAATCAATTGTAGCCATTGTATGTATATATGATGAGCAAGTTAGTTATTATGATATTGATGAAATTCCTAACTGTCACTTGATGATTTTAATTAACCATTTATAAATCTTGAATTGATGTCTTGGCGAGAATGTTGTTTTGAATGATTACAAGATGAAGACTGGAGAGAGAGGGGAAGCATTGCGAAATGAGGTGATCGGAAGGGGATGGTCATATGGTTCAATCATCAGGAGCGACAGGTTTGACCTAAAATCATCCTAGCAAGGTTATTAGGACTTGGCAACATATTTCATGGTGGAACCACATGAGCTATAATTAAAACGTTATAATAAAACAATGCAAAATAAACATAAGATCTTACCTTGAAGAATTTTCAAATATTAATATCATATAAATATTATTTTATACTCTCAAATATGAACATATGTAAATAATAATAAAGTGACACTGTTACATTAAAACATTAATCCAACAATGCCACCTTACTATTACATACATATAAACATAATCAAGAAAATAAAACAATTATAAATAATATTAAATATTTAAAACTTTTCATCTTCTTTTCTTTCCCTCCCTTCATCTTTTCTTTTTAACCGATTGAAAACACGTATCGAATATGATCTTTGAAACTAATGGTAGCCGTAAGGTCGGGCTTAAGCTTATTAATCGAACCTTTAAACATTCTTGGCATCATCCTGTTTTCAGCATCCTACACCTATATACTTCATCGGCCTTTCTTTTTCTTGGGAACTTGAGATTCTATTTTAGCCGTTTGCAGAGGTTAAGTTCGGCCTTGTTTGTAATCCGCTTGGAAAATCAAATCGATTGTATTCACAACCACTGATTCAGGGTTGATGCAAGAGCATCTTGCATGGAAAAATTTATAATAATAATTTTTTTTTTAAATGGAGAGAGAAAATGACGAAAATAGAAAGAAAATAATAAAAAAATAGAAAAATAGAAGAAAAAAGGAGAAAAGAACAAAGGAATTTCTATTTTCGAGGTGCATAGGTGGCGTAACAGAAAAATAAAATAAAAATGGTTGTCATTCCATTTATCAAGGTGTGTAGGTGGAATTCTAGAAGGTTGTGGATAAATCATGCATTGGGTGGTAAGTGCCTATTTAAGCAAGGCATATGAGCATTTCTAATCAACCTTTGGAAGGTCAAGCTTGAAGGTGTGATCTCTTCTTAGTAGAAGCTTGGAGAGAGGGAGGAAGCAAAGGGCAAGTTTTCCTGAGTCTATGAACAAAGCGTCGAATGTGAGGCAGTTTACAGCAGGATTGTGATGGAGTTGTGAATGTGTGGATAGAGTGCCGAATGTGAGGCAGTTTACACTTGGATCTTGGGTAAAGGTGGAGAAGAGCTAGTGGCTGTGGTTTAGAAACAAGGAGGTTGCTTGGTGACTTGCAAGCACAAGTTGAGATCTTGGAGGTTTCTACCAGAGTGTGGATCTGGACTAGCTAGTGTTTGGATTGGATCTTGAGGGATCTTGAAGAACTGTAATTGTAATTGCTATTGTATTTGGCCGTAACTGGGAAGACCTTACAGCCCGGCACATTGCATGTAACAATTATTTTATGAATAAAGAGTTGTGATTTGGTATCAAATCTTGTGTTATTGCTTCTTGTTGTTGTGTTTCTGCTGCGGGGTTATATTGTTGGGGGCTAGGACATCTCCTTTGAGGATTCTCCTGCCTTGCACTGCATCAAGGGTAGATGGTTAATACCAAGTGCATACTCTTCTCAGAATTGGATTTAGAAAGAGTCAAGTAAGATAATCCAACTCTTTTAATCGTTTTTTTTATGCTTTCCTTGTTATCACGTCTGTTTTCTTGAGTCGGCAATTTAATATGAGAAAGAAAAGCCCGTATAGAATATAAGATACTGCATTTTAGTACCAGTAAATCATTTTCCATGTATTTTCAAATTGAAGTATGTATGTTCCAATCATAAACAGTGGAGCTTGTTATGTTTCCAATCTGCCGATTGTTTACTTTAATATCATTGCCATTAACATATGTTAAATCAGACATCTTCCTTTACTATCCGATTGTGTAATTATCTGTTTTTCCCTTTTTAAGAATGATGTTTTTTTTTTTCTCGAGTACAAATCAAATACATCTTGCTATAAAATTTAATAAGTGAGATTGAGATAATGAACTGTAAGCACCAAGGTATTCACCAAGAAAATGCCAGAATATGGTGAAGAAGGTGTAAAGTCTCTAAGTGAAGCTATTCAAAAGGCACCAAGGAATCACCGACTTGATGGCCTGATTATGGTGAGGAGGTGTAGATGAACCTATAAAAACAAGAATGTGTAATAACCCCAACAGGTTATAGCACCTTCCAATTTCCAAAAAAAATCTTTATAGTTCAGTGGTTTGACGTTTCGTCAAACACTTTGCAAACAAGCCACTGTAATGATCCTATCTAAGAAACAATGTTTAAACTGAAACTGTACTATAAATGTGCCACACCTTTAAATGGAAAGATATCTCAGTTAATTTACTGAATGTGATGGCTATAATAATTGCAGTAGTAATACCCACAGTATTTTCTTATTTCCGTTACTGGTCTTACAATTCAAATAATGTACTCAGTTTTCAAATAATAGAAACAACATCAAAACCTGAGATTTATTGCTTTCATGATTCCGACAGGTTTGTAATGCTGTTAACAGATTTCGTATCAGTCCTTCACTTTCTGGGAATGTGTCTTCAACCTGCTGCACGGGTCTCTACTCCAACTGTCCTGGGTTCACTACCTCCTATTCAAGCAATTGATTCAGGCAACCTTGCTGGAGTAAATTACTGAGTGAGTTTAATTCTGATTCTGTCTGCTACTGTACTGCCGTACCTGTACGGCTGTGGCACATTTTTATACAAATTCCTCAACCCTCCGGACAGTTCCCAATTGTTATATGATAATTCATTCAGAATTAATGGCCTCCGGTCCTAATGACATTAATTCTGGCAGCCAGCGATATGGACATAATTCATTGTGTCCCGTGCCCTGTTCAGCTATGTACGGCTTCGTTCAACAAGTGATTAACTGAGAATTGGATGTGACGAAATTGCTCATAGATGGAGCGCCCAATCTGAAGGAAGACAGCGCTCAAGGACCCAACAAAAATTGCTGTATCCACTATGAGTTTCGAACTGGAAATAATGCCCTTTCCTGTTAATTGCGTATTTCTAAAATATGCCTTACTCAGCTCGAAAATGCCTTTCCCAAACTGGTGATGGACGCTGAAGGTTAGGATCGTGGCTTAAATATTTGCTCGCCCGCCTTCATGGAACTCGGTGATAATATTAGGTAATGTCCAAAGTGCCTTCACTACCCGGACTATGGTATGTGAAAATTCTTAAAAGCCTGGTCCTCTTCCTTCATACAATTTTTAATTGCTATCAGTCTCTACTAAACTAGATCCTTAAATCTGATGCCAAACAATATCCTCCCAGCTCCCTTTCGAATTTTCTCCAATCCTGCAATAATTTGTGAAGATGATGATTAATTCCACTCTCGCTGATCCTTCAATGAATAGTGATGCAAGAACCACAAAATTGGCCTTAAGCCACAGATAGTCGCCCTGATGAAATGACCGAATGTCACCTCCAATCTGCAATAATTCGGATGATATTTCACACCCTCAAAATTGCGTACCGATTGAGAGTTATCGTTCTCAATGGCCAACTGTGACAATTGCGAAAACCCTAGGTTCCACAATGCACCTATGATTGAATCACAATCTGAAATCAAAAAGAGATAAACAACTGCTTTTTTCGAATGGAGCCCCGGGGTGCCTATTTATTCTTTTCTTTCCACCTTCTCTAGAAACTTCTAGAACATTTTTGATTTTATCTCTTAAGTGACTTTATTAAATATTTTATAATCCAAGTCACTTTATTAAATTAATTAAATATAAAGTTATCTTTTAATATTTATTTATTTATTTGATAACTTTATAAGTAATTAACTTAATATCACTTATTTATTTAATTAAAATGATTAATTAGTCGTCCTCATAAAATATTCATTATTTTGGACAACCAGTTAATCAAATTAATTAATCAGACGGCCTCCAAAAATTGGGGACATGACAGAATGATATCAGAATCTAATAAATAATAATTAATTAATGCATTAGCTCATGCAAGTCCCACATGTGAGATAAGTTGTCAAGCTGAGTGGTGGAGATGGGGTTGTAAACCCACATTTTGAAATCCTTGGCCAAGGTGGAATTAAGCAGACTTGCTGGAACAATTGATCTTGTTGTTGTCCAGATGCTTTAGTTATTTCGTCGAATAACTGCTGGGACCTCAACCCACAATGAACATCCCAAGCCTGACCTCAAAGTAGGGAGGGCCGTTCTATTAAATTAGAACCTGTAGAGATAAGTAATGATCTGTGGCTGGGAGGTTAAGCCTATGTCAATGCTTCTCCTCTCACCAGAGCTAGAGCTTGGACAACTACTAAAGGAAGGTTCACAAATTGATCTGTATGTTCTTTTAAACCTGTAAGTTTAGTATTTCTTTTCAAAATTGAAAGTCATTTACTTTAAAGATAGTTATTACATGATCAAATATATTTCGTTCTTGAATTTCCTTTCAAGAATACCTGCTTTTTTTTCGGTTAAAAATAATTACTTTCAGCTGAATTAGTTGTAAATGTTTTAAATTTGTAATCTTGGTAGTTCAGCATTGTAATATAGATTTATTTCAGTTTAAACAGTTGATTGGAAAACTTTTGTCACGTGATTAAGAGATAGAAATCCGTTTAGTTCAAGACTAAATTTAGTTAGTGAAAAATCGGATGTTAGAGGAAGGGGGTCTCTTCTGAAGGATTAGTAATGGGTTATATGGGGTAGTCTTTATATGGTAATTTTATGTTTTAATTTGAGTTTCATACATCTTTTATTAATACTAACCATCTACTTCAGGGTTCAACTTTATTCCGACAAGGGTTCATTACATCTTAAACATTGGTTGGTTCTGATTTAGATAAATCATTCATATTTGTTACATAGCTAGAAAATCTTCTGGGTCTTTTGTTTTCTCTGAAGGTTCCAAATGGTGCAGCAAAGTCTTGTGCTTCCTCCATAGTCTTAATAGCCCAAAGTGGTCTTTTTTTAGGATTTAGAGTTTCCTCAAAATTAAGATTTTGATTTTCACCTTCAATTTCTTTAATGTTCTACCTCTGAAACTCAAATTCATGATTTTCTTCAGAACTAGGTATATGTCTAGGATCTTCAAAACTTAGGGCTCTTTTAAATGCTAAATCTTCTTCAAATATTACATCCCTACTAAGTTTAATGTTTTCCTGACTAGGTATGCAAACCCTATATATTTTAGATGTTTCACTATACTCGACAAAAATACCTTTCCTCTTGGAGGGTTCTAACTTAGTTCTCTTTTCTTTTGGAACAAGTATGTATACTGGGTACCTAAATATCCTAAGATGACTTATATTTGGTTTAACCTTAGAAAAGACGTCTTCAGGAGTTTTATCTCTAAGGTGGGAGTGAGGACTTCTATTTTGAATATAGACAGGAATACATGAGGCTTCTGCCCAAAGATAATATTCTAAATTTTGATCGAATATCATAGCTCTTGTTGCTTCTATAATTGTTCTATTCTTCATTTCTGCTACCCCGTTTTGCTATGGGTTATAAGGAACAATATACTCCCTCTTAATTCTTGCTTCTTTACAAAAATCTTTAAACAAATTTGAAGTATATTCCCCTCCATTATCAATCCTAAGATTTTTAATTGAGTCCTAATAGGATTTCAGTTAAGGATTTGAATTCTTTAAATCTCTTAAAGATTTCTTTTGATTCTTTATATTTTAAGAAGTAAATCCATGTTTTCCTAGAGAAATCATCTATAAAAAGTATATAGTACCAGAATCCTCCAAGAGAAGGAATAGACCTAGGTCCACATAAATCTGAGTGGACTAATTCTAAAACATTGTTAGTTTTTCTAGTGCTATCTTAAAATGGACTTCTGGCGTTCTTACCTAGAGCGCATCCTTTGCATATGCTCGAATGATCTTTATTCAACTTAGGTAAACTAGTAACCATCTTTTCTAGAGTCAATAAGGCTTTGAAGTTTAGATGTCCTAACCTTCTATGCCACATTTCATTTATATTAGCAGCTTCGTGAATTAAGGCTTGAATAGGTTCTATATTTAATTCATACAAATATCCCTTTCTATGACCAATCAACTTTGATTTCTTAAATGAAGAGTTCTTAGACCAGGTCATTACTTTACAGTCCATGAATGCAACCTTATGTCCATCATCTTCAAGTGTTGTAACATAAATTAGATTTCTCTTGATTCCTAATACATAGAGTACTCTTTTGAGATGAAGAGAAATACCAGACTTCAGTTTCAAGGTGCAATTCCCAATTCTTTTGACAGAAATGAGTGGAATTATCACCTATGGTAACTTCATCATTAACTTCTTCTAATATCGAGTCTTATACTTCTTTGTATCCTGTAATGTGTCAAGATGATTCACTGTCAATTACCCATGCTTTGCTTAATACTTCATTTGATAGCACTTAATACAATACATGTGTCTCAGGATCATAGTTTTTCCCCTTCCAAGTAACATTTGTACAATTTACTTGTTGCTTTGTATTCTCAAGGCAATTAGATTTATAGTGTCCAAATTTTTCGCATTTGAAGCATTTTATTTTGGATAAATCTCTCTTAACTTTGTCATTTCTTTGATTACACTTCTTTTTGAAGTGCTTGATATGTTATCTCTCAATATGATTATCAAGTTAAGAGAGAGTGTTAATTCTATATAACTCTAATATCATAACTGATCTGAACTAGCAGATCGGATAGATCTAGTAAAGCATGAAGATCCTTAGAAAGGATTGGCCTCTTAATACCTTGTATGATTAAACCTAATCGGCGTCTTCCTTTGGAACATATTATAATGTTCTATTTGCATAGTTATAGTTAGTATATTTACTAACTAATTGTAAATCCTTGAGACGCCAATCTTGTCAATATAATTATTAAGAGGCCAATCCTTTCTAAGGATCTTCATGCTTTACTAGATTTGTACGATCTGCAGTTCAAATCAGTTATGATATCAGAGTTATATAGAATTAAAACGAGCGATGATTAAGAGGGGCCCTTCTTTTTTAGGAAAGTGTATTTGGTCATATGGGGAAATGATAGGTACGACTCCTATTATAGACAACATTATTAAAAGATAAGTATTTTGGGAGTTGTTATTTTAGTGACAAAATTATTATTAAATTATAAACGACGCTTCATTATTATCAATGCCCTTTATGTTATTTAATGTTATAATTTGGTGTTGTGAAGTAGAAGCCTCTTAAATGAAAAGTGTCTTCATGAAGCCATGTGTTAGAAAGTTATTTATTTATTATAATTTAAAGGTTTGTTGATGATGCAACTTTAATGACAGGTGTATGAGTGAAGCCAAATAGATCGTTCTTGGTTATCTCTTTTGATATTTCTTGGTGAAGGTTTGAGTTTATGATTTTCTTGAGGACTCATTCTTCTTGAATTGTGCATCAATTGTTGTTGTTGTAAAGCAATTGAATCTGAGTTTTGAAGCTGAATTGACATTCCAATTCACTATTGTTGTATAGTGAATTGAATTATTTCTTCAATGTAATTTCTGACTCTGATGTTCCAAAGACGAACTCGGCCTGAAGACCATTGTAATGGTCTGAAGATGAACTCAGCTTGAAGGCAATCTTGGCCCAAAGGCAACTGCTACATGTCCTCGAGGTGGAGTCGCGTGTGCTACATGGCCTCAGGATGGAGTTTCTCGTACTACACAACCTCAATTGTCCGTGCTACACGACCTTAGTTGTTTGTGCTACACAGCTTCAGGGTGGAGTTGTCTGTGCTACACGGTCTCAAGGTAGAGTTGTCTATGCTACATGGCCTCATCTGGTTCTCTGTGCTGCACAGCCTCAGGGTGGAGTTGCTCGTGTTACATGGCCTCAGAGTGGAGTTGTCTGTGCTACATAGCCTCAATTGCCCGTGCTAGTGATGTTCTCGTTCCCCTACGTTTCAAATGACGAACCAATTTTGGAGGCCGCACGGTCTCAATGTGAAGCTATACACTGTGATGTTCCCAAATTCGTTTAACTCCAAATAGACGAGCATTGTAACACGATAAACAAACAGGGTGATGTATGACTGGGCCAAGATGATGTACAAACTATGTTGGGCCATACGGTGGGTGCCTAGAGGTTGTATTGTGTGTTCCTTGGTGGTCATATAGTGGTGTATGAGGGGTCGTACGGTTGAGGGAGCAGTTGATGGTCGTACCGAAAGGCAATGTGAGTTGTATGATGAATGAGGCTATGGTCGTATGGTGTTGGTGCTAACCGTACGGTATGCTTAATGTTGGCCATACGGTATTAATAGGTTGGTTGTACAGTTTGGTAGAAGAGGTTGTACGGATGGGAGACCGTACGGAATTTAGAGAGGAAGATGCTATGGGGACCATACAGTATTTGCCCTGAGTGTTGCGAGTTGTGGATGGAATATGGAGAAAGAATGGTTTTAGATCTATACTTAACTATTAATCCTAAATATATCAGATAATGCCAAACAAGAAAGGAGATTTTGAATACGAATAACCTTCAATTAATATTTGCCAAAAGATGGTGCTCCGATTTGCCAAATCCGAGCAAAGTATAACAGGTGACGGAATAGGGTGAGGGTTGAATCCCTATGAAAACAAAAAGTCCAAATAGGGAAGATCTTTCACTTCCGAAATGGCGAACAACAGAGAATCCCAACAAGTTTTCGCAGTACACAAAAAATAATCCAAATTGCATATCCTAATGACTATCTGTAATCCATGCTTAAATACCCGTCGAGGAAAACTTTTTGAGGGTGTACAAAGATAGTCAATGACAACACAAACTACAAAAACAAAACAAAGATGGGTCTGAGATATATTAACTCAATCGGCCCATTAACAATAGTTTGATTAACAACTTATTTTATAAGGAGAACATTACCGTCCTCCCATCCCAAATTTTGCTTGTCCTCAAACAAATGCAATACCAAGTGCTAGAGAATGTACTCGCCCTCCCATGTCGCGTTGTCCAACGGAAAGTGTCTCCAACGCACCAAATATTCCTTTACCGTGTGATTCCGTAGGATCTTCTCACGTACTTTGATGACCTCAGTTGGTTCCAATATGAGTTTTCCTTCTTCATTGAGCATCGGAAGGTCTATGGCTATCGTGACATTCTACCCCACGGCCTTCTTCAGGCATGAAACATAAAAGACGTTATGAATACGACTCCCCTCCGGAAGTTCCAGCTTGTAGGCGACTTCACCAATACAACGAACTACACGATAGGAGCCATAAAATCGTGGCTTCAGTTTTTCTTTTCCCTTTTCCTTCAATGAGGATTGTCGATATGGCTGGAGCCTGAGATAGACCAAGTCCCCTACTTTGAAACTCCTCTTCATTCGGTGTCTGTCGATGTACATCTTATGTTGATTTTATGCCCATTGTAAGTTTTCCTTAAGGTATTTGAGGATGTCCTATCCCTCCTGAAGCCAGTCCCTCACCCTCGGTGTGTGACTATCACCCAAAACTGTGATAATGAAGGGAAGGGGTTCGTACCCGTATAGAGCTTTCAATGGTGTCATTCAATAGATATGTGGTATGTGTTATTGTAACAATATTCCCCTAGGTGTATCCGTTTGACCCACGCCTGTTGCTGTGCCGAAACGTAGTTCCAAAGGTATCCTTCAAACCACTTGTTCACAATCTTCGTTTGTCCGTCTATCTAAGGGTGGTAACCAGTACTTGGTGACAATTCTGTCCATGCCAACCGAAACATTTCTATCCAGAAGATACTGATGAATCGCCCATCCCGATCATTGATAATGTTTTGGGGTAACCCGTGCAGATGAAAGACTTCTCTAAAAAACAAATCGGCAACCTTTGTGGCCTAAAAATCTCAAGGGATAGCGAAGAAATGTGTGTACTTTATCAATATGTCAACCACCACAAAGATACAATCTTTCCCATGCACCTTGGAAAGTCCAATTATGAAATCCATCAAGATACTTTCCCACTTATGTTCTGGAATTGGTAGTGGTTGCAGTAACCCGATAGGTAGTGTGCGTTCGGATTTGTTCTACTGGCAAACCTCACACTCTCTTACATGTGCAATACATCTCCTTTAAGCCATTTCCATGAAAACCTCTCCCTAAGACGTCTGTACATTTTGAGGAAGCCCAAGTGTCTTGCCAAGGGTGAGTCGTGAGTCGTGTACCTCCTTCAAGATTTTCTACTTCAATTTGGATATCAGCACTAAAAATATTTCTTATAGTAAATGATGTCATCCAACACTTTGTACCAATCGTCCTGGGTGTTGCCATCCATTAGCTCACAGGCAAATGTGTTTTTGGAATATTCTACCAACAAATGTGCTTCTCAATCGGCTGAAATCTGGGTTAGTAAGTAGATGGCGGCTTTCTTGGGCAAAGCATCTGCAACCACATTGTTTTTTCCTTTCACATATTCAATGTCAAAATCAAAAGCCTGAACATTTCTTACCCATTTTTGTTGCCTCTCGTTCAAGTCTCATTGCTCCAAAAAATATCTCAAACTATTGTGATCCATATGAAAGACAGACTTGGCACCCACCGGATACTGTCGAAAGTTGGTTAGTGCATGTACGATGGCCAACATCTCTTTGTCATAGATGGAATATAAGCATTCTATTTGCATAAGTTTCCTGCTTTCATAGGCTATGAGGTGTCTATCTTGCATCAGCACTGCGCCAATGCCTTCTCCAGATGCATCGCACTCCATAATGAATAGTTGAGTGAAGTCAGGTAAAGCAAGCATGGGACAAGTGCTTATTGCTTCTTTTAGCTTATCAAAAGTGGGTTGTGCCTTTTCGTTCCACTGGAAGGACCCCTTCTTTGTCAAATCTGTCAGTGGTGCGCTAAGCTGAGAGAACCCCTTTACAAACCTCCGGTAATAATTGCACAGTCCAAAAAATCCTCACAACTTCGTGAGTGGTTTTGGGGGAGGCCAATCAAGAATAGCCTGAATCTTCTCTTGATGAACTTGAATGTCATATTTACTAGCATGTCCCAGGTACAATATTTTTTCATACCGAGTTCACACTTAGATTGCTTGGCAAACAAGGACTAATCCTTTATGATCCTTAGGACTTCATCCAGATGATTCAGGTTCTCTTCCCATGTCCTGCTATAAATAAGAATGTCATCAAAAAATACTATTGAGTACTTACACAATTGTTTGTTGAAGATGTGATTCATGCATGATTGGAATGTAGTAGGTGCATTCATTAATCTGAATGACATGACCAAGAACTCATAATGCCTGCAGTAACAACGAGAAGCCGTCTTTTCCACGTCTTCCTCCCTCATGCAGATCTGATGGTATCCAAAATGGAGATCTATTTTCGAAAAATAGATTGCGCCATGTAATTCATCCAGCAACTCATTTATCCTTGGAATAGGATATCTAGTCTTTATTATTTTTTTGTTCTACGCACGGTAGTCCACACACATGCGCATTGTCTCGTCCTTCTTGACCAATACCACTAATGACGCGAAAGGGCTAGAACTAAGATGGATCCATCCGTTCTCACGCAATTCTTGAATTGTCTTTTCAATCTCATCTTTGAATTTCTTGGGATGGTGGTAGGGTGTGGTTATGATCGGCTTGGCTCCTACTTCCAAATCGATAGTATATTCAAACCCTCGACGAGGTGGAATGCCAAGGGGAATGTGTATAAAAACCTTATCGTGATCGCTTAAGATATTCTGGAGATCATCATCTTAAGGAGGTGTCTGGTGCCCTTTTATAGGTTCTGCTAAGAAAAAACAGTGTGCAACCCAAACAATGTCATCACGCCGAAAAATTGCCTCCATCTGATGTGCAGAAACTTCCTTCGGATCCTCATTTGCCATTCCACGGTGAAAAACCTTCTTTCCATCGACAACAAAAGTGAAATCCATTTGTTTGAAGCTTCGAGTGTATTCATCAATTGTCTCCATCCACTGTATGCCCAAAATAACCTCCATGTCATCAAGGTCCACTATGAAGAAATCCTCGGTCACCGTGTGATTCACCATTGTGATACTTAGCTAAGGAACAAAGTGTGTGCAAGGCAGAAGAGTCCCTCCAAGCAACCTTGACCCTGAATCCTGCATGCGTCTATGTAGGTAGACCTCTTCGCTTCACCAAAGATGAGTTTATGAAGTTCATAGTGGCTGCGCTACCAAGCATCACCATAACCCTTTATCCTTGAAGGGTTCCCCGTGCACAAAAAATCGTGAACCTCAGGCTACTGTCTAGGGCGATAGTTCCTCCACGCCATACCAATTTTGCAATTCTTTTGGTATGGTTCAAACTAGCCATGTTGTTGTCATCGTGATGTTGGTTGTCTTCGGAGGTGTTTTTTCCTATTTATCCCCATCATCGGACACGATCTCAATGTAGTGGATCTTTCCTTTTCCTAGGCATCTGTGCCTAGGTTCCCATGGTTCTTTACAGTTGAAACATAGTTTCTTCTTTCGGAGCTCCTGTTTGGTAGCTTCATCCACATACAACGTTCTTGGTGGAGGTTTGTTATCTTTCTCCCTCAAAAAACACCAGTGGTTTGGAATGTAACTTCATGAGGATGATGTCGTTGATGATGCCATACTTGCCTTCTTAATAGCCTCCGACAAGGTGGCAGGATTGAACCCTTTTACCCATCCTTTCAGTGGTTCTATCAGTCCATCCATGAAGAGCACTATTAATCTTCTTTTATAAATGTTTGTGACCAAAACAAAAAGTTTCTTAAATTCTGCATTGTATTGGTCAACCGATTGAGTTTGCCTCAATTGTGCCAAATCTTTGAAGTTGAGTTCTAGATCTTTGCTGTCAAATCGATCTATCAATCTCTCGATGAATTTCGCATAGATATTTATTTGATCATGACTGAGTGCAATTGTGTCGTGATGCCACCATTCATGTGCAACTCGCTTCAAGTGTAAGGCCGCAAATTCAATTGCTTCTCCTAGCATGGGATTGAGCTGGAAGTGAGTATCTGCCTTCATTACCCACGCTTGTGCAGATATGGATCCAGATCCATCAAATGGTGTCAGATTTACTTTACTCAACTTCCTCTTGAGATCATCGTTAAAATATTCTTTGTTTCCGCCTCCCGAATATCTCATTCTCAGATCTGCATAATCTTTGTAGGATATATCTTCCTCAAAATTGGTGTTCTTCTAGTCTTCTCTCAGTTGTTCTTGTATTTCTTCAAAAGTCGGTTGCTTCCCTCCACATGGTGTCTCTATCCATGGGGAAAAGACGGCATGGAAGGTCAATAGCGTGCTAGATGAGGGTTTGTTTTACCTGACACCGAGTCCACACTGTGACCATTTTGTTCTTTGGATATTTTATTGTTTGCCAACTTTTTGAGAGTTCTTCCATGAGTCATTGAGTATCATTGATTTGTGCGTGATTATAACAAGTTCTCTCAGTAGTGCAATGAGTTCGGCAGCTATGGGTTCTAGTTCAGCAGCCATCCTATCAATGGAATGGGTTCTTCTTCTCTTCTGGCTATAAACTCTCATTCACTGTCCACAGGCTAGCAGGATCAAAGCTCTGATACCACTGTGATGTTCCCAAATTCGTTTAACTCCAAATAAATGAGCACTGTAACACAATAGACAAACAATGTGATTTATGGCTAGGCCAAGATGATGTACAGATTGTGTTGGGCCATATGGTGGGTGCCTGGAGATTGTACGGTGTGTTTCTTGGTGGTCGTACGATGATGTATGAGGGGCTGTACAGTTGAGGGAGCACTTGATGGCCGTATGGGAAGGCAATGTGAGTTGTACAGTGAATGAGGCTATGGTCGTACAATGTCGGTGTTGGTCGTATGGTATCCTTAATGTTGGTCGTACGGTATTAAGAGGTTGGTCATACAGTTTGGTAGGAGAGGTCGTATGGATGGGAGGCCATACAGAATGTAGAGAGGAAGATGCTATGGGGGTCATACAGTATTTGCCCTGAGTATTGCGAGTTGTGGATGGAATATGGAGAAAGAATGGTTTCAAATCTATAATTAATTATTAATCCCGAATACATTAGATAATGCCAAACAAGAATGGAGATTTTGAATGCGAATAACCTTCAATTAATATTTGCCAAAAGATGGTGCTCCAATTTGCCAGATCTGAGCAAAGTATAATAGGTGACAGAATAGGGTGAGGGTTGAATCTCACTGAAACCGAAAAGACCAAATAGGGAAGATCTTTCACTTCTGAAATGGTGAATAACAAAGAATCCCAATAAGAATTCATAGTACAGAGAAAATAATCCAAATTGCATATCCTAATGACTACATACAAGCTGTGCTTAAATACCTGTTGGGGAAAAATTTTCGACGGTGTACAAAGATAGCCGATGACAACACAAACTACAGAAACAAAACAAAATGGGTCCGAGATATATTAACTCAATCGGCCCATTAACAATAGTTTGATTAACAACTTATTTTATAACAGGAACACTACATACAACTGGAGTAGGATGTCGTGCGGTCAGAACCAAAAGGTCATATGGTGAGATGTTGGAATCTGGAGATGGACAAAGGATGTTTGTACGGTAGACTTAGAAACTCATACGGTGGTCAAGTTGGGGAAGCAGATTTGTCTGTACGATGTATGGGCAATGATGTATGGTTTTGGTGGGTTGTATGGTTGTACGGTGCAGGCAAGGAGTCTGTATGGTACAGGTTGTGAGTGATGGTACGATGGAGAATGTGGGTGATGGATTGCCAATTCCTCTTGTGCTAATGAACATGAGTAAATTGCTAGAACAAGATAGTTGCCAATAGAATTGATAGAGCTTCACTGGACAATATTTATAATTGTAAACAAAGATAGTGCGTGGATTTGCTAGACCCAAGCAAGTAATACCAAGATGGAATAGGGTGAGGGTTGAATCCCACCGAAACCGGAATAGCCAAGTAGGGAAGATCTTTCACTTCCAAAATGGTGAACAATAAAGAATTTCAACTTGAATTTGTAGTACAAAGAAGAATAATCAAAATCGCATACCAACTACTACCTACATGTCGTGCTTAAATACCCTTCGGAGGAACTTTTCGAGGGTTTACAAAGATAGCTGACGGCCACACCTATAGAAACAATTAAATAAAAATGGGTCCGAAATATACTAAATCAGTCGAAACCACAAATACACATTATTAACTTGGGCCCCATCTTAATTAATTAAAGTAACTAATTAAAAGTCCTTTTATTATATTATTTAAGTTCTGGGACCAATTAATTAATTAATTTAATTTAATTATTACATTAAAATTTGGGGACATGACAAATCCTCGCTGCCCAAAGATTGCTTGCCCTCAAGCAATCCATCATTAGACGAAA
This sequence comes from Cupressus sempervirens, assembly GCA_028749045.1. Classification (NCBI taxonomy): domain Eukaryota; kingdom Viridiplantae; phylum Streptophyta; class Pinopsida; order Cupressales; family Cupressaceae; genus Cupressus; species Cupressus sempervirens. The sequence continues at coordinate 265,510,758 of CM053788.1, read as the reverse complement.
CACCAACAGCGCCAGGGTTATAAATCAAATGCGCATTCAAGACAAGTGAAATGACATCAATCCTCCGTAGCACCACATTGCCATCAAACTTTTGTTGTGCCACTCTGATATGAATATTGTCGTGTCCTAAGTCACTAGGATCCCAAAGATGCCAATCATAAAATACATTAATGTTATCATGTTCATCAATCTCTTTTGGAAACTCATAACTTAGGCAGACCTTGTTGCTTTCACGTAAAAGTCCCTCACACAGAAAGATTGCAATTATACATGCCCTGAGCATAGTTGGACGATAGACTCCATCATCAATTAACAGTAGCAATTGTTCTTGCAAAACACCTTCACCCCATTCTTTAGGTTCATGATTCCATTTATGTGACTCCAGATTATTACCCATGCTCTCCTGTAAATTAGCAACCTTTCTCTCATCGCACACACTAAGGGCATTATGGATGTTCACTTCAACATTGGTTTTGTCGTTAGCACCAGGATCCCAAACCAAGCACGCAGGCTAGATGAGTGAATTGTCATCAAACCTCCATTGTACCACACTATCATTAGGCATCCACTGCGCCATTCTGAAATAAACATTGTCATGCACTTCAGCATAATCCCAATGATGCAAGTCAAGGAAATCTTTCATTCAAAAATCTCGTTGGGTATGGTCATACACACAGACACGTAGATGCTAGCACAAACTTAGCCATTGACACAGTCATAATGACCACTATTATATTCCTAACAGACAACACATTGTCGAATAGAGCCTCGGTGGTGAGAATGTCGATGAAGAGGGCCTCGATCATGAGCACCTTGGCGACAGGAGCCTTGGCGAAGGGTGCTGCGACAATAAGAGCCTCAGCGAGGAGCACCTCAATGAAGGGAACCTCAACAAACAGTAATTCAGCGAAGGGAACCCTAACCATGAGTACCTCAGCAAAGGGAACCTTTGCAAAGAAACCATCGATGGAGATTACCTCAATGGCAAACAAAATTTTAGCTGGAGATAAAACCTTAATGGCACACAGAATCCCAACTGAAACCTTGACAATGGCTAGAGCCTTGACAGTGAGCAACTTCTCAATGGCAATAGACGCAGCTACAATGACGAACACACAATGATGACAGAGATGACCACCATGACGATGACGGGCACAACTACAGCAACAGACACAAACTCAACAACGAAGATAGACTCGGCATCAGTGATGGACACAACGACAATGCACACACAACTACGATGATGAACATGACAATGGACTCGGCAATAGACACGGCGGTGATGACAACAACGGACACAATGACGATGACGAACATGGCAATGGTGACAACAATGGACACAATGACAGTAACAGACACGAAAACAGGGACAAAAACAAACGCAACTACAGTGAAAAACATGGAGACAATAACGATGATAAACACGACTATGGTGATGGATACAACCATAGTGACGGACATACAACCTTGGCGATGGACATGACCATGATTATGGATATAGCTTCGGTGACAAGACATAGCCTTGGCAACAAACTCGACCTCGGTGATGGACACGACCTCGGAAACGAACACTGTAATGTTCCCAAAAGTTTTGAAGATTTCCCGAATGATTTCTACTCTGATACCCCTGTAATGTTCCAAACGGTTTCGGTAATGTTCCTGAAAGTTTCGAAGATTTCTCGAATGGTTTCAAAGATTCTTTTGAACAGTTTCTACTCTAATAACATTGTAATGTTTCGTTCTAGAGTTTCCTTATGAAATCCTGTAGTATGCTTTAGGTAGTCTTGTCATGTGCTTCAGGTAGTCTGGTTGTGTGCTCCAAGTAGTATCCCTTAGTGCTTTGGGTGGCCAGTGCTACGGGAAGCATGTGCTTCAGGTCAGTGCTTTGGGTGGCTAGTGCTTCGGGTCAATGCTTGATCCGAAGGGAAACTCAGTCCAAAGGGGAAATTGATCCGAAGGGAAAATTCAACCCGAAGGGAAACTCGATCCGAAGACAATTGTTCTGATACCACTGCTCTGGAAATGATCTCTCTATTAGATACTAGAAATGTAGCTCAGATGGTTCTACTTTGGAGCCAATACGGCTAAGTGGAGATATTGTACAAACACTGATTGAGTAGGAAGGACAAGTAGCAGGAATGTCGTACAGTTACAGAGGGTAGATGGTTGTTCTAAGGGATATGGAGCAACTCGTACGGTGGTCGTACGGTATTCCTTGGGAGTTCATATGGACGGTCTAAGGGAAATGGGAAGGTCGTACGATAAGAAAGCAATGTCAATGGGTGGCGACACGAATGTCTACGGGGGTCGTATGGTAGGTAAGGAGGTTGGCCATGCAATAAGAAGAATGAAGCCCGAAGATGATTTGGCAGCTGATAGATGATTAATGTTGCGTATCACTGAAGTATGGATGGAAGGCGATTTTAGTCTTTCAAACATAAACTCTAATCATAAATTCATCAGATAAAATCCAAACGATAATGGAGATCAAACATGAATAATCCTTCAATTAACATGATGCCAATATGATAGTGCTTCGACTTGCCAGATCCGAGCGAAGTATTCCATGTAACAGAATAGGGTGAGGGTTGAATCCCACCGAAACCAAATAAGCCAAGTAGGGAAGATCTTTCACTTCCGAAATGGCGAACAATAGAGAATCCCTATCGAAATTCATAGTACAAAATAAATAATCAAAATGCATATCTACGACTACCTACAAGCCGTGCTTAAATACCCGTGGGGGAAGACCTTTCCAAGGATGTACAAAGATAGCCGACGACAACACTTACCAACAAAAACTAAAATAAAAATAGGTCCGAGATATATTAAATCAATCGGAACCACAAAGACAAATATTAACTTAGGCCACATATTAATTAATTAAACTAACTAATTAAAGGTCCTTATATTATTTAAATTCTGGGACTAGTTAATTAATTAATTAAATTGAAAAATTAAATTAAAATTTTGGGGCATGACAAATCCTCACTGCCCAAAGATTGCTTGCCCTCAAGCAATCCGTCATCTAATGAAACACCAATAGCTCTAGGGTCCCAAATCAAACACGCAAGCAAGACAAGTGAAATGATATCAATCCTTCGCAACACCATATTGCTATCAAATTTTTTCTCCACCACTCTGATATAAATATTATCATATCTTGAGTCACCAAGATCCCAAACCAAACACGCAGGCAAAATGAGTGAATTGTCATCAAACCTCCCTTGCACCCCACTGTCCTTAAGCATCTGTTGTGTCGCTCTGATATAAACATTTTCGTAGCCTTCACAAGGATCCCATGACACAAATTGATGAAATCTTTCATGTCATTATGTTCAAAAATCTCTTTGGTTATGGTAATTGCACACAGACATTGATGCTGGCACAAACTTACCCACTGACACAACCACAACAATCACTATTATATTCCTGACAAATGAAACCCTGACAAAGAGAGCTTCAGTAGTGAGGATGTTGACAAAGGGGGGCTCAACTGTGAGAACCTCGGCAATAGGAACTTTGGTGAAGGGTGCCGCGATGATGGGAGCCTCAGCAAAAATTACTTCAGTAAAGGAAACCTTTGTAGGAAAAACCTCAATGAAGAGTACCTCAATGGCAAACAAAATTTTAGTTGTAGATAAAACCTCAATGGCATGCAAAACCTAGGTCGAAGCCTTGATGATGGATAGAGCCTCGACAATGAGCAATGTCTCAATGGCGACAAATGTAGCTATTACGATTGACGCAACCATAATGACGAACACACAATGATGACAGAGACAGCCATGATGTCGATGGATACAACTACAACGACGAATACACCCTTGACGATGGATATAGACTTGACGTCGATGATAGACACAATGACGTTGAAAGATGCAACGACAGTGATGAACGTGATGATGGACTTGGCAATAGACATGACTGCAATGACGACAATGGACACAATGAAGATGACATACATGACAACGACAACAGTGTCGGACATGGCAACAGACAAGGCGACAGTGATGACAATGGACATTGACAATGACGGATATGGTGACAGTGATGGACACGAACTCGACGACGGACACAGACTCGGAGTTGGTGACAGATACGAACTCAACAAGGTATATAAACTCAACATTGGTGATGGACACAATGGTAACAGACACAATCTCGATGATGAACACGAACTCGACGTCGGCGACAGACATGACAACGGTGACTAACACGAACTCGACGATGGACTTGGCGTTGGTGACAGACACAAACTCACCGACGAACATGAACTTGACGTTGGTAATGGACATGACAGTGATGGACACGACAGCAATAGACACAACGACGGTGATGGATATGAACTCGACGACAGCCACAGACTTTGCATCGGTGATGGACACGAACTCGACGATGAACATGGACTCGGTGTCAGTGACGGACATGACGGTGATAGATACGACAGTGACAAACACGAACTCGACAACAAACACGGACTCAGTGTTGGTGACGGACATAACGATGATGGACACGGTGATGACAGATACAATGATGGTGACGGACATACAACTTCAACGACGAACAAGACACGATGATGGACATAGCTTCGGTGACAGCCGCAAAGCCTCAACAACAGACACAACTTCTATGATGGACACAACTTCGGCATCTGATGGAACTTCCTCAATGGATAGTGTCTTGGTGATAGGCACAACCTCAAGCACAACTTTGGTGATGGGCACAACTTGATCCGTCCATGTCTTAACAAGATCCATGCAAGAAACCTATTCATTTTTTTGGCATTTTCCCCATGTTGGTGCAGTAGAAAGATTTAGCAAATCCTCTTGGAGCAGCCTTGTAATCATGCCTTCATTCTTCTCACGTAAAGCATCACCCTTATCATTGTCAATCATTCTCTTCCACTTGTGCAAATGAGATATTAGTTTTTCTTCACAATGCTTGAAAACATTACTAACCAATCTATATGCTACTATAGAGGGAATACATTCTAGATTACGAATAGCACATAACATAGATGTGAGGGGTTGGGATATTTCATCCATCTCTTCAATGCACGAAATCATAACTCTCCATAGCAACTAAAATCTTAGTATCATGATCTTCCTTGATGGTGACCAAGAAGTGATGAAACATAGTATGGACCAAATTTTGCAATTCAAGATCTAAGAGAAGGTTACTTACTTTGACATTTGCACACTGCTCCAATATTGTAGATCTCCTACCAAAAGGGTCACTACTGAAGTCATTAAGACTCTGAAAGCTATCAACTATCAATTGCAATATCTCGATGCTTTAGGGACCAAAATTCTCAAGACCTCACTGAGACATGCTACAACTGTCAATCTTTTATCCTTATCATGGTGTTTCAAAAACCTGGGTTGACTTAAGGCCTCCTTAATCGGTGAGAGGATTCTCTATATAGATCTTAAAGGTAATTGGTTCACTTGACACAAACAAACTTCCAATATATCTAATAGAAGATCAACACCCTCACTGAGCTCTTTGCCAATCCTTTGTAGTGTCTTCAATCACAACTCTCCATCGCAGTTTAGGGCCATAGTGTGGTCCATGTACCAAAATCTCTCAATCATCCCAGCGAGCTGGCAAGATCACCAGCTCTGATACCACTGTAATGTTTCAAACAATTTTGGAATGTTCCCGAAAGTTTCGAAGATTTCTCGAACAGTTTTTACTCTAATACCACTATAATATTTTGAATGGTTTTGGTAATGTTCCCGAAAGTTTCAGAGATTTCCCGAACGATTTTCACTCTAATACCACTATAATGTTCCATTCTAGAGTTTCCTTATGAAATCTCGTAGTATGCTTCAGGTAGTCTAGTTGTGTGCTCCAAGTAGTATCCCTCAGTGCTTCGGGTGGCTAGTGCTTTGGGTGGTTAGTGCTTCAGGAGCTTGATCTAAAGGGAAACTCAGTCCGAAGGGGAAAATGATCTGAAGGGAAACTCAATCTGAAGGCAATTGTTCTGATACCACTGCTCTGGAAACGATCTCTTTCCGTTAGATACTGGAAATGTTGCTCGGATGGTTCTACTATGGAGGCAATATGGCTAAGTGAAGACAATGTACAGACACTAATCAAGGAGGAAGGACGAGTAGCAGGAATGTCGTACGGTTACAGAGGGCAAATGGTCGTATGAAGGGATATGGAGCAAGTCGTACGATGGAACACAAACAAGGTTGTACGGTATTGCTTGGGAGTCTGTATAGATGGTCCAAAGGAAATGGGAAGGTCGTACCGTAAGAAAGCAATGTCAATGGGTGGCGACAAGAATGTCCACTAGGGCCGTATGGTAGATAAGGAGGTTGGCCGTACGGTAAGAAGAATGAAGCCAGAAGATGATTTGGTAGGTGACAAATGATTAATGTTGCATATCACTAAGGCACGAATGGAAGGCGATTTTAGTATTTCAAACACAAACTTTAATCATAAATTCATCAAATAAAATCCAAACAATAATGGAGATCAAACATGAATAATCCTTTAATTAACATATGCCAATCTAATAGTGCTCCGACTTGCCAGATCCGAGCGAAGTAATACATGCAACAGAATAGGGTGAGGGTTGAATCCCAACGAAACTGAATAAGCCAACTAGGGAAGATCTTTCACTTCTGAAATGGTGAACAATAGAGAATCCCAACGGGAATTTGCAATATAAAATAAATAATCAGAATGCATATCTATGAGTACCTACAAGCTATGCTTAAATACCCATCGGGGAAAACCTTTTCGAGGGTGTACAAAGATAGCCGACGACAACACTTACCAACGGAAATAAAAATAAAAATAAAAATAGGTCCGAGATATATTAAATCAATCAGAACCACAAATACAAATATTAACTTGAGCCACATATTAATTAATTAAAGCAACTAATTAAAGGTCCTTATATTATTTAAATTCTGGGACCAGTTAATTAATTAATTTAATTAAAAATTAAAATTAAAATTTCAGGACATGACAAAGACAGCCTTGGTGACATATTGAGCCTCAGCAACAGACACAACTTCTATGATGGACACAACCTCGGCAACTAATAGAACCTCCACAACAGATAATGCCTCAGCGACGGGGACAACTTTGGTGATAGGCACAACCTGATCCGTATATGTCTTCACAAAGTCCATGTTTGTAACATCTTCATTTTTTAGATGTTCTGTCTGTGGTGTAATAGAAAGATTTAGCAAATCCTCCTGGAGCAGCCCTATAATCATGCCTTCATTCTCCTCACATAATGCATTACCCTTATTGTCATCCATTTTCTTCCACTTGTGCAAATGAGATATTAGTTTTTCTTCACAATGCTTGAAAACATTACTGACCAATCTATATGCTGCTATAGAGGGGATACATTCTAGATTTCGAACAGCCCATAACATAGATGTGATGGGTTAGGATATTTCATTCATCTCTTTAATGCATGAAATCATAAGACTCTCCATAACAACAAAAATCTTAGTATCATGATCTTCCTTGATGGTGACCAAGAAGTGATGGAACATATCATGGAACAAATTTTGCAATTCGAGATCTAAGAGGAGGTTACTTTGACATTTGCACAGTTCTCGAATATTGTAGATCTCCTACCAAAAGGGTCACTACTGAAATCATCAAGACTCTGAAAGTTGTCAACTATCAAATGTAATAACTCTATCATGGTGTTATCATCATACCATGCTTTAGGAGCCGAAATTCTCAAGACTTCATTGAGACATGCTACAATTGCCAACCTTTTTTCCTTGTCATAGTGGCTTAAAAGCGTGGGTTGACTTATGGCATCCTTAATCAGCGAGAGGATTCTGTATAAATCTTGAAGGTAATTGGTTCACCTTACACATACTTTTAATATATCTAATGGAAGATTAACACCCTCGCTGAGCTCTTTGCCAATCTTTTGTAGTGCCTTCAATCATCACTCCATCGTTGTTTGGTACCATAGTGTGATCCAAATACCAAAATCTCTCAATCATCCCAACAGTTTGGCAAGATCAGCAACTCTACTACCACTGTAATTTTTTGAGGTGAACTCGGCATGAAGATCATTGTAATGGTCCAAAGGTGAACTCGGCCTAAAGATGATCTCGAACCAAAGGCAATTGTCCATGCTACACATCCTCAGGGTGGAGTTATTCGTGCTACATGGCCTTGGGATGGAGTTTCCCATGCTACACGTCCTCAGTTGTTCGTGCTACACAGCTTTAGGGTGGAGTTGTCCGTGCTACATGGCCTTAGGGTGGAGTTGTTTGTGCTATACGACCTCAGTGTGACTGTCCATGCTAAACAACCTCATAGTGGAGTTGTCCGTGCTACGTGGCCTCAATTGCCCATGCTGGTAATGTTCTCGTTCCCCTATGTTTCGAATGATGAAATGATTGTGGAGGCCACACAGTCTTAGTGGGAATCTGTATGTTTGGAGTAGGATGCCATATGGTGAGATGTTGGAAATCTAGAGGTGGACAGAGGATGCCCGTATGGTAGACTCAAAAAGTCATACGAAGGTCAAGTTGGCGAAGCAGATTTGTCCGTATGGTAGGTGGTCAATGATGTATGGTTTGTGTAGATTGTACGGTTGTACGATGGAGGCGAGGAGTCCATATGGTGCAAGTTGTGGGTGACGGTACGATGGAGACTGTGGGTGACAGATTGCCAATTCCTCCTACACCAATGAACAGAAGTAAATTGCTAGAACAAGATAGTTGCCAATAGAATTAATAGAGCTTCACTGAACAATATTTATAATTGCAAACAAAGATAGTTCGTAGATTCGCCAAACCCAAGCAAGTAATACCAAGATGGAATAGGGTGAGGGTTGAATCCCACCGAAAACAGAATAGCCAAGTAGGGAAGATCTTTCACTTCTAAAATGGTGAAAAATAGAGAATCCCAACTGGAATTCGCAATACAAAGAGGAATAATCAAAATCGCATACCAACTATTACCTACATGCCGTGCTTAAATACCCTTTGGAGGAACTTCCCAAGGGTTTACAAAGATAGCCGATGCCCTCACCTATGGAAACAATTAAATAAAAATGGGTTCGAGATATACTAAATCAATCGGAACCACAAATGCACATTATTAACTTGGGCCCATCTTAATTAATTAAAGTGACTAATTAAAGGTCATTTTATTATATTATTTAAATTCTGGGACCAATTAATTAATTAATTAAATTTAATTATAACATTAAAATTTGGGGACATGACACGGGTGTCAATGCTATCAACTTTCTCTACTGTGGTTACTGTGATTGGGAAGGTGAATTGTGCAAGTATGTGTGTTGTTGTGTGATTTGTGAATCAATTTGTGAAGTCTTTAAGATCACATACCTACATTACAAAGGAGGGTTTGAGACTGTGTTTGAGGCAGTGATCCTACCTTTCATAGCTGCGTTTGATATTTTTGAAAGTGTGTGCATTGGCACATAAGTTTGTAGCAGTATTGGGGACAACCAATGACCATTCTACATAGGCTGTGATTTATATCCAAGAGACAACGTTCATCATTTGAATGGTTGAGAACGACTACATACAGGTCTGCATATTATTCCAGCAAGGAAAAGAGTTGTTCAGTAAGGAAGAAGAGAGCTGGAGTCAGAAATCAAGATGCCATAGTCAATGGAGTTTGTTGGGATGAAAATTGTGGAGCTTAGACACTTCCAGATCTGTTGGCAACCCATTTGGCAGCTTGCGTTTATGTCTTAGTCTCTAGATATGTGAATTGTAGTTGCCAATCTGAATATTGGGTTCTTAAAATTTGTACAAGGTCTTCAAATGACATTGTTATTATTGTTACCTGAGTTTTGAGAATAAAATATATGACTAATGAGTTCTGGAAAAATATCGTGCGTTCAAAAGTCTTTGAAAGTTGTGATTGTTCAAATATTATTGTGAATTGCACAATTATTCTTATTCTCTTATTTCTAAACCAAGCAATTGCTAAAAGATGAATTAGTAAACTCAATTTGAAAGGTTGAATGCAAATCGATTGGTGAGCTGAAACACTTGAAAATATCAGACGAATAATAGGGTAGCTCATTACAGTAGTATCAGAGTGGCTTCCTATCATCTTGTGAGGTAGAAAAATAAAATTTATTGTACATTTATCAGAATTATGGCCACTAATCAGAAACAATGGGATGGTATTGTGAAACAGTTGAATGTGTTAGTGAATGAGTTGAATCAAAACCACAAATGGATGACAAAACTGTATTCAAATCCAAAATTTGAGAACATGATATTGTTTTTTCAAAGGAAGAACCATGATGATAGAGTGGACATTATTAAAGAGCAAATAAATGTTTTTCAGTCAAAACTCTGCATCTGATTTTTAAATTAGCAGCGGCCCACATGAGATTTCAGTTGCCCCTGGTGTCATAGCAAAGTCTGAAATTGTTGTCAATGATAGTGTACATGTTATTGATGTCATTGAGGAAGATAATATGGATATTGATAGACATGTTAGTTCTGATTTGCATGATAGCAGTGAGGTTTTTTGTCATCATGGTGATATAGTGGTAGCTTGAGACGTGTTGGACATTCCTTTTGAGTTATGACATGTCAGTACTAAGGTGTTGGACACACTGGATGAAGGGTGTGATTGGAATTCATGTTAGATTGAGTTGGATAAATCAATTGTTGGCATGAGTTTCTAGGAACATGCATTTGATGGTGATGCAGTGATAGTGGAAGTGAGAGCATGCAATAATACTGTCAAATCTCCAGCTAATTTTGTGTCAGTTGAGCCATTTGTTGAGATGTTTAGTAATATGTATGAGGCTTTTGATGTGTGCATTGATGATAGCACACATTACTGTTGATTATGAGCTGTGATGTAGAGACAACATCACGTTGTAGCACAGATCAGCACAGTGGTGAGTTATACTATGTGGACAATCCTCTATTTGAGATGGAGGTAACAGTGTCTTATGATAATCTACTTTTGGAGGTTGATCTTGATCACTCACCAGAGTGGAGTTGGGCACAATTTACACCATCTGCAGACATAGATCAATTTCCTATAGTAGCAGTTGGTGATGTTCTTGTAGCCACAAATTATGATGAGGATGTGGTGATATCCACTGCAGTTAGAGGTGTTGTCGATACAGTTGGGATGAGTGCATCTGTTGAGAGTAATACAGATTCAAATGTTACACCAAGTTCTCTTGTAGCTACATCTTCTACAAGGGTTGTTAGTGATGGGTCAGAAAACAAAGGTTATATTCAGTACTGCGACAGTGAGTGTTTGACCAAGGTGGGAGCCTTTTATCAAGATTGCATAGGGAGGAGTACTCATCACTACTTCTCTAATCCACACATAAAGGTTTTGGTGAGGAATCAACGTGGACTGGTTTCAAGGTTGTACCATCCTTTGTGGGATGAGTACTTGCCATCTGCAGGAGATGTGATTACTTGTTGCAAGATGTATTTTGTGCAGATACAACACATTCTTGAAAGGCCAGTAGGAGATAGTTGTCATGTTATAGACACCTATAGATGTTTTTTATTTCCATAATAGGGATGGTTGCGAGTTTAGTGTGCTTTGGGTCCCTAGTGCTAGCATGGTTAGCGTTGATGTTTGGTTGGGTCTCGTCGAGTGGCTTCACCATTTTGGGCTTGGTGAAGTTGAGTTCAAATTTGAGCAACAAATGTCAAAAGTTGTTGGATGTTCTTGGAAGGCTTCTATTCAGTGTTTGGGATTCTTTTATTGCATTAGGATTTTTGACAAGGCTTGCAAAGGAGTTTTGGGATTTATACATGATGCCGAGTACGTATGGTTTTACTTTTAACTCTCATGTGCATGACCTTTTTTAGGGGCACAGTTTTGTTGCACATGTGTTAGTGTGTATGGAAGCTCACTTTGCGCAGTGTGCAAAAACAATCCTTGTCAGCTTACCGAGTTGTTTCCCTTTTCCTTTGAGATGTTCAATCCTACAATATCTGCACTCAGATTTGATTTAGTTTGGCATGTTCAATCAGTTGTATTGGTGTTGATGTTGCAAGAGCTAGTTAGCGATGACAGAGACATTACTCAGTCTTATCTATGGGATTCGGGTGGACTAATGTGTTCTTTGTTTCTGAGATTGCTTGGGGACAAGCAATCTTAGGGAGGGCGAACTTTAATGTCTCCATTTTTGCCAGCATCAGAGTTTGAGAGATTAGCCAATTATTGTGATCCTTGTAGACTAATTATTGTGAATAAAGGGTCTTTTGAGGTAGAGGCTTGGCTATGGGAGGGTCTTGTCTTCTTCACAATTCAGTATGTTCCAGTTTGGTCTTCATTTGGTTCAGATTGGACTTCAATAGGCTTAGTTTCACGCACATGTTATTTATGGCAAGTTGGGTGATGATTGAGAGGGACCCTTTCTATTTTAGGAAAGTGCATTTGGTCACATGGGGAAATAATAGGTGGGACTCCTATTTCAGATGACATATTTAAAGGATAAGTATTTTGGGAGTTGTTATTTTAGTGGCCAAATTACTATTAAATTATTAATGAGGCTTCATTATTATAAATGCACTTTATGCTATTTCACGTTATAATTTGGTGTTGTGAAGTTAAAGCCTCTTAAGTGAAAAGTGTCTTCATGAAGCCATGTGCCAGGAAGCTATTTATTTAAAAGAATTAGATGGAAGCTTCTAATTAAAAGGTGTATTGATTGAGCAATTTTAATGAAAGGTGTATGAGTGAAGCCAAGTTGCATTATAAAAAGAGGGCTTCATGAAGCAAATAGATCATTCTTGGTTATTGTTTTTTATATTTCTTGGTGAGGGTTTGCGTTTATGGTTTTCTAGAGAACTAATTCCTGTTAGTGTAGTTTTTTATTTTTCCTATTATGCTAGGTTTTTCCTACACTTTTAATAATCTCGCTTAAGTTAATAAAGCATGTCTTATTAGGTGAATGGTTGTAAGGTGTCACCTTCTTACATGTGAGCATCCATTTGCTATCTTGGGAAGATACTTTGCTATCTTTAGTCCGATAGATGGTTGCTCCTCATTGGTTGGTGTTGCCACCTCCTCCCTCTTCCTAGCCTATATAAGCATGCTACCTGACTTGCATTTGCATCTCTTATTTTTGCATCCTCTTAATGCTATTTTGTTTCTAGCATTTGCATTACTCTCTTGGAGACTAACTCTGTGTTGCTATTTTGATTTTGTATCATTTGCATTCATAGTTTAGATATTTATTCTTTGCACTAGTTTTCTGGGTTATTAATCTTTTCAGATTCTAACATGGTATTAGAGCTTTTCTATGTGCAAGAGTAGATTTTAGTTTTTTTATTTGAGGGATTCCGGGGGGGCTAATAAATTTTATTGTAGTTTTTTGAAAAACGAAGTATGCTCTTCTCTTGCATCTTTGGATGATCTTGAGAATCAAAAAAGTTTTGACAAAAAGGGTTTTTCCCTGGGGTTTCAATCTCAAATCTGACAACCAACTTGCATATTTGGAGTTTTCAATCAGTATTGCAGGTTTCAGCATGCTATCGATGGACTTAGGAAGCTGATCCAGCATTTGCATGTCATATTTTGGTTGCTGGGGTCGTTTCTTGATTTTTGGAGCCATTTTTTACTGTTAAAGGTGTCTGATTTACACTATAGCAACATCTTCTGTACATCAGCAAGAAAAACGTTTTTTGGGTTTTGTTCGCAGCCCCAAAAAACCATCTGGGTATCTTTTAGATTTTGCATGCAATCTATATATTTTGCAGGATCAAGCACGGAAAGCTACAGCCGTACCCCTCTCTGTTGGCAGTCACAAATTTGAATGCAGTTTTCAAATGTCTCATTCTTGCTCATACGGACTTCGATTTTGACGATTCTTGTTATGACTTTGGCTATTTTTTTGTGCTCTATCCACTAATGAAGAGTCTAACAAGGCAAAAGAAAACAAGGGAAAAGGAAAGGGCAAGGCTCTTGTTGCAGTTGCTTCCTCACCATCCACTTGGGTTCTTGATTTGGGTGCTTTGCACCACATGGCTTCATGTAAGGAAGAACTTGCATCCTTGGAGCCATGTACTATGCCTTCTATTTTGATGGGTGATGACACTCCTATTGAGGTGTGTGGGAGAGGGTCTGTTGATGTGGGGGATCCATGATGTTCTTTGTGTACCCTCATTATCAACTAATCTCCTATCAATATACCAGATCACTCACACAAGTTTAGGCAAGCGGGTTGAGTTCACTCCTGATTCAGTGGAGATACGTGAGTTGCATAGTGATTCTGTAGTTGCAGTTGGGAGAGCAGATCATCAGTCACGACTCTATCTGTTTTCTCACTTTGTTCCCGATCCTTCATCTTTTTTTCTCACTCACTCTAATGATGTGAGTAAATTATGGCATGAGCGGTTTGGCCATCTTAACTTCCGCTATTTGCATCAGCTCAACTAGCAAAGCATGGTCACAGGGTTGCCTTCGGTTCAATTCTTAGGAGGTGTTTGCCAAGGTTGCATTCTTGGTAAGCATCCTAAGGAAAAGTTTGACAAAAGTAAGGCATGGAGAGCTTCACAGATACTAGAATTAGTTTACAATGATTTGGCTGGTCCATTTCAACATCCTTCTTTCAGCAGGGCCCGATATGTCCTCACATTCATTGATGACCTTTCTCGATATACATGGGTGTCCTTTCTCAAACAAAAGTCAGAGGTATTTGATCATTTTCAAGACTTCAAAAATTTTTTAGAAAAGCAATCTGGGAAAGCCATCAAGGTTTTGCGCATAAACAATGGTGGTGAGTATGTTAACCATCGGTTTGAAAGATTTTGCACTTCAAAGGGGATTGATTTATAGCATTCAGTTCCATACAATCCTCAACAAAATGGCGTTGCAGAACAGAAGAATAGATCCTTGAAGGAAATGACAAACTGTATGATTCACTCTAGATCTCTTGCCTCACAGTATTGGGCAGAAGCCATTAACTGTGCTTGTTACATCCAGAACTGTGTTGCTCACCTAGCCTTGAAGGGAGTTACTCCTTTTGAAGCTTGGAGCGGTCGGAAACCATCAGTTAAGCACTTTCAAGTTTTTGGCTCCCCTGCATGGGCCCACATTCCTACAGAGAAACGTAAGGCCTTGGATCCGCAAAGCAGACCTTGCATATTTGTAGGTTATCCTGATGGTGTGAAGGGTTATCGGTTGCTCCACCCTACTACACATGAGTTATTATTTGAGAGGAGTGTTCAATTTGAGGAGGGATCTTCAAGCTTGCTTTCTATCACTTCTCCAACTCCTACCTTGACATTAGAGTCACTTGGAATACATGACAGATCTTCTGATGAGTCAGATTCACCTGAACAGTCTTCTACCTCTACTTTTGATGCAGAAAGTGATTCAGAGAACTCACCTCCTTCCTCTCCTAGTCATCATTCAGAGGTTAATGATTCCCCTCCAGATTCTCCATCTTCCTGTCCACTTTGGGCTAGACAGACCTTGCAGTCTGCAGGTGATTAGGTTGGGGATCCATCAGACACAGGCGAACTCGTTCATAATTCCAGGATATGCCACATGTCTTCATTGCTACTGCCTCAGATCCACAGTCCTTTCACGAGGCTTCTGGTATTCCTAAGTGGGATGCAGCTATGTAGGAAGAGTATAGTTCCTTGATGAGGAACCACACTTGGGATCTTGTCCCTCTTCCTAAAGGAAGAAAACTTGTTCGATGTAAGTGGATCTATCGGACAAAATTTGCAGCAGATGGGTCAGTTGACAAACACAAGGCTCGCTTGGTCACCAAAGGATTCTCCCAGCTTCCTAGGATTGACTACTTTGAGACATTTGCGCCAATTGCTCGAATGAATTCCATTCGAATTGTTCTTGCCATTGCTGCAGCTAATCATTGGGAAGTACATTAGATGGATGTGAAGAGTGCTTTTCTTCATGGTGACCTTCATGAGGAGATCTACATGGAGCAGCCACAAGGCTTCCTTCAGGATTCTTCACTTGTGTGCCGTCTTTGGAAGTCTCTCTATGGCCTCAAACAGGCTCTTCGGACTTGGTATGCCAAGATGGACTCCTTCCTTCTATCAGTTAGGTTTAGTCGATGCCATTCTGATCCTAATGTCTACATTTTGCAACAGGGTGATTCACTTCTATTTTTGGTTTTGTATGTTGATGACTTGTTGATCACAAGAAGTTCTTCACCCACCATTAAGGCTGTCAAAGTGGCCCTTTAGGATAGTTTTTTGATGACTGACTTGGGCTTGTTGCATTACTTTCTCGGGATTTAGATCCTTCAATCTCCTTCTGGGATCACCGTCACACAATCCAAGTATGCTCTAGATTTACTCTCGAGGTTTCATATGGCTGAATGTAAGCCTGCTCTGACTCCCTTCCTTTCTGGAGTCAAACTTGAGGCTCAATGTTCTTCTCCACTTGTTGATGGCACTTTGTACCACCAACTTGTTGGGAGTCTCATTTATCTAACTCATACGAGACCTGACATCTCCTATGTTGTAGGCATGGTCTCTCGATTCATGCAGGAGCCCCATGAGTTGCACTGGAAAGCAGCCAAGCGGATCCTTCACTACATTCAGAGTTCTCATAGTTGTGGGATTCACTATGCAGTAGGTATTGAGCTTGATTTGGTGGGCTACACAAATTCAGATTGGGCAGGTGATTCTGAGGATCGCAAGTCTACTTCAGGGTATAGCTTCTCACTTGGGTCAGGTCATGTTTGTTGGTCGAGCAAAAAGTAGTCTACTATTGCTCTATCTTCTACTGAGGCTGAGTATCGAGGGGCTGTAAATGCCGCCATTGAGGCCATTTGGCTTCAACATCTTCTCACTGAATTTGGTATCCAAATTAGACGGCCATCAGTCATATTTTGTGACAACCAGAGTGCCATTCAGATCTCACAGAATCTGGTTCATCATAGGCGGACCAAACACATAGAGGTCCACATGCACTACATCCAGGAGCTCATCCATGGTCATGTCATTGACCTTCGCTATTGTTCGATTTCTGAGCAAGTTGCTGATATCTTCACCAAACCCTTCACTGAGAGCAAGTTCCTTCATTTGGGAGCTTTGCTGGGGGTGCGGGATGCTTCATCTTTTGGGGGGGCCTCTTCCTCTCACTTGGAGTCCTAACTTTTTTTTTTGGGGGGTCTCTTTTCTCTCTCTTTTGGGAAATCTTATGTACATGGGTACCTCATCAAGCTTGACTTGTCGGAACCCATTTCTACATCCACCTAAGCTTCACTTGTCGGGGGGTGTTAGTTTAGTTTTTTATTTTTTCTATTTTGCTAGGTTTTTCCTACACTTTTAATAATCTCGCTTAGGTTAATAAAGCATGTCTTATTAGGTGAATGGTTGTGAGGTGTCACCTTCCTACATGTGAGCATCCATTAGCTATCTTGGGAAGATACTTTGCTATCTTTAGTCCGATAGATGGTTGCTCCTCATTGGTTGGTGTTGCCACCTCCTCCCTCTTTCTAGCCTATATAAGCATGCTAACTGGCTTGTATTTGCATCTCTTATTTTTGCATCCTCTTCATGCTATTTTGCTTCTAGCATTTGCATTACTCTCTTGGAGACTAACTCTGTGTTGCTATTTTCATTTTGTATCATTTGCATTCATAGTTTAGATATTTATTCTTTGCACTAGTTTTCTGGGTAATTAATCTTTTCAGATTCTAACAATTCCTCTTGAATTGTGCATCAATTGATGCTGTTGTAAAGCAATTGAATCTGAGTTCTGAAGCTGAATTGGCATTCCAATTCACTTATGTTGTATAGTGGATTGAGTTATTTCTTCAATCTGATTCTGGGCAGTGATCCTACCTTGCATACCTGTGTTTGATATTTCTGAGAGTGTGTGCATTGTCACACAAGTTTGCAGCAGTATTGGGGACAACCAGTGACCATTCTACATAGGGTGTGATTTATATCCAAGTGACAGCGTTCATCATTTGAATGGTTGAGAACGACCACAGACATGTCTGCACATTATTCCAGCAAGGAAAATAGTTGTTCAGTAAGGAAGAAGAGGGCTGGAGTTAGAAATCAGGATGCCATAGTCAATGGAGTTTGCTGGGTTGAAAATTGTGGAGCTTAGACACTTCCAGATCTGCTGGGAACCCATTTTGCAGCCTGCGTTTATGTCTTAGTCTCCTGGTGTGCGAATCATAGTTGCCAATCTGAATATTGGATTCTTACAATTTTTACCAGGTCTGCAAATGACATTGTTATTGCTGTTACCTATGTTTTGAGAATAAAATATTTGACTTTAATGAGTTCTAGAAAAATATCTTGTGCACTCAAAAATATGGAAAGTTGTGATTGTTCAAATATCATTCCAAATTGCATGATTAGTCTTATTCTCTTATTTATAAACCAAGCGATTGCTAAATCACAAAGATAAATCAGTAAACTCAATTTGAAAGGTTGCATGCAAACTGATTCATGAAATTCCCGTGAGCTAAAACACTTGAAAATATCAAATGCATAATAGGGTAGCTGATTTCTTATTCATTTATTTTCTACCATCAAAAGAAAGAAATTAGAATTGTATTTTCATTTATTTTCACTTGCATAGAAAATTGTTTTATTGTCAATGTGTCATTGTGGTTAGCATGCTTATTATTGTGTTGATTAAACAGGGAATTTCAGTCAATATTTCATGGTTGTATGAATGTCAAGCTCCAATTTTTGGATCATTGGCTGTGGATTCTTGCACCGGTTATGGTATTTGTTTCATTTATTAAAATTTGTAAAAGTTTACTTTTATTTTAGTACTTTGAAGTTGGATCATAGTAATATTCTTATTAGTCAAATAAATACATGTATTTAATATGAAAAGTAAATGTGTTGTATTGAATGTTACATGTGTTCTTATAGTTACATGCTTTAATTAAGATGCAATAACATGGTAATGTTTTGATGATGGCTGCCAGTGATTTGTAGCATGGTGAATGGAAATATAATTGCCTTGTCTACTTCTGGCAAATGTGTCTGGCAGGTGTGTCATTTTAGTTCCATTTAGAGACTTGAATGGCTATAGTAGATATTCCTAAAAATATAGATTTTTATATCTTGAACTTGGACCATAAAAGATATTAAAAATTGTTTTTGTCAATTTGTAGTTTTTTAAATTTCTTAAGCACTAATCTCTTGGATAGGACTGTTACCAATTTACCCTACCTCCTGAATTACTATGTTAAGCTTGCTTATATATTGCGCTATGTGTTTTAAGTTGCTAATCATACATATTATAGAATGGTTTGGATGCAGAATGTGAAGTACAAATATCAAAAAATAGGAGAAATTAATCATTTTTATTCAAATTACATACAAGTACCAAAATAGTACACTTCTACTGAAATATATTTCAGAATTGTTTTATAAAGTACAAAATGTTCAAATTTTAGACAGTACTTGATACAATGCATTCAAACACACAAGTCATGGTAACTCATAATACAATATCTAAATAAACACATTGCACAAACAGAAAAGTACTAGAGAGATAAGGGGAAAAGTCTCCATTGCCCGAATGGAAGGTCGTTGATCTGAATTTTGAAGAAGATTTGAGTCTGTGTCTCCATCTTTCAATACCCCTACAAAATATAAAGGAGGGAGTCAGTTCATATGAACTGAGCAATGGGAACCATTCCAATTATCTCTACACTACTGAGTGTTCCTACAACATGATTATTCAGATAACAGCATTAAAAGATGCAAAGGCAAGAGAAATATCTGAAAACAAAGCAGGTTCTATGCTAATAAGTTTGTTTCATGTTCAGATATAGGTATGAAGTTTGAGGTTGTTGAAGGATCATACATAAGTTATACGCATGAAGCCTTTCGATTGAATTATGTAGAGGCGAAGACTGAAAGACTAAGGAGACTATTGAAGGGGCATGCATAAATTACTAGTGTGAAACCTTCTAGTCAAATCATGTAGAGACAAAGACTAAAGACACGGGGAGATTGTTGAAGAGGCATACATGAATTATAGGTATGGGACCTTCTGGTTGAACTATAGTAAAAGACTGAAGACACAAGGAGATTGTCAAAGGGACATACATAAATTACAAGTATGAAACCTTTCAGTTGAATCATGGATGGATTAGAAGTCTACAAGTGCCCAATCAGAAATAAAGTTTTTTAGTTAAAAGGGAAAAGCGGATTATAATAGATTGAATTAAATTTGATGGTTGATTCATAACAGAAAAGTAAGGTTTATTTCATTAAATATAAAGGGACAAGTCACTTTGATTTGAAACCTTTTGCTCAGATTCTAATGCAGCAATTTAAGTTTCAGTTTTACATCAGAAAGGATGATTATAAACCCACAGAAAGATTTTTTAACTGTAGAGTGAATGCTATAAGTAGTAATAATAGGGCTGAAAACATCAGGTTGCAGCAATGAATCAACAAGCGTGCTGAAAAGTGAAAGCTACAAAGGAATAGATAAAGCATCATGAAGAGGTATATTTTCCATCAGCAAGCAAGCACTGATACAATATGCACACCAAACATAGGGTCTATTCAGCATTCATAGCTATTCATGAAAACTTAAAAAGCATCTTCACAACACAAGAGATAAAGTTTTCAGTATGTAAGCAGTAAGTAAACAAAGCATTTAAATTCAAATTTCTCAACTTGTGGTTATGATAGTTACAATGATCAACAAAGGTATGGAGGGAGAGACTTTCAGCATTTCAAATATATCAGTAGTAACATGTACATCGTTAATAAAAGAATAAAGCCTGGGAATATCAAAGAGGTTACAAAGTTGATGCCCAATTATTAATAATGAAAAGGCTCTCGGGCATATAGTCTAAAAAAGGTGGAAATGATTAGACAATAAAAATCTGTCAATGCACACCAGCCCATTGTGTATAATTCATAGGCACCTCCAATGCACTTTGCATCAGCTTATATCCACCAAAATGGGCAATTGTATCTACAACAGATGTTGTTTGGTCAACATGGACAATCTGTTTATATAACACCATTTCCTCTTGAAAATATGCAAGAAGCACCTCTTCCTCAAAGGTGGATTTAAGGTTGTCCTACTCCTCAGTAGGGTCAACAATCTATCATGAATGGATGATGTTTAGAAAAGGCAATTGAGTAGATATTGACAACGTTTGGTGTGAAGAATGTTTGTTGTAGACAAGAATGGAGATCTTGGGAGCAGATTTACAAAGTTTCTCTGTCCAAAGGAAGTTCGAGAGCTATATAAATAGAAGCAAAAAGCCTGTGAAAAAGTCAGAAAAGAGAAACATATGATTGCTTGCCACTATTGGAGATTAAAACAGTAGGCATCATTGAAGGAGATCAATAAAAAAAAAAATCATAAAAAGAACTAAGAAGACTGATCTATTTCCCTTGTTTTCTTACTAAAGATGTTGATCGGGGAAGGAGATAAAGGTTCAGGAAGACAAAAATCACATTTAGATATGGTTTAAAATCTGTATTTGTTATTTGTTGCCAAGAATCAAAAGAGGAATTGAGTTATTGTTGTAAGGAATAAGATTGTTGAAATTTACAATACGGCAAAGTTGGAAATATGTAATCAGCATCAAATAATAAACCAGAACAAAGCCACGAAATGAAAGACAACAGCCTATCATAATGCTTACAGCTATGGCATGAAATAGCAAAGAAATATGGCACAAAATGGAGATGGAGAAACCCAGAACAGTAAAAGGTACTCGCAGCTAAAGAAGACCCTCAGCACTTACAGCAAAAAAGAGCCAACATGGAGAAAAAGACCACGGTTGCTATTGAACCGCAAAAACAAAGCCATGAAAAATGAAGATCACACCAGTCTAATACCCAACAAAATAGAGCTCACGGCAAGCAAAGAAAACTCGTGAAGGAAATGGCTCACGGTATCCAACCAGTCATAGCATTCAAGCAACCACAAAATAGCAGGGTAGAAAACATCCAATTCTCCATATCGGCTAGGGTTTCAACCCTATTTTGTTTTCTCACCCTTCCAATTCGAAATGATGGAAATGATTATTTTTTCCTTTTTGATAACCCCTCAAACAAATTGGATAAATTTTTGGGTCTGCAAGTTCTCCTTTCATATGAGAGATGTAATTTTGTAAAGTGATAATGTAGGACTTATTTTTTTTAAGCCTATGTTATTGTTTTAATCAAATAGACCTTTGCATTATCATAACAAGTTGTAATTATTATTAATTTAGTTGATATATTATAAGTCAGCTAATTAATAATAAATATTAAAATGCAAAGGGGAATTGAATTAAAATTAATGGTTAAGTCAACGAAAGGTTGAGAGGAGTTGCATTTTTTTGAATGCCTAAATGTGAGGGTAAGGAGTTCAGTGGCTATTTTTGGACTCACAGATCAGACTAATAATTTTGGAGTCGATTATGGGGCTATTTTTGGCATTTTCAAAGTCTTCTTGGACATGTTTACATGTGTAATTGGTCAAGACATGGTTTGAGAGCATTTTAGTGCTATTTTTGGCATGGTTTTTAGCAGTTAAGGTCATTTTTGCATGCAGTTCACTTTGGCAGCCTCTTTTATGCATATTTTGCATTTTTTTAGCACTTTGACATGTCATGTTTTTGGGTTGGTTTTGAGCTCCGACCTAGGGTTTTGTGCATGATTTTGAGGAGATAAAGGCATTTTTTTAGTTAGCTTAGTGGGATAAGTGGTTGAGGACAGTTTTCAAGGGTTTCTTCACAGTTTGGATTAGTTTTGACTCATTTTTTCCATACATATTTTTGACATCCGAATCACGGTTTTTGAGCTCTATTTATTGTACATTCACCTCATTATGAAGAATCTTCTTTCAAGTTCAGTTTTTTGCACGTTGCAAATTTTGAGTTGGTTGTAAGAGCACTTTGTAGTAGAGATTTTTCAACATTGATTGTATAGATTTAATAGTTCTCTTTGATTCTTGTGCACTATTGTGGGTTTTTTGTTTTTATGTTGTGTTTGTCCTTCATTGAAGATATATTCCTTATTGCATATTAGAATCTCGATACTTGTAATTGCAAGTCTTTGTTTGTGTCCTTTTTTTTTTGCAGAAAATTGGTAAAACCTATGTTTTCCTTTCAAAGCAAAAGATTTCGAGTCCTTGCATAGAATCACTTTTGTAGTTGCATATTTGTCTAGGTGTTGTGAATCATTTATATCTTGGGTAATTAGTGTTAATTAAATTGAAGTTGCATACAAGTCATTGGTGGATCACCTCATTTAGGTTTAGTATCTATTATTTTCATTCACCTCTCATCCCTTTTCCCACATACAATCTAGGTTTTAGATAATCACTATTTAGGATGTAATATCCCCGTCATAAAATAGTTTATTAATCAATCTTTGTTAATAGGTAGATTGATTTAAAATATCTCAGACCCATTTTAGTTTGTTTTTATAGGTAAGTGTAGCCATCAGCTATCTTTGTACACCCTCGGAAAGTTTTCCCAACGAGCATTTAAGCACGGCTTGTAGGTAATTGTAGGTATGCAATTTGAATTATTTTCTCTTACTGCGAATTCCCGTTGGGATTCTCTATTGTCACTATTTTGAAAGTGAAAGATCTTCCCTATTTGGCTCATGCAATTTCAATGGTATTCAACCCTCACCCTATTTCGTCTATTCTGTTGCCTGTAATACTTTGCTCGGATCTAGCAAATTGGAGCACCATCATATTGCAAATTGAAGAAATCATTATGTTTAATTTGATCAATTCTCTGTTGTATGAATTAGGCAATTCAATCTCTTTGTTTATCTTCATTTAAACTCTTTGTTGTTACACCATTCATCCACCCTTCTCTATTTGCCCTCAACTCGTTGTATCACTGTATGGCCCTTCCCTTCAGGCATTCCTTTCCAAGCTACCGTACGGTCTGCTTTGTGTATCGTATGGCCCTGCATCATTACTATTGTATGACTTGTTTGCTTGTGGATTGTACGACCATGAAACATTCTTACCATATGGCCTATTGAACACATCCGTACAGCCATCAAATTACCCCTCCCCCATGCTACATCATACGGCTTCAGTTGACCGTACTTCTTCCTCACTCCTCACCGTACGGTCCCTTGCATATACTTGCCAGTTCAACTGTACGGTATCCTGACTCCCGTGTGGTCTTTTAGGTTGTACAGCCACTTCCATCTACTCCCCATCGCCATTTTTTTATGCAATAGACGGAAAATAATTAGTCTGGAACATTACGGTGGTATCAAAGCTTCGATCTTGCTAACCTTTGGATAATGAATGAGAGTTTATAGCTGAAAGAGAAGAAGAAGAACCCATTTCGTTGATATAATGGCTGCTGAATCGAAACCCATAGTTGTCAAACTTATGGCGCTACTAAAAAAACTTATGAGGAATCAGGCACAGATCAATGATACTCAGCAACTCATGGAAGAGACTCAAGAAGTTGGCAAATAATAAAATATCCGGAGAACAAAATGGTCACAGCGTGGACTCAGTGTCGAGTAAAGAAAACCCTCAACCAACATGCTCTCAGCCTTCTATGTCCTCTTTTCCCCCACAAACGGAGGCACCACCTGGAGGGAAGCAGCCGACCTTTGAAGAAATGCAAGAACAGCTAAGAGAAAATTGGAAGAATGTGAATTTGGAGGAAGATATATCCTACAAAGATTATGCAGATCTGAGAATGAGATATTCGAGAGGCAGAAACAAAGAATATTTTAATGATGATCTCAGGGGAAAGTTCAGTAAAGTAAATTTGTCTCCATTTGACGGATCTAGATCCATATCTGCTCAAGGGTGGGTAATGAAGGCCGATACTTCCAACTTAATCCTATGTCAGAAGAAGAAGCAATTAAATTTGTGGCATTACACTTGGAGGGAGTTGTGCATGAATGGTGGCATCACGACACCATCACACTGGGGCATGATCAAATAAACACCTATGCAGAATTCACTGAGAGATTGATAAATCAATTTGATGGTAAAGATCTGAAACTCAATTTCAAAGATTTGGCACAGCTGAGGCAAACTAGATCGGTTGACTGGTACATTGCAAAATTCCAGAAACTCTTTGTTTTGGTCACAAACATTTATAAAAGAAGACAGATAGTGCTCTTCATAGACGGACTAATAGAACCACTAAAAGGTTGGGTAAAAGGGTTCAATCCTGCCACCCTATCGGAAGCCATTAAGAAGGCACGGAGTATGGCATCATCATCAACATCATCCTCTCGGGGTTGCTCACACTCCAAACCACTCATCTTTCTGAGGGACAAAGATAATCAACCTTCGTCGAGGAAGTCGTCATTGGACGAAGCTACCAAATAGGAGCTCCAAAGGAAGAAACTATGTTTCAATTATGAGGGACCATGGTAACTTGGGCACAGATGCCTCGAGAAAGGAAAGATTCACTAAATTAAGGTCGTGTCCGATGATGAGGACGAACAATAAGATATACCCATCGAAGACAACCAACCCCACAAGTATGCCAAAATGGTTTGAATTGTACGGAAAGATTTGCAGCATTGGTACAGCACGGAGGAACTATTGCCCTAGCTAGTAGCCCGAGGTGTACAGTGTTCCGTATACAGGGTATCCTTCAAGGACAAAGGGTTATGGTGATGCTCCATAGCGGAGCTACTCTTAACTTCATAAACTCTCTCTGGTGAAATGAAGAGGTCTACCTACGGAGATGCACGTAGGATTTTAGGTCAAGATTGTTGAAGGGACTCTTCTACCCTGCACACACCTTGTTCTTCAGCTAAGTATCAAAATGGCGAATCACATGGTGACTGAGGAATTCTTCACAGTGGACCTTGATGATATGGAGTTTATTTTGGGCGTACAGTGGATGAAGACACTTGATGGATACACTCAAAGCTTCAAAAGGATGGACTTCACTTTTGTTGTCGACGGAAAGAAGGTTGTTCTCTGCGGAATGGCAAATGAGGGTCCGAAGGAAGTTTCTGCACATCAGATGGAGGCAAATTTCCAGCATGATGACATTGCTTGGGCTGCACATTGTTTTGTCTTGGCAGAACCTATAAAAGGGCAGCAGACACCTCCCCAGGATGATGATCTCCAAAATATTTTGAGTGAACATGATAAAGTTTTTATAAAGATTCCTCCTGGCATACCGCATCATTAAGTGTTTGAACATACTATCGAGTTGGAAGTAGGAGCCAAACCGGTCATAACCACACCCTACCATCATCCCCAAAAATTCAAAGATGAGATCGAAAAGACAATTTAGGAACTATTGGAGAAAGGATGGATCCGTCCTAGTTCTAGCCCCCTCACGTCATTAGTGGTATTGGTCAAAAAGGACGGGATGATGAGCATGTGTGTGGACTACCGTGCGTTGAACAAAAGAACAATAAAGAATAGATATACCATTCCAAGGATAGATGAGTTGCTGGATGAATTACATTGCACAGTCTATTTTTCAAAATTGATTTTCGTTCCAAATACCATCAGATCCATTGTAATGATCCCATCTTTTGGCCTTCATGATCTCCAAAATCCAAGTGGAGGATAAGAAAAATTAAAGTCATTCAATTAAAAATTAAAAGGTGACTTTGTATTAAAAGCTTCTAGGGTATGTATTAATTATTGGAAGGACGGAAGCCTCTCGTGATTTAATTAATTATTGCTAGGGAGGAATTTCTAGGGTATGCATTAATTATTGGAAGGAAGAAGCTTCTAGCTCTTGCAATTAATTAATGTTTAGTTCCTTCCAGAAGGATGAAGAAAAGGATAAATAGGGCTGAAAGTTTCATTGCTAATCATCGGATGATTATGACTTGCATTTGATAAGAGTTTGGATGTGTGAATCACACTCCTTTTTTGGCAATAGAGGACATTCATTTTCTGTTGTAACATTCTAGACGTCATTCCCTTAGGGTTTGGCCTTTGGAATACATCTCTTTGTACTTGATTGCAACATTTTTAGAATTAATATAATTTCAGTAGTTGATTTAGCTTTTGGGCATTCTTGGGTGTCCATTACAACATGAGGGCAGAAGACGTGGGAAAGATGGCCTTTCATTGTCACTACAGGCATTATGAGTTCCTAGTCATGCTGTTCGGATCAACGAATGCACCTGCTGTATTCCAATCATGCATGAATCGCATCTTCAACAAACAATTGCGTAAGTACTTACTAGTATTTTTTGATGATATTCTTATTTATAGGACATGGGAAGAGCACCTGAAGCATCTGGATGAAGTGCTAAGGATCATGAAGGATCAGTCTTTGTTCACCAAGCAATCCAAGTGTGAATTCGGTATGATAGAAATATTTTACCTAGGGCATGCTATCAGTAAATATGGAGTTCAAGTTCATCAGAAGAAGATTCAGGCTATCCTTAATTGGCCTGCCCCAAAATCACTCACGGAATTGCAAGGATTTTTTGGACTATGCAGTTATTACAAGAGGTTCGTAAAAGGATTCTCTCAACTTAGCGCACCCTTAACGAATCTAACAAGGAAGGGTTCTTTGCAGTGGAATGAAAAGTTGCAACTCACTTTGATAAGCTAAAAGAGGTAATGAGTACTTGTCTCGTACTTGCATTACCTGATTTCACTCAACCGTTCATTCTGGAGTGTGACGCATCCGAAGAGGGCATTGGCATGGTACTGATGCAAGATAGACACCTCATAACCTATGAGAACAAGAAACTCATGCAAACAAAACGCTTATATTCTATTTATGACAAAGAGATGTTGACCATCGTACAAGCACTAACCAAGTTTCGGCAGTATCTGGTGGGTGCCAAGTTTGTCATTCATACAGATTACAATAGTCTGAGATATTTTCTAGAGCAATGAGACTTGAACGAAATGCAACAAAAATGGTTAAGCAAGGTTCAAGCTTTTGATTTTGACATTGAATGTGTGAAAGGAAAGAACAATGTGGTTGCATGTGCTTTGTCCGAGAAACTTGCCATCTACTTACTAACCCAGATTTCAGCTAACTAGAAAGCACATTTGTTGGTAGAATATTCCAAAAACACATTTTCCTATGAGCTAATGGATGGCAATACCTAGGATGTGTTACCAAAAAATTTTACACATGCTAAAATTTTTACTCCAAGTAACATGTAGAAGGAAAGCATACTTTTTCTATTCATTTATATTCCATCATTTTTGCAATCATAAATGAAATCATGAGCAAAAGAGATACAATGTTCATTGTATAGATCATCACTGATATGTACAATTTTTTTTTTTTAAAAGTATGAAAGCGTTAATGTGCTGAATAGAGAAGATCTCACACAAGCCGTGAGTATAACTACTAGGTTTCTTTCACCAAGAAATACACAAACAGATATATATAAATGAAAGAAATAGAGTAGAGATAACCAGTCATTGCCTGTTGCTTTGACTGGTTATGATTTTCTCCCTGTCGTACTTGTCCAGCTTCAAGCTCCACGCTCTCCAACAGCTGCAAAGAAGAGGAAAAAACTGATGTTAGATCCCGAGGGATCTAAGCAATGACCATATATCTCTATTCCTATACATTATCTGTCAATGTATTTCATCATGAAAGAAAAATAAGCAGTGATATTGGCATTTAGTGCTGAAAGAAATAAAATCATTTGTGAGTGTCACGAGCCCGTGCTCGAACATCATAGGGTATGCCACAAGATATAAAAGATTACAGAAAAACAGCAATATTTGATATATAAAACAGGGAAAGAAAAGATGAACAGACTAACGAATCTGTATTATGAAGCTTTGGATTCCCGAAAAAAAAGAATTAAGACTATATGGTGCAATGACCCTGAAAGATTCTCCAAAACCCAAGCAATAAATCCATTTGGAAGCATCTGCAATCTATCAAGTTGTTTATGAACATGTGCAATAAACAAATGGGCAAAATGAAGCTTATCATCATTTTACTATGCATTTCAGTATGAGTGTCACGAACTTTAACATCTAAGATTGAATAAGCATATCAATTCTTGTCTCTAGTCTTATTAACAGTGTACAAAGAGAGTGGCAAAGGCAATAAATTCCTCGCTGAATTGTTCCATACATGAAGGCTCCTACAAAGACAATAGCAGCAAAGCAAATAAATGGTCATGTCTTCAGGATAAAATACAAGGGGCATGCCATCCTAATTAAGATGTCAAGGTATTGTTCATAGGCAACGAAGCATCAAAGGGACGAACTAAATTAGTTTGAAACCTTTTTCTTCAAGATATAAACATAGAACAAGGTATCAGCATTCCAACAGGGAGGGACTATAAAAGGACTAGGGCTGTTTTTTAAAACTTGAAGAAATCAAACAACGAAAGAGGGATAATGACAAGTATGTGCATTGTGACATGGTGTTGAGCTAATGGTGAGCACATCAAATTCTGGTAACATTATTTGGAATCTACATTCTTTGAAGCCTTGTCATTGAAAATGCCAACTGCAACATGATACAAATGAACAATCATATGGAAAGTATCCAGCTATAGTATTCCAAAATGGGTAGACCAAAGGTTTTTTGTAGCATTCATTGAGATACAAGAATTTTGTCATTCATCAGTAATAGTAAAAAGCTTGCAATAACAACTGCTGATTAAAAGAAAAATGAATGAAACTACAACAGGTACATGATCATTGTATATAAAAGGGCTGGAAAGTGAAATTACAGAAAAATGGATGTTATTTAAACCAGAGATATGAATATCAATAGTAAAGTGAAAAGGAAGAGATTATTCAAATTGGGAAAGAAAAGAAAAAGACAGTGATCTATTACTGATATATCAGAATTTCAAATACCCAGAATGGAAAAGTTGCGGCAAAATTTCCAAAAAATGAAACATTATTTTCAGAATCCACAGTTTGATATGCTACATGTACCAATAAGATTTGATGCTACAGGAAGGAACAGATCTGAAAAAAAAAAAAGCATCGGCAAACAGTGCTACTGGAAGAGGAAAATGCTCAAACACCCTCGCTCAAGAGGGGTTAAAGGAGCATGAATACAGAAATAAAGCCAGGAGCTGTTTTTTTTTAAGTTATTTATTATTCACAGCAGCCAGATGCGTATGTTTCGAAAGATACCCATCACCCAAAAAACAACAATGAGGAAACTGAATTTGAAGCAAGAAAATATGTGAATAGTGTTGAAACGCAAAGGGAAAGCAAAGAATTTTAAGCTATTCATTAACTTTAACAGCCTGGTAAAATAAAAAAAAGAGGAAAGTCAAAAAGCCTATAAGCTTATATTGAGCCATCATAAATCAAGGTAAAAAAAATCAACTTACAAGCTGAAGAATAAAACCTAGTTGTGATAATGATGAAATAGCTCCAATATCAGGTAAATCATCTCATCAAGGAGATGCCAAATGAAGCCGTTTTTGCTAAAATAACAAACCCAGTAGAGGAAAGCCAGTCATGGCACCATGGAAGACCAACCAAAAAAAGCTCAGAAAATGCTCAGATTCGAACCCCAAAAGCTCCAAAAAGCTTCAGCGACTTGTTCTCTTTTCCTTCTATGGCAGCCAATGAATGGAAAAAGAACAGATTTGAAAGAAAAGGAGCAGAAAACGCACAACAAATCACCTTTCTTTCATTTTCTTCTATTATAGCAGCCCAACAGATAAAGACAATGGAAGAAATGAATGGCTTTTACTTCCAACAGCAGTGAGTTCACAGGAAAAAGTGCCTAGAAAGTCCAGATTCAAGCTACAGAATGTCATCACACAGGCTCTAGCAAACCCTCATTTTTCTCATGGAAGCAACAGAGCCTTCTCTAAATAATGAAAGTGTAAAATGAAATGCTTTTGGCATGGTTAGGGTATTTGTTGATGCCTTCTAGAGCTTTAATCCCATCGATTTTTGTGGGATTTTATTTTCTTTTTCAAGAGTCTTCTATTACATGCCGTGACCCTCTCATTTTTTGCTTGGCTTTAATTATGTTTTTTGCAAAAATATCTCTCTAATTTTATTTTAAAGGTAAGATAAATTGTCATGTCCCCTTTCTAGCGACATGACTTCCACCGGGGGAATTTGCCTATCATTGACTCTCGTAGGCAAATGATTTTGGAGAGAGTCATTCTGTTGCCAGATGATTACATTCTTGCTCTCGGAGACTTATAATCCAGTAAGTGGGGCCTACTTGTTCTAATGTCGAATTGAGATTGTACTTTTAACTTTATAAAGTTATTTATTTAATTTTATAAAGTTAATTAATAATAAAGTACATTATAATAAGTTATTATAACAAGATGTTCTAGAAGCTTCCAGCAACTTCTCAAAAAAGAGAATAAATAGAGAGCAGGGGGCACCCATTTGAAAACAAGCAGTTTGTGGATTCGACTTCTATTCTTGGAGCAATTTGTAGTCACTTGGTCTGCAAATTCTCAAATTATCTTTGGGAACAAAAACTCCCATTGATAAGCAATTTTGAGGGTGTGGAATATCACCTGAATTATTGCAAAATCGGAGGTGACATTACAGTCATTTCATCAGGGCAGAAATCTGTGGCCTCAGGCCAAACTGGCGACTTGTTGATCATTAAAGGATCAGTTAGAAGGGGAAATCAACTATTGCTGAATGGGAGAGTCTTGAAGGAAACGGGAAACACAATCATAGTTATAAATTCCTCAAACCTGGTCGGAATTGTACATGAATTGTTTATGGATGTCCTTGAACCTAGACGGCTTAGTACCCACCAGGTTTAGCATTCGGATAGTTATTAAAAAAAAAACGTATTAAGCCAGCAGGAAAGCAGACTGTGGAGGAGCGAACCAGGGGCAGGTCGAGCAGCTTCATTCCTTTCATTTTTCAAGCATTCTCTCAACGGTTGAACAAGCAAGCATACGGATTGGAGCAGCGTTTTTTTCCTAATTAACAATTCCGGCGTTTCCTTCAGCACCCGCGTGGAGAATATAAAATTTAAAAAAATCGTAAGTCACCCATATTACGACTTAGTGCATCTCACTTGCCCATTCCAGGCGGACGCAGGTCGGATTGTCTTTTAAAAAGAGGGTGCAAATTATGGAAATCACATCAGTCCAGAAATATTGAACGGCATGCAAAAAACGAACAATATATGACTGATTCGGCGATACCAGCTATAGACCGAAATTGGAGGGAAAAACCTGAATCAATTACCATCCTGACAACCTCACTCAAACAGCGAACAATGGAAATCCAGGTTCTTAATGTTATGTATCGACTCTGTCATGTATTTTAATTGGATTATTGTTCTGACCCCGATTTATTAAATAAATGTTTTTGAATACTGTTTGTATCACTGGTATTCGTTATAGTTAGCCATTGGTGAGTTATTTGAGATATTACACCATTAACCATTTGATAGTTGCATGCCCAGTCTAGACAAATTCCTTAGTACATCATCTCTCCATAGTGCATCTCAGATGTTTTTTTTAATACAGATGTCTAATGAATTGTCTCAGTTTGATATTGTCTATTTCCCACAATTTTTGGTTGCATGATAAGTGTTTTACGAATTGTTTGATAACAATTTGGATAACCCTTAGAGTAACGATCATCTCAGTGGTATCAGAGCAGTGTTCCTGCCATCCTATTGGGTAGAACATCTTATGCAACCTTATTCCCAATATTATATCCGCAGAAGAGCAACATTTAAGGGCAAGCAGAAATATAGAGATATGGGTGAAGACAGTCACAGAGTCCACCTAGATTTCCCAAAGTTGATGACGATGAAACCAGAGAGTTTTACAGAATCATGACTACCGGTCAGCAAGAAATAGCCCAATCACTACAAGCTTTGACTACCATAATGGAAAGAGTTGTTCAGCCCAGGATTCAGGAACAAGGCAGAGGTACACCTGATCATGATAATAGAAGTGTGGCAGGCTCCCAGGGTGCTCCTAGGCGCAGATCATGGACAGCAAATAGGCCTACTCGTCCCACTTTCCTAAGGGAGGAGGCTCAGGAAATAGGAGAAGACGATCTGCCGGATGATTTTCAGGATGATCTCAGAGCTGCTACTGCAAAATGGCAGGCATTACCACCACATGTGCGTGAACTATTGAACTTTGATCGCTATCTGAATCAAAGGAGAGAGCATATGAGGAGTATCCGTCAGAATAGGAGGTCTAGAGGAGGTCATGATAGTGAGTTGCAGCGAGCTGTTAGCAAACTCACTTTACCATCTTTCGATGGTAGTGGTCAGATGACAGCATAGGCTTGGGTTCATAAGTTGGATACATTCCTGGCATTGAGACCTATGTCAGAGATAGATGCCATCAGATATGCCACCTTGCATTTGGAGGGAGCAACTCATGATTGATGGTCACACGGGATGGTTACGTTGCAGCACAACCAGGTGACATCCTACCAAGACTTTGTGGATAGATTGGTTGAGCATTTTGACAAGAAGGATCCAAAGATTTATTTCTGTGACCTCACATAGCTGAGACAGTCAGGCAATTTGGAGGGTTATATCAATGAATTCCAGAGGTTGTCGGTTATGGTACAAGATGTGTCTAAGAGACGGATGGTTATCTTATTCACAGAAGGATTATCTGAACCTCTCAAGGGGTGGATTAAGGCATTTGATCCACCAACACTTTAGGAGGCTATGAGGAAGGCTCAGAGTATGGAGCTTACAGCACCTGCTAGCAGGTTCACTTCCAAGAGTACTACTTCTTTTAGAGACAATAAGAAGTTTGATAAAAATAAAGGGAAGAGTATCGAAACCAAAGGAAAATCTACTACACCTCTAGATGCAGAAGCATTAAACGACTTGCGCAGGAAGAAACTATGTTTTTATTGCAAAGGTCCATATGAAAAGGACCATGATTGTCCTTTGAGACCTAAGGGAAAGGCCAATAGAGTTATGTGGGCATATTATGAAGGATTAGATTCTGACAGTACGGCAAATGAGGATGATCACAGTAGTTCAGAACCTGAGAAAGAAACAGGAAATTCAGAGCAAAAGGAAGAAATTGAGTTACATTTACAACAGGGGCGTTTGTCTAGTATTCAACAGGAGGGATCTTTTACGTTACGTGGTGTTCTAGCAGGACAGAAGGTGATCACATTGGTTGATACAGGTGCTACACACAACTTCATTGATGCACGACTGGTTGAGCGCCGTGGAATTAAGACAGAGGAGTTTGAGGGTCTCCAAGTACAAGTTGCCGATGGATACACTCTTAAGTGTAATAGAATGGTTAGAGACATGCCCTTACGTTTGAATAATTATGAGTTTAAAGCAGATTACCATGTGGTCAATATGGGCAACTTGGATATCTTTTTGGGTATGACATGGTTACGTTTATTGGGTGAAGTCACTTTCTGCCTCAAGGACATGGAGATCAAGTTTGAGGTAGATGGGAAGCAGCATGTGTTGAGAGCTATCAGGAATAGTGACATCCGAACCATTTCTCTTGGGCGATTGGAAAGATTGGTGAGGCATAATGATATTGAATGGGCAGCCATGTGTACTCTCATGCCCACAAAGGAGGAACAACAAAAGACAGAATATCATCCAGACATCCAGATATTGAGGGAAAAGTATAGTAAGGTATTCAGCGATATTCCACCTGGTACACCACCTGATAGAGGGATTGAGCACATCATCAAATTAGAAGAGGGTGCTAAACCAGTTATGATTACTCCATACAGGCATCCAAAAAGGCTTAAAGATGAAATAGAAAGGACCATCAAGGAACTTCTTGCTATGGGACATATCAGACCCAGTAAGTCTCCTTTTGCTTCCTCAGTAGTTTTGGTTAAAAAGAAAGATGGTTCATTACAGATGTGCATAGATTATAGAATGCTGAATAAGAAAACCATTAAGAATAGATATCCCATTCCGCGGATTGATGAGCTGATAGATGAACTACATGGGGCATGCTACTTTAGTAAGATAGACTTGAGATCCGATTACCACCAGATTAGAGTCAGAGAACAGGACATAGAGAAGACTGCTTTTAGATGTCATTGTGGGCATTTTGAGTTTGTAGTGATGCCATTCGGGTTGACCAATGCACCAGCTACTTTCCAGTCCACCATGAATAAGGTCTTCCATCATCAGCTAAGGAAGTTTGTGTTGGTTTTCTTTGATGATATCTTGGTATACAGTCGGACATGGCGTGAGCATATGGAGCATTTAGAGACAGTACTGAATACCTTGCAGGCAGAGTCCTTGTATGCCAAAGAGTCCAAATGTGATTTGGGCATGACCGAGTTATTGTACTTAGGTCATATTATCAGTAGAGGAGTACGGAGGATCCTGATAAGATTCGTGCTATTGTGGAGTGGCCTATTCTTGAGAACCTGCCCCAGCTGAGAGGATTCCTTGGTTTATGTGGTTTCTATCGCAGATTTGTTTGTGGATATTCGCGACATGCAGCTCCTATGACAGATTTGCTAAAAAAGGGAGCTTTTGTTTGGACAGCAAAGGCACAGGCTTGTTTTGACAGGTTTAAGGAGATCATGACCTCATGCCCGGTACTAGCATTGCCCGATTTCTCGAAGCCATTTGAACTTCAGTGTGACACCTCAGGAGATGGTATTGGGGTTGTTCTGATGCAGGACAAACACCCTATTGCATATGAAAGCGGGAAACTCCGTGGGCCAGAAAGATCATTCAGCATTTACGATAAGGAGATGTTAGCTATCATGCACGCGTTAGCTAAATTCAGGCAGTATCTAATAGGTGGTAAGTTTTGTATAAAAACTAACCACAATAGTTTAAGACATTTCCTTGGACAAAGAGATCTCAATGATAGACAGCAGAAATGGGTGAGTAAGTTGCAGGCATATGACTTTGATATATCATACATTAAGGGGACTCAAAATGTTGTCGCAGACGCCTTGTCACGCAGGCCACATCTTAGTGCGATGGTTGAGATCTCTGAAGATTGGAAGCATTTGATTGTTGCAGAATACGCTAGAGACTCTTGGGCATCTAGGATAATTGATGGGACAATTGTTGATACCAGGTATTCACTTGTGGATGACTTGATCATTTACAAGAGCAGGATCTTTTTAATCCCAGGATCGAAGGTGAAGTGGTCTATTATGCGAGCTCTTCATGATTAACCCATAGCTGGTCATCCTGGGTACTTTAAAACATATAGACAGGTGCGAGAACGGTTTACATGGAAAGGACTCAAGACAGATGTATTGCAGTATGTCCGTGAGTGTCCTGTTTGTCAGCAGAATAAGCAAGAACACACCTTCCCAGCAGGACTCCTATAGCCACTTCCTATTCCAGATCAAAAGTGGGAATGCATATCCATGGATTTCATTACAGGGTTGCCCAAGGCTAAGGGACGCGATTGCATTTATGTGGTGGTGGATAGACTAACGAAATATGCTCACTTCTTTCCCATCACCACTACTTATACAACAGTACAGGTAGCTGAGGTATTCTTCAGAGAGGTTTTCAGGTTACATGGGATACCCCGCAAAGTTGTCAGTGACAGGGATAGTAGATTCTTGAGTCATTTTTGGCGGGAGGTGTTCCAATTATGTGGCACTGAGCTCACACCCAGTACTAGTTATCACCCGCAGACTGATGGACAGACGGAAATAGTGAACAAGTGGGTAGAAGGCTACTTGAGAAATTACGTGGCTGATCAGCAGAAGGCATGGGTGAGATGGATTTATTTGTGTGAATATTGCTATAACATGACTTTTCACATGTCTATTCAGATGACACCTTTCCGAGCATTATATGGGTATGATGCACTGAGTTTTATTGACTTGTTAATGGGTGATGTTTGGGTACCATGCGCTGGGGATTTGATTCAAGAGAGTAAGGACATTATTAATGCTCTCCGAGATAACATAACTAGGGCACAAAATCAGTATAAGCAGTATGCAGATCAAAAGAGGGCAAAGAGAAGCTTTGAAGTTGGTGAAATGGTCTACCTCATGCTTCAGCCATTTTGGCAATCTACTCTTAAAAGAAGTGGGTCAGAAAAGCTTAAGCCTAGATATTATGGGCCTTTCAAGATCACCAGACGAATAGGGGAATTGGCTTATGAGCTTGAGCTTCCAGCAGATAGCAAAGTGTATAATGTGTTCCATGTGTCGCGCCTCAAAAAGGCGTTGGGACAGAATGTGGTACCTTCTACAGTATTACCTCCTTTGGATGATGAAGGGAAATTGATTCTAGTGCCGGAATTCATTTTGGAAAGCAGGGAAAAACAGCTTCGCAGAAGGGTAATCAGAGAATATTTGGTTAAATGGAAAGATCTACCAGTTGAAGATGCCACTTGGGAAAATGAAACAATTTTGCAGCATCCAGCTTTGAGATTGCTTGAGGACAAGCAATTTCAGGAAGGGCGGACTGTCATGTCCCCTTTCTAGCGACATGACTTCCACTGGGGGAATTTGCCTATCATTGACTCTCGAAGGCAAATGATTTTGGAGAGAGAGTCATTCTGTTGCCAGATGATTATATTCTTGCTCTCGGAGAGTTATAATCCAGTAAGTGGGGCCTACTTGTTCTAATGTCGAATTGAGATTGTACTTTTAACTTTATAAAGTTATTTATTTAATTTTATAAAGTTAATTAATAATAAAGTACATTATAATAAGTTATTATAACAAGATGTTCTAGAAGCTTCCAGCAACTTCTCAAAAAAGAGAATAAATAGAGAGCAGGGGGCACCCTTTTGAAAACAAGCAGTTTGTGGATTCGACTTCTATTCTTCTTGGAGCAATTTGTAGTCACTTGGTCTGCAAATTCCCAAATTATCTTTGGGAACGAAAACTC
The DNA here is from genome assembly GCA_028749045.1 of Cupressus sempervirens. Taxonomy (NCBI): domain Eukaryota; kingdom Viridiplantae; phylum Streptophyta; class Pinopsida; order Cupressales; family Cupressaceae; genus Cupressus; species Cupressus sempervirens. The sequence goes on along the minus strand of CM053788.1, from coordinate 265,473,074 downwards.
CCATTGATAAGCAATTTTGAGGGTGTGGAATATCACCTGAATTATTGCAAAATCGGAGGTGACATTACAGTCATTTCATCAGGGTAGAAATCTGTGGCTTCAGGCCAAACTAGTGGCTTGTTGATCATTAAAGGATCAGTTAGAAGGGGAAATCAACTATTGCTGAATGGGAGAGTTTTGAAGGAAACGGGAAACACAATCATAGTTATAAATTCCTCAAACCTGGTCGGAATTGTACATGAATTGTTTATGGACGTCCTTGAACCTAGACGGCTTAGTACCCACGAGGTTTAGCATTCGGATAGTTATTAAAAAAAAAAACGTATTAAGCCGGCAGGAAAGCAGACTGTGGGGGAGCGAACCAGGGGCAGGTCAAGCGGCTTCATTCCTTTCATTTTTCAAGCATTCTCTCGGCGATTGAACAAGCAAGCATACGGATTGGAGCAGCATTTTTTTCCTAATTAACAATTCCGGCGTTTCCTTCAACACTCGCGTGGAGAATATAAAATTTAAAAAAATCGTAAGTCACCCATATTACGACTTAGCGCATCTCACTTGCCCATTCTAGGCGGACGCAGGTCGGATTGTCTTTTAAAAAGAGGGTGCAAATTATGGAAATCGCATCAGTCCAGAAATATTGAACGGCATGCAAAAAACGAACAGTATATGACTGATTCGGCGGTACCAGCTATAGACCGAAATTGGAGGGAAAAACCTGAATCGATTACCATCCTGACAACCTCACTCAAACAGTGAACAATGGAAATCCAGGTTCTTAATGTTATGTATCGACTCTGTCATGTATTTTAATTGGATTATTGTTCTGACCCCGATTTATTAAATAAATGTTTTTGAATACTGTTTGTATCACTGGCATTCATTACAGTTAGCCATTGGTGAGTTATTTGAGATATTACACCATTAACCATTTGACAGTTGCATGCCCAGTCTAGACAAATTCCTTAGTACATCATCTCTCCATAGTGCATCTCAGATGTTTTTTTTAATACAGATGTCCAATGAATTGTCTCAATTTGATATTGTCTATTTCCCACAATTTTTGGTTGCATGATAAGTGTTTTACGAATTGTCTGATAACAATTTGGATAACCCTTAGAGTAAGGATCATCTCATAAATGCTTTGGATATGCATTATATTATTAAGAGTGTGATTTTAATATATCAATGGAATTATATTATTAACATTATTGATCCGATTGATATATTAGAACAATGCTCATAATACTATAATAAATATTTATTGTTATTTTTACCATTTTTTTTTTTTTTTTTATATTTATTATAAACTTTATAATTTATAATTCAATAAATATCAACTGGATTAATAATGTTGAGTGATTTAACGTATCATTTAATAACATTATTAATACAATTAATACTTATTGAAATATAAATTATAAAGGTTACAATAAATATTATTAATTTAAATATTAAACAATTTGTGATTTATTTATCTAATTGATATTAATCAATATTGACTAGATAACTAAATCACAAAATATTTAATATTAATGATAAGAATAAGATATTTATTTTACTTTTAAAATAAAATTAGAAGTATCTTGAGATATTTCGCAAAGTCATAATTTGAGTCATGTGTTGATGAGACCTTGAGGCCAGGAGAGTTATTGCATTTTAGAGACTGTTGGAGTCTGCTTAGAGATAATAACTGCATTTATGGGGGGCAGTTGTTGATATTATCAAACCATGCCTTTTGGGCTATTTTGTGCACCTTTTTGAAGTCTTTTTAGGGACTCAAGTTTGACCTTTGGGGCTGAATACGACCCAGCATTTATGGCTTTCAAAATGCAGTTGGGTGAAATGTGCATAAGTATGAGTTGAAGGCTCATTTTACGAAAGTTTTGGATGATATGCATAGAGTTTCTGTGACTACTTCTGAGTCCTGGACTGTATTTGTTGAGTCTGTAATTCATTTTGGAGATACAACACAAGTGACAGCAAGGGTGATTATGTTATTTTGGGTGTTCATTATTAAGCTTTCTTTCTTTTTGCAAAATTTGTGTGCATTTTTGAATGGTTTGATAGGATAACTTGTGAATGTTTTCATTATTCCTTGTCTTTCTGTCTCATTCCAGCACCTTTGTGTAGAAAAGTAAGTTTTCTTGCAGGTTATAATATGTGTTTTTATGTGAAATTAATCAAGGTGAGGTATTAATTCATCCTCCTTTTTGTAGTTTCAGTATTGAAATCTCATTATAAATCATTTGTGCAAGCCTTTACAGGAAGTCGTGCTTTATGTGTATTTCTTAGAGCTATATAATCCTCTCTGTCAAGTGTATTCGGGTCTTCATAATAACTTCTGGTGTATCACCTCCTTAGTTTAAACTTTAGGTTTTAGGTTTGTTTTAAGTAATTTCTTCCCCCTTTTCCCTCAAGTTTTCATTAAGTTTTAGAGATTATCACCGAAGGATCTAATAGGAGCTGGCCTAGAATCCGGAGGTTTCGTTTCATCATCCAGTCTCACATAGTGAAATGAATCCCATGTTAAGTAAGGGTTACTGAATGTTTCCAGTTTAGTAAAGGGTGCAAATCCTGAAACTTAACAGGATGATCGATACAAAGTGGTGGATGACATTATTTACTATAAGAATTGAATATTTTTAGTGTCAGAATCCAAAATGAAGCATAAAATTCTTGAAGGAGGTACATGACTCACCCTTGGCAGGACACTCGGGCTTCCTCAAAACTTACAGACATGTCAGGGAGAGGTTTTCATGGAAACTCCTTAAATGAGACGTATTGCAATATGTAAAAGAGTGTGCGATCTGCCAGTAGAACAATTCCAAACATATCCCACTGGGTTACTGCAACCTTTGCCAATTTTAAAACAAAAGTGGGAAAGTATCTCAATGGATTTCATAACTGGACTTCCCAAGGTAAACAGAAAGGATTGTATCTTCACAGTGGTTAACAAACTGACAAAGTACATACATTTCTTCATCATCTCAAATTTTCAAGCCACACAAGTTGCCGATATGTTTTTTAGAGAAGTCTTTCATTTGCACGGGTTACCCCGAAACATTGTTAGTGATCGGGATGGGCAATTCATCAATATCTTCTAGACAAAACTGTTTTGGTTAGCAGGGACAGAATTGTCACCAAGTACTAGTTACCACCCTCAGACAGATGAACAAATGGAGATTGTGAACATGTGGTTTGAAGGATACTTTTGGAACTACGTTTCAGCACAACAACGGGTGTGGGTCAAATGGATACACCTACAGGAATATTGTTACAATACCACATACCACATGTCCATTGAGATGACACAATTCAAAGTGCTATATGGGTACGAACCCATTTCCTTCATTGACACAAGTCTCAATGACAGTTGCACATAAGATGCCTAAAGGAAAACTTACTACGAGCACAGAATCAGCAAAAGATGTATGCCAACAGACACCAAATGGAGATTTTCGAAGTGGGAGACTTGGTCTATCTCAGGCTCCAGCCATACTAACAATTCTCATTGAAGGAGAAGGGAAAAGAAAAACTGAAGCCACGATTTTATGGCCCTTATCGTGTAGTTCGCCGCATTGGTGAAGTCGCCTATGAGTTGGAACTTCCGAAGGGGAGTCATATACATAATGTTTTTCATGTTTCCTACCTGAAGAAAGCTGTGGGATAGAATGTCATAGCAATTTTTGACCTTCCGCCACTCAATGAAGAAGGAAAGCTCATATTGGAACCAGATGAGATTATTGAAGTATGTGAGAAGTCCCTGCAGAACTGGACGGTGAAGGAATATTTGGTACACTAGAAACACTTGTCGTTGGATGACACAACCTGGGAAGGCGAGCACATTCTACAGCATCCGACATTGTGTTTGCTTGAGGACAAGCAAAATCTAGGATAGCAGGATTGTAATATCCCCGTCATAAAATAGTTTATTAATCAAATCTTTGTTAATGGGCCAATTGATTTAAAATATCTCGGACCCATTTTAGTTTTGTTTCCATAGGTAAGTGTAGCCATCGGATATCTTTGTACACCCTCGGAAAGTTTTCCCGACGGGTATTTAAGCACGGCTTGTAGGTAGTCGTAGGTATGCAACTTGGATTATTTTCTCTATACTGCGAATTCTTGTTGGGATCCTCTATTGTTGTCATTTCGGAAGTGAAAGATCTTCCCTATTTGGCTCGTGTGATTTTGGTGGGATTCAACCCTCACCCTATTTTGTCTATTCTGTTGCCTGTAATACTTTGCTCGGATTTGGCAAATCAGAGCACCATCATATTGCGAATTGAAGAAATCGTTGTGTTTAATTTGATCAATTCTTTGTTGTATGTATTGGGTAATTCTCTTTGTTTATCTTCATTGAAACTTTTTGTTGTTACACCATTCATCCACCCTTCTCCATTTGCCCTCAACTCAGTGCATCACCGTACGGCCCTTCCCTTCAGCCATTCCTTTCCACACTACCGTACAGCCTACTTTGTGTATCGTACAACCCTACATCATTACTACCGCACAGCCTATCTACTTGTGGACTATACGACCATGAAACATTCCTACCGTACAGCCTATTGAACACATATGTGCTGCCATCAAACTACCCCCCTGCTACACTGTACGGCTTCAATTGACCATACTTCATCCTCACTCCTCACCATACAGGCCCCTACATATACTTGCCAGTTCATCCGTACGACATCCTAACTCCTATGTGGTTGTCCTTCAGGCCGTACGGCCACTTCCATCTACTCCCCATCGCCATATTTTTTTCAATAGATGGAAAATAATTAGTTATACATAGGAACCAGCCTAGCTTCCGGAGATTCATATCTCATTTTAGGACAACCCACCACCTAAGAGAGTTTCCATGTTTCAACAGGATAGCTAGATTCTACATCTTGCTATAGGTGCAATCCTGATTGATAGCAAGGACATGGATAAGACAAAGGCGGTCATTAGATATGCTTATTTAAGAGCTAAGGGTAAGTATTGTCCTATGTGGATGATCATTGGTCAATGATGGCACCTCCAATTTCACAAACCCTTATATGCAGCTACCTATTTCCTCAATATGATAGTCTAGTTCTACTTAGACTTTAAGGTTGATAGGAGGATTTGAGTAGAATCTACACAGTTGTAAAGTGAATGACACCTAATTCTTTGGTTGGACTCAAAATAATCACTTTGATAGAGATCTTTAGGAAAGATAACTTGATCAACAATGCCATCGTTTAAAAATCTCTTAGACTTAATTTAAACTCAATAATGTAAACTTTTTCTCCTTTTACGCCAATGTGGTAGGCGAATCTCAAAGTTGAACAATAAATTTATTTTTTATTTCTTCTCAATTTAGATGCGTGGTGGGAAAGGATTGGTGCTAAGGTGCCAAATATTTAATCGATTTCAGTTTGTGTCTTGAGACGACCATTTGGGGCTTTAGGATATGAGCCCAATTTGCATGATGGTGATTTCTAAAATAAGAGCACTCCAATCTTGCTAGGGATTATCTCTGAAATCCAAACTAGAAATATAAAGAAGGCTTTCATCCTGTCATGTCCCCATTTTGGAGGCAATTTGATTTAATCAATTTAATTAATTAAGTTGTCCAAAATAATGAATATTTTATGAGGATGACTAATTAATTATTTTAATTAAATAAATAAGTGATATTAAGTTAATTATTTATAAAGTTATCAAATAAATAAATATTAAAAGGTAACTTTATATTTAATTAATTCAATAAAGTGACTTGAATTATAAAATATTTTATAAAGTCACTTAATAGATAAAATAAAATAATGTTCTAGAAGCTTCTGGAGAAAGTGGAGGAAAAAGAATAAATAGGCACCCCGGGCTTCATTCTAATCATCCAGATTTGTTGTTGTTGATGTTGATGTTTTTTGATGTGCATTGTGGAGCCTAGGGTTTATGCAATAGTCACAACTGGCCATTGAGAATGAAAACTCTCAATTGGTACGCAATTTTGAGAGTGTGAAATATCACTTGAATTATTGCAGCTGGGAGGAAAATACTTCAGTCTTCTATTTGTGCTACATTGAGAAAAAATATTTGTGGCCATTGAGAACGAAAACTCTCAATTGGTACGCGATTTTGAGGGTGTGAAATATCACTTGAATTATTGCAGTTGGGAGGAAGATACTTCAGTCTTCTATTTGTGCTACATTGAGAAAAAATATTTGAGTACAAAAAGCAGTTCGAAAACGCAGGTCGAAAAAACAGTTCGAAAAAGCAGTCCGAAAAAGCAGGCCGAAAAAGCAGTTCGAAAAAAGTAGGCCGAAAAAGCAGTCCAAAAAAAGCAGGCCAAAAAAGCAGTCCGAAAAAAGCAGGCCGAAAAAACAGAACCGAAAAAGCAGGCCAAAAAAAGCAGTCCGAAAAAAGCAATCCGAACAAGCAAAGAAAATTATTATAGCCATCTACAATCAGGGGCGGCAACTAGAGAGGCACAACTTGGGCACTTGAGAAGGTTATTTTCTGTTCAGTGGTATTGCAATACATCTATACTTTAAGGTGACTTCATATGCCAGGTTCGATGTGTATTTTCATAGTTGCCTTTCACTATAGAGTGCTATTGTAATTGTCATTTCCTATCAGACCTATCATTCATTAATAGATACATCATTCATTTTTACATTCCTCACAATGGTATCAGCAATCTATGGCTTTAGTTGTATTTAATCATGCATGTGATTAGCGTACTGCTGTAGGGGAGTATTGAAGTTAGATATTTAGTGTTGCATTAGTTTTCATTGGCAGCTGTAGGTGCATATTACTTTACCAGCAATCATCATATTTTGATATCTTTGTAAATGCCAAGAGTCTTGGCTACCTTAGTATGAATATTGTATTGGACACTCATTCTCAATTAAGGAGATACAATTGCTGGTCATTAATAGTTGTCTTTGAGCAATAATATATCATTTTTTATCAGCCAGTTAGCTTGCATACCAACTGTTTGTTAAAATACCAGTTGGCTGTAGGTGATCATTTTCATGATTAGAACTCATATATGCATTCGCTATTGCCAAAATTAGTTGCATATTTATGTTAAGTCATTGTTTAAACAATTTGGAGTCTTTTGTAAGCATTCTCTTTGAGGCAAATCCAAACAAGAATCACTACAGCAATCTGAAAAATTATATCAGTCAGAGGACCCTTGCTTGCAAAGTGTTTGACGAAATGTCAAACTAAAGTATAAAGATTTTTGGTGTTGGAAGAAGTTATAACCTGTTGGGGTTATTACACATCCTCAAATGATTATTAGAGAGCTCGCAAGTTCAAATCAAACACCTCCTTTTATAGACTTTTTAGAGGAAATTTGCAATTCAATAGTTACAAATTATAATAATTCAATTTCCCTCAAAATTCATCTTTTTGAAATAATAATAGCTTTTCATGTGCAAAGGCCCACTTAAATAGTTGTACACTTTGTTACCTTTTCAACAAGATATTACATAAGTTGTCATGTAATTATTTTTCAACATTAGATAGCATTAGCAAAAAATAATTAATTATGCAATAAGTCACTCAACTTGTGGAAAATGCTAAGGACTCAAATAACATTTAAATGATACTAAATATGTGGGATGATGATTAGAGCCAACCAGATTATTATCATTGAAGAGGTTTGGAGTACACCCTAACAGTTCAAACCCACTTTTGAAATTCTTAAATTGGTCCGTATTGCCAACTAGGTTCACTCCCATAAATAAAAATCTTGAATTATGGAATCTACGACCTCCAAGAACTTTGGAATCCCCATTTTTCTTACAAATCAGCCTATGAGACTTAAAAGCATAGCTAAATTCTAATAAATCAATTCAGCTCAAATTGGGCACATTATAGTTCTCGTCCCTTGAATTATTTCCCTCAAGCAATTGTAGTCTCAATCATCTATTCATTTGTATCTTGTAATGTCCCCATCTTTTTAGCATCTCAGTGGAGTTCTTAGCCTTTACAGTCTCCGGAGGCTAAGTGGAGAAATAAGGAGAAATTAATTAAATTAATTTCTTATAAAGTCATTAAATAAATTAAAATTAAAAGGTGACTTCATATTTAATTAATTTAATTTTCTAAAAGCACAACTAATTATTGTATTGGAAAGGGGGAAGCTTTTAAACTGTACAATTAAATAATATTTTATTTCCTTCTAGAAGGTGAAGGAAAAGAATAAAGAGAGGCGAGAGCTTAATTGTTAAGCATCTAATTTTTGTGAATTGCATCTGATATGAACTTGGGAGAAGAAACTAAGAGTTTCTAATTTCAATTAACCATTGGAGAGTGTCAATTTTTCAATGTTGCAACCATTTGAGGTGGTGAAATATCCACTGAATTTGGCATTCAGGAGAGCTTCATTTTAGAGTTCTATTTGTGTTTAAATTGTAGAATATATTTATTGTTGGCTGCTATAGTACACATGAACAGTGCCGCACTACAGTATTTATGCTTGATTCTGATAGCAACTTTCATCTCCATCCTTGGGCATCACTATTATTAGGTTCCTCTTGCAACTATTAGTAGTTAGCATTGTAATTTTAGGCATATAATTTTGTTGTTATAAGTGATAATTCAAAATCAGATTCTGGCATTGTTGTAGTCATTATTGTAAGCCCATTTGTCTTGGCAAACTCATAGCAACATTGTACATGGGAATGAATTCAATAAAGGAGGTATTGTTGCATAACATTTGCTTGACGAAATGTCCATCTAATAGCATATATGATCAGCATAATAGTTGTATGCCAATTGTTTGTCAAAATATCAGCTAGCTGTAGGTATGCATTCCATATCTAGTTTCCATGTATATGCATTAAAAAAAAATCAAAAAGAATTGCACTTGCATATTAGTTCATTGTAAGAGGCATTGTAATATCATTTGCAAACATTCTAAATTTCTTAGCATCAAATCGAACTATATCAAAGAAACTAAAACACAAAAAAGAATCAGAAAAGAGAAAGGCAGCATACAAGTGTTTGACAATATTCCTTCAGCTAAAATCAGTCAGTTTGGGCAAGGGATATTACATTGGTATCAGCGCTAAATCCTGTCGTCCTAAGGGTTTAGCAATCACATGCAGCTACCTGGGGTTGGATCTCACAATTTTTACACTTGCAGGCGAGCTTTGTTTGGCAAGGAACAAGATTTTGATAGGCAGTTAGACACCATGGGTGACAGGCAAGAGTGTAGCCCACCAAGAGACAATACGAATGAGGGTCATGAAACAAGGGAATTTTACACAGCAATGGTTTCAGGACAAGAGCGGATGGCTCAGGCTTTGCAGGCACTCACCGCCATGGTTAAGTGCATGAACCCACAAGACAAACGGAATCAGGAACAAGGGGATAACAAGAGTGCAGTGGGATCACCTAGAGCTCATAGAACTCTTTCCAGAACAGCAGACAGGCCCACACGTCCTACCTTTGTTAGAGAGGAACTAGTACAGGAGCTAGTAGAGGAAGCTGAGGATGGGACATTCGCAGATATCCTTATGGCTGCTAATGATGAATGGGAATTATTGGCACTGCAGGTATGGGAGAGAATGACTTTTGAGAGGTTTGTGAACCAAAGAAGAGAACACTACTGTGCACTCAAACAGAATAGGAGACCTCATGGCGAGGATAATGAATTAAAGCAGGCTACAAGGAAGCTTTCCTTGACTACATTTGATGGGAGTAGCAGAATGATAGCGCAAGCTTGGATTCACAAGCTTGATACCTTCTTAGCACTGAGACCTATGATAGAAGTGGAGGCAATAAAATATGCCACGCTACATTTAGAGGGAGCTGCACATGATTGCCGGTACCATGGGATGGTTACCCTTTAGCATAACGAAGTGACTTCATATCAGGTTTTCATGGATAGGTTGGTAGAGAGGTTTGATAAGAAGAATCCAGAAGTCTACTTCAAGGAGTTGGCCCTTTTGAAACAAATAGGCTGATTGGAGTATTTCATTAGTGACTTTCAAAGGCTATACGTTATGTTGCTAGATATATCAGATAGGAGATTGGTTGTTTTTTTCACTGAGGGATTATCCGAACCACTGAAGGGTTGGGTGAAAGTCTTTGATCCATTCAATTTGCAAGAAGCGATTAAGAAGACTAGAAGTATGGAACAAGCAGCCCCAATAAATAAACTTCAGTCAAAGGGTGCATCATCTAGCAAAGACAAACCATTCTTCAAAAAACCTAACAGGAATGAAACAAAGGCTGAAAATAAAGATAAATCATTTGCTCCTTTGGATAGAGAGACATTGAATGATTTAAGGAAGACAAAACTTTGTTTTTATTGCAAAGGACCCTATGACATGAATTATGACTGTCCCTTGAGGCCAAAGGAGAAAGTAAACAGGGTTATGTGGTCATATTATGAAGATTCTGATTCTGAAAATTCAGACCAGCAATCTGAAAATGAGGAATCGATTGAAGAAAAGGAAGGCACAGAAGATATAGGTGATGAAAAGACTGAGGGTAGACTTAAGGAGGCCTATCTCACTAGTGTACAACAAAAGGGATCATTCGGGATGAGAAGGGTATTGATTGATTAGTGAGTTAGTACTTTGCTTGATACAGGTGCTACTCACAATTTTATTGATTTCAGATTGATTGAGAGGTGTGGGATTCAGACAGAGCAATTTGAGGGTCTAAGAGTGAGGGTAGCTGATGGCTACATCCTCAAATGTGACAAGAAGATTACAGGTCTACCCCTAAAGATCAACAACTTGGATTTCAAAGAAGATTTTTATGTTGTTAACACGGGTGATACAAATTTAGTTCTTGGTTACATGATATAGGGGAGTTCACTTTCAATTTGAGAGATATGGAGATGAGGTTTCAATCAAAAGGGAAGACCCATATACTTAAGGCCATTCATGACAGTGAGTTTAGGATGATGTCTTGCAGACGCATGGAGAGCTTGTTGAGACATGACCAAGGTGAGTGGGCAGCCCGTTGCACTTTAATGCCATCACAAGGGTAGCAAAAATTAGAATATCACTCGGACATAAAAGAATTGAGAATCAAGCACTACAAGATTTTCAGTGAAATGCCACCAAGTAGACCTCCGGATAGAGGTATTGAACATTTTATTTAGTTAGAGTAGGGTGCTAAACCCATCATGATCACACCCTACAGGCATCCAAAGAGATTGAAGGATAAGATCGAGAAAACCATCAAGGAACTACTTGCTATGGGACACATTAGACCAAGTAAGTCGCCTTTCACTTCTTCTGTGGTTTTGGTGAAGAAGGATGGAACTCTTAGGATGTGCATAGATTATAGGGTCCTGAACAAGAAGACTATCAAAAATAGGTACCCCATCCCACGGATTGATGAGTTATTAGATGAGCTACATGGAGCATGTTTCTTCTCCAAAGTTGATTTGAGATCAGGCTATCATCAGATCTGAGTCAAAGAGCAAGATATAGAGAAGACGGCATTTAGATGTCATTGTGGCCATTTTGAGTTTGTAGTTATGCCATTTGGGCTAACTAATGCTCCAGCTACTTTTCAGTCCACATGAATAGGGTTTTTTAGCATCAGTTGAGGAAATTTGTGTTAGTCTTCTTTGATGACATCCTAGTGTATAGTAGAACATGGGATGAGCATGTGCGGCACTTAGACACCATGTTGAGCATTCTGAACAAGGAGTCCTTGTATGCAAAAGAGTCCAAATGATTTGGGATTATCAAAGTTATTATATTTGAGTCACATTATTAGTGCTCAAGGAGTACGCATCGATCATGAAAAGATTCGTGCTACTATCGAGTAGCCTACTCCAATGAACCTGATACAGTTGAGAGGAATTTTGGAGTTATGTGGGTTAGGAGGTCTGTTGGTGGTTATTCCAGGCATGCAGCACCCTTGACGGACTTGATGAGAAAGGAGGCTTTCTTATGGACTCTTGAGGCATAGGAGTGTTTTGATAAATTCAAGCAGTTGATGACTTCTTGTCCAGTGCTAGCATTACCAGATTTTAGCAAACCTTTTGAGTTGCATTGTGATGCATCTAGTGAATGTCTTGGAGCAGTGCTTATGCAAGAAAAACACCCAATTGCTTATGAGAGTAGGAAGCTCAGGGGACCTGAGAGGAGCTTCAACATTTATGATAAGAAAATGTTGGACATAATGCATGCTTTGGCCAAATTTAGGCAATATTTAGTGGGTAACAAATTCAGCATAAAAACCAACCACAATAGCCTAAAACATTTCCTGGGGCAGCAAGATCTTAATAACAGGCAACAAAAATGGGTAAGTAAATTACAAGCATATGATTTTGCTATTACATATTTCAATGGAACATAGAAGGTAGTAGCAGATGCCTTGTCACGAAGACCCCACTTGAGCTTGATGACTGATATATTAGAGGATTGGAGACATTTGATCCTTGCAAAGTATGCAAAGGATACATGAGCATCGAGATTCACAGATGGATCGATCCAAAATAGTGATTTCACCCTTGTGAATGAGATCATTTACAAAGGACACATTTATTTGGTGCCAGGTTCAGAGGTGAAGAGGATGGTGTTGAGAATTTATCATGACTCACCTATGGTAGGAAATCCAGGTTTTTACAAAACCTATCGGCAGATTCATGAGCGTTTTTCGTGGAAAGGGCTCAAAGATGAGGTATTGCAATATGTTAGAGAGTGTCCTACTTGCCAACAGACTAAACAGGAGCACTCTTACCTAGTCGGCTTACTTAAGCCACTTCTAATTCCTGATAGGAAGTGGGAGTGTTTATCCATGGACTTCATCACAGGACTGTCGAGAGCCTAGGGTAGAGACTGTATATATGTTGTTTTTGATCAGCTTACAAAGTTTGCCCAATTCTTCCCAATCAACACTACATACATTGCTACACAGGTGGCAAATTTATTCTTCAAAGAGGTATTTAGGTTGCATGGTTTACCTCGGAGCGTTGTCAGCAACAGGAATAGCAAGTTTATGAGTCACTTATGGCAGAAGTTTTTCAAATTGTGCGGGACAAAGCTCACTCTGAGTTCTAGCTACCACCCCCAGACAGATGGTCAAACAAAGATAGTGAACAAATGGGTGGAGGGATACCTCAAGAATTACATAGTAGGGCAACAGAAGGCTTAGGTTAAGTGGATATATCTATGTGAATATTGTTATAATTTCACTTATGACATGTCTATCCAGATGTCACCATTCATGGCATTATATGGACATGAGGCACCAAATTTCATAGATTTGTTGCTATCAGATAGTAGAGGGCCCAGTGCTAGAGACTTATTACAAGAGAGCCAAGACATTGTGAAGGCTCTTAAGGATAATATCACCAAGGCACAAAATCAAGAGAAGCAGTATGCTAATCAGAAGAGGATTGAGCGAACTTGAGGTAGGTGATATGGTATATTTGATGTTGCAGCCTTACTGTCAGTCCACTCTCAAGAAGAGTGGTGCCAAAAAACTTAAGCCACATTATTATGGGCCTTTTAGGGTGATCAAAAAAGTTGGAGAGGTGGCCTATGAGTTGGATTTGTCGACAAAGAATAGAGTCCATAATATTTTTCATGTGTCACATCTCAAAAAGGCATTAGGACACCAAATTGTTCCTTCTACAGTGCTTCCACCCTTGGATGATGAAGGGAAATTGGTTTTAGTACCAAAGGCTATCATTGAGTTTAGGGAGAGGAATTTGAGGAGACATACTATCAAGGGTACTTGGTGAAGTGGAAGGACCTGCCAGTAGAGGATGCCATTTGGGAGAGTGAAGAAATTTTGCAGCATCCAAAGTTGAGATTGCTTGGGGACAAGCAATTTCAAGAGGGGCGGACTGTAATGTCCCCATCTTTTTAGCATCTCAATGGAGTTCTTAGCCTTTACATTCTCCGAAGGCTAAGTGGAGAAATAAGGAGAAATTGATTAAATTAATTTCTTATAAAGTTATTAAATAAATTAAAATTAAAAGATGACTTTATATTTAATTAATTTAATTTTCTAGAAGTACAACTGATTATTGTATTGGAAAGGGGGAAGCTTCTAGAGAGTGCATTTTCTAGAAATACAACTAATTATTGTATTGGAAAGGGGAAGCTTCTAGAGAGTGCAATTAAATAATAGTTTATTTCCTTCTAGAAGGGTGAAGGAAAAGAATAAATAGAGGCAAGAGCTTAATTGTTAAGCATCTGATTATTGTGAATTGCATCTGATATGAACTTGAGAGAAGAAACTAAGGGTTTCTGATTTCAGTTAACCATTGGAGAGCGTCAATTCTTCAATGTTGCAACCATTTGAGGTGGTGAAATATCCACTGAATTTGGCATTCAGGAGAGCTTCATTCTGGAGTTCTATTTGTGCTTAAATTGGAGAATACATTTGTTGTTGGCTGCTACAGTATGCGTGAATAGTGCCACACTACGGTATTTATGCTTGATTCTGATTGCAACTTTCATCTCCATCCTTGGGCATCACTATTATTAGGTTACTCTTGCAACTATTAGTAGTTAGCATTGTAATTTTATGCATATAATTTTGCTGTTGCAAGTGATAATTCAAAATCAGAATTTGGCATTGTTGTAGTCATTATTGTAAGCCCATTTGTCTTGGCAAACTCATAGCAACAGTGTACATGGGAATGAATTCAATAAAGGAGATATATGTTGCATACCATTTGTTTGACGAAATGTCCATCTAATAGCATATATGATCAACATAATAGTTTTATGCCAATTGTTTGTTAAAATATCAGCTGGCTGTAGGTATGCATTTCATATCTAGTTTCCATGTATATGCATTAAAAAAATACCAAAAAGAACTGCACTTGCATATTAGTTCGTTGTAAGAGGCATTGTAATATCATTTGCAAACATTCTAAATTTCTTAGCATCACTCAAACTATATCAAACAAACTAAAACACAAAAAAATCAGAAAAGAGAAAGGCAGCATACAAGTGTTTGACAATATTCCTTGAGCTAAAATCAATCAGTTTGGGCAAGGGTTATTACATATCTCTTATGATGCAATAGAAAATCACCCTTGTTTGCAGCACTCAATTCAGTAACTCAAAATAATATACTCTATTAGTAAATGAACACATGGATTGTAATAATTAAGCAAATATAGTTTTTAACAACTTTGCTACATACAATTACTACATATATTCATAACTCATTTAAAAAAGATGCAGCTTCCATTCTCTGTACAACCTCACACATATTGACTTCCTCTGGGTCCTCCCTATCCTCAGATCGCACCCCCCTCGGTTGATGCATCTGTTCTTTATATTACATTGCCCTTGTCGTGTTGATTTGAGACGCCTTCACAAGAAAATTGAAAAGATCTTTCTTTTCTAAAATAGACTCCCATTTCCTTTGCTTCATCATCTTTTCCTTTGTCAGAATGACTTATCGATGTCTTGTAAGTATTTCAAACTTCCTCATCAAACCTAGTTTCCTTTTATTGCAGCCATCTATCCAATTTGATTCCCTTTCATTTTCCTTTCAATTTGCTAAAGTTTATCGCATTAAACCGCCATTTCATGACAATAACCCAGTCGCTCCTTTCCACCAATTCATCCTTTTCATAGCTAGGCCCTACACTCCGTCTCTTGGTAGATACAATTCTCAATGCCTTGATCTTCTGCATTTGTTCTCCCATTCGACTGCTCAAGTCAATCAAGTACAAATATTCCAACTCTTCATAGCATTTTTTTGGGTGAGGAAGAAAGTTGTCGGTTAATATTTTCTTTTATGATTCATCACTGACAAATTGCTTTCTCCTTTTCCTCAGGTACAAGAAATTTAGAATGTCTTTCTACATGAAGATTCTCAAGGCCAATAGTTTATATGCCTACATCTCTTCGCATTTACAAAATAAGAGTGACTAAAGTCCTTATCATTCATTCACACGAATCTATTGATAGTCACACATACCTATGACGCAAATATTTTGCGGTGTATAGAGTATGCTATTCAGTTCACTAAGCACCTTGTCAATATTTTGAGTAAGCATTTTTTTTACACCAATGTTTTGGATCCCACCCATGCCCATCGTGAGGATGCTAGATAGTAGTAGGAGCAACATTGATGCAGAAAAAGATGCTTACACAATCAAATCCTATTTCTCTCTAATATCCTGATGATGGATTATAGGGGTGTGATATAAAACATTTATGCAAAATAGGATTGACACGATCAAATCCAGAAGCAGCGTTCTAATAACTTATGGATTGTGGAAATCTACTCACTTTTGATAGTTTTAGCTTCCAACCCACAACCCCCTAGCATTAGCCTCTACAGTCTCTAGTCAAAGATTACCAATTACGCAAAGCTCAAATTTTCTCAATGAACTTCTGCTCAATACGTAACATGTTTTACAACATCTAGATATTTTAACGACTAAACTGCATCAAATACAAAAAAGATACCACAAATACTTGGGACACTTGAGATGAAGCACAACAAATGCTTGGTAATCATAATCTCTCCGAAATTAGGGCAGCCTCAAGATTCATGAGACAACACTTCTCTTAAAATTGAATGGAGAAATGCCAACTAAGACAAACCAAAATTGAAAAAACTGTAATATCCTACTCGATTTTTTTTCCCAAATTTTCTCACAAACAAACTTAAGAAATATAATAGATAGCTCATACAATAAAATCAACAAAGTAACCAGCAGTATACTCATATTAATATCTTCTGAAATGTTATTCCGTTATAAACCAAAATACAATAATTTCATAATACCAAAATCCAACCTTAAATACAATAACACAATCAAATAGGAAATACAAGAAAGAACCTATAAGTTCAGTGTGAACTCCTTGAATCCACAACAGTGATGAATCGAGTTTGCATCCAATCCACCAGAAATGGCCTGAGGGTTTCCGTCCTTAGGTCTGAATACAAAGTTGTAAATTCTCCTAATGTTTCTCCAAGAGAAACTCGAAATTCCAATACCAAAAATAATAGTCCAAGCACGCCCAAAATGAAGTAGCTTCCTATTTTTATGCTCAAAACCATTACCCTTCAACTTTCTTCTCTTGTCCTTTCATCTTTTCCTTCTTTTTCACCTTTGACCCACTCTATGATATTAGATTGACCCATTTTATAAGTTTGCATTAAGCTCCCATAAGGCAAATTTAATATTTTATGAAATGGACTTTAGAATACCTAATGTTCCAAAAAGGGAATATTACATCCTCCCTCCTTGAGATCACTTGCCCTCAAACAATCAATACCAAGATCCCATATCATTCTTCAAGCTGCTTTACAACTATTACAAGTAACTATGAAATAAGAATGCAACTCATCTACCAATAAGATCCTTGGGTCCCATGTCAACCTAGTAAATATTGCCGCACGTGCCTGCTATGTTACTCTGATCACAACTATGTCAAATCTGAAAAGTGAAGTAGCTCATCATAGGACATGTAATGCAAAATGACAATCTTGTTAACTCTCGGATCCCAAATCAACTTGTAAGCACAATCTTGGGTGTAGAAATAGGTGTCTATCAACTTATTATCATCCTGAATCAACCAACTGAACAAGCAAATCACACCACCAAAATAAAAAAAATCTGTAAAATGTATGAAGTCCAACCCATAAGACCACCACAAGATGCTGCTATAATTTGAATCAGTAATAGGAATGATACCCATGTTTCTCCAAGAGAAACTCAAAATTCCATAACCAGAAATAATAAATTTTCTTCTTCTTATGCTCAAAACGATGACCCTTCAACTGCCTTCTCTTGTCCTTTCTTCTATTCCTTATTTGTCACCTTTAACCCAATTCATAATATTACATTGACCAATTTTATAAGTTTGCATTAAGCTCTCATAAGCCAAATTTAATATTTTATGAAATTGACTTTAGATTTCCTAATGTTCCAAAAAGGGGACATTACAAAAATAAAACAATATTGTTTTGGTTGATGTCAATCACTAGTTCGCCTAGGATGCTCCAGCATTAGGAATAAATTTTGTGAATAGAACTCACAAAATGGAGTTAGGTAGTTGAACAACCCATTCAAGCTATAAACAACCTATATTGAACACCATTTTTTATGTAGAAAAAGATAGCCCCTCCCTCTACCTCTTCCAACACTTAGTAGATATATTTACCATCCTCCTCCACCAAGTGTTCACCACTTTCCTCTTTACCCATATGGATTCACTTCAACCACAGACCGTCCTTCTTCACCAAAGACACTCTACTTTCCTCTCCTCCTTCATGGGATCTTTCCTACTACAAATCAACCACCTTTCATCAAATCCAAAATCCTCTACTGGTTTGACATGCAAACATGCTACCTTCAAATGCCAATCTGCAACATTTGGAAAATCCAACAGCAGTATCTCCATGGCATTCTTCAGCCTCTATTGTTACAATGTCTTCTTCATCACTGATTACTGCATCTGCAACTTCCTTAGGTAGCTCAACTACATCTTCACTCAACGTGAACAACTCTTCAATTTTCATGTTCTCCTCTCCAAGCAACACACCATCCTCTTCTAGTCCTTGATCAAATACCTGACCCTCCTGAACCTCTTCCTTTTGAACTTCTCTCTCCTCTGCTACTTCAATGATTGAGGTGTTTTCTTCTCTATCGCATTCTTTGTCTTCATCTACCAATAGACGATCCATCATGACCATGTTCATCTTTTCTCTTTATCTCTCACCTCACTTCTTTCCTCATTTTCACTTTGGGGGCTTCCCTCACTTCTTTCATGTTCTAGCTACAATCGTCCTTCCTCAATGGTCATCTCCACATTCCAGCACTCTATTCTCAATAGCACTCCCAAAAAAATTAACACAGGCCACCTCATTACCTACCTCGTCTTCTTTATCAGATTCATCTTTTCATCTGCTGCAATCTTTCACTTGCCTTCACTTTTCCTTGCAGCTTCAATCTCTCAATCGCTCAAGACTTCACACGCTTGCAATGATCCTTTTGGACTCTCCGCAACCACTTCTCACCTTCATGTGTAAACTACCTCACAGTCAGCAATTTGTTTATGCAACTCCACTCTTCACCCTTAGGTATTGGTGTGGACTGCCTCACATTCAACGATCTATCCACACATTGAATACCATCGGATGCGAGATAAATCGCCCTTTTTTGCAACACAATTTAATAGCTCAAAATAATAGACGCTACTATCAAATGAACATATGGACTGAAACAATGAAGCAAATATACAATTCAATATCTCTGCAACACACAGTTAATACATATATTCATAACTCATTTAAAAAAATGCAGCTCTCATTCTCTATTCTCTATGTAGTATCACGTGCACTGACTATCTATGGGGTCTCCCTACTCTTAGATCGCAATCCCCCTTGGGTCAATGCCTCTATTATTTATATTGCATTGCCCCTGCCATCTTGGTTTGAGATGCCTTCATGAGGAAACTGA
The DNA here is from genome assembly GCA_028749045.1 of Cupressus sempervirens. Taxonomy (NCBI): domain Eukaryota; kingdom Viridiplantae; phylum Streptophyta; class Pinopsida; order Cupressales; family Cupressaceae; genus Cupressus; species Cupressus sempervirens. The sequence continues at coordinate 265,453,669 of CM053788.1, read as the reverse complement.
AAAGACTTCTTGGTTTTAAAAGAAACTTCTCCCACTGCTTTGTCGTCTTTGTCTTTGCTAGACAATGACTTGTCAATGTCTTGTCATTTTTCCAAAATTCTTTATCAATCCTACTTTCCTTTCATTGCAACCATCTGTCCAAGTTGGTTCCCTTTCTCTGTCCTTTCAATTTTGCTAATGTTTATTACATTAAATTGTCTTTTCATGGAAATAACCCAATTTCTCATTACCGCTAATTTCTCCTCTTCTTGGACGAGCTTCACACTCCCTCTGTCAGCCAATACGATTCTCATTCTCTTGTTTTTATTAAGAAATAAAATTTAATAACTCGGTGCCTTGACCTTTCACATTCATTCTCCCATTCAGCTGCTTGGGTATGAATATTGTGAGTCTTCAGATCATTGTTTCTGCAAGGAAAGAAGCGGCTCATTTAATATTTTCTTTTATGATTGATCGCAAACCAACTGCTTTCTCTTTTTCATTAGGTTCGGTAAATTTAGTGTGTCTTCCTACATGAGGATTATGATGACCAATAGTTTCCATGTCTGTGTCTCCCATTTATACAGCAAGAGTGACTGAACTCCTTATCATCCAAAACATCTTCACATGAATCTATTGATAGTCGTGCAGAACTTGAACTTGCTTTTTTCTGGTGTATATAGAGTATGCTATTCATATCATTAAATACCTTGTAAATCTTTTCAGCTTTCAACCTACAACCCCATAGCTTTAGCCTCCTCTGCAATGTCTGGGAAAAGATTGCCAACTTTGCAGAGCTCAAACATGCTCAATGAATTTATACTAGCACATCTCAGACCTGTTTTACAACATTTAGATTTTTTAAACACTGAACTGAGTCACTTGCTGCAAAGATCTCTCAAATACTTGAGACACTTTAGATGAAGCATCTTCAGATGCTTTCTGATCATATTTTCTCCAAAATTAGGGAAGACTTAGCATTCATGAGATAACAGTTCTTGTGAAACGGAATGGAGAAATGCTGACACAAACCAAAACATGAAAAAGCAAACCATTATTTTTTTGGTTGATGCTGATCGACAATCCCCCAGGATGCTCCTGCATCATCTTAACACTTGATTGCCTCAAGAAAGGACTTTCTAAGAAACCCTATGATATTAGGAGGGATTTATTTACATTGTATACTTAGATTCCATTTCACATTGAAGTCTTGGATCAAGAAGTTATGGAACCCAATATTTCAAATCAGGCAAGTCAAGCTAGGAGTCAGGACACTAGAATCTGTTTTCGTTGCCTTCAGCACAATGATCTCAATTCATTTAATCTGTGCTACAGTACATGTTATTTTATGAGACTTGTTCAACAATTTTCTTATGGTGCATGTTCAACAACATTTTTATGGTGCAATGTCTGAAACCCCTCTAAACATGCTTCAGCTGCTTGGACAAAATTAAGATACGCCCAAAAATGGGGACCAATATTGTTTATCAAATATGCAACCAATGTGAACCAGACATTATCTATGAAATCAGGATGACCTCTATCTAGAGATCAAATCCAATAATGATGTAACATTGGAGGCCAAAGACAAAATCAATTATATCAAACAATTTTTCATCTGTTCCAGATGGAGTCTCGGGATTTTAATCATTTGGAAACTTATTTACTTGAACCTTATTTGTTCAGAAAATTTTATGCTTGTATATTAGCAATGATCTATCTAGAGGCTTCTAAGATTTTTTGAAATGACGTCATCTTCTTGTGGAGGATCCAGTATTAACCACTCTACGTCTTTCCTATAATGCTTGAGGTTAGCTTACAATATGTGACTACAGTAGTGACTAAGCAAAAGAACAAATCTTAATATATTCTCTTAAAATCAATTTCCTGCAGTTGTGCACTGGTAGTTAAATATGTCTACAAGATTCACTTATCTAAATTCTCTGCAATTAAACCACCCATTTTACGTTTTTGTTTTATCTCTTTCTTATTTATCTATTTCAGCAATGCCCTTTCCTTTTAAGTACTTCTATTTCCTTTTTAAGAATCATAATATCAAAATACCACTTCAATTCAATTCCTTGGCTTCTACAGTACCAGCAATATGGCTTTAGTAAATTGAATAGATCATTAAGGATTCTAGGGTATTTACTTATTGTCATCCAGAACTACAGAGTGGCAGTGCCATTTTCTGTTTTAATTGATAACTTTATTTGCAAATGCTCTATTCAATTTATCATCAAACTTGTAGAAAAATGATAATTTGGTACTTCTAGATACACATTAAAGCATATATGTTCTGTGTGTACAGGCCAGCACTGGGGGTCCTATATTTTCTGGACCAAGCATCTCTCCAGCCATGCCCTCACAAGTATGTATTAATTTTTCTCCATTAAATAAATAAAATTATATAAAGGAAAAACATATTTATTGACAGTAAAAACAAGAGAGCACATATTATAAAAGGAAACAGGTTAGAAATAAAATAAAATTGATGTTGGAGCAGTAGGAAGTGACAATATGAGCTGATTGCAAAGATTGGAAAAAAAGGCTTGCTCTTCCATAACACCCATCTTGCTATACTTTTCAAAAAGAAAATCCAATTTAATATTTACTTTTATAAAATCTCGTCTTATCTGATCTTGACTTGTTCAAGAGTAAGTCTGATCTTATCTAGACTTTGTAAATAGCAAACCTGTTTATTAGTGTTGATCTTATCCTTACCAATGCCAAATCAAATCAAATATTTTTACTATCTTTGGTTGATGCTACTGATTAAACTGTAATATGATGAACATCTTTTGTACAGTTGATTTATCTGCTGACCAAACAAGGTTTTGGTGTATACAAAATACTCTTTGCAAAAAAAACATTCCTGTCACAGATTTTCATAAACAGTTGTAAGGACAGAATTAAAATCATATTTATGTCAATGGTCACATGATAAACCATATACAGAGTCTAGCTTTAACAAAAGAATAAGCAATGATCAAATGTGAGCACGTGAGAAAGTACATATTGTTTTTAGATGTAAATCACCTGTTTGATCATGACTGATGTATTGGCTAGAGCAGAGCATTTTCAATGATAATATCAATGTGATGAGCTCCACTGGCTCAATCTCTAAACATTCTGTCAGTTGACCTTTTTTCAAAAATTTTGCACGTTTGAATTTTTCAAGTGTTTTAAAGTCTAAAACTTTTAATCAGTTTTGCAAATAACAGGCAAATGTATGCAAACAAATTGCAGCAACCCTACTCTCTTCACAGTTCTCACGAACAAATGCAAACCGACTCAAAAGGCAAGCATAACATGATGAATTGATTTCGTGAGGCACCTTTATATAATCTCTCTCACTTGGTTCCATTGTGGCTTTTTCTTTTCAGATAAAAGATATTTCCTTTTTACTTATGGTGTTGACCTTGATTTATAATATTTAATATGCCCCGCTTTAAAACAAGTCATTGAATGCGTCATGATCAAATGACATCAATTGGCTCATTCACTTTATTATCTTATTATTGGCCTTTATAACATACTATTAATATAGTATGACTTTATTAACAATAAAATAATCATAGGCATATGATAGACATCCATGTGCCCTACCAAAAGTAGGAGCTTTGCAAAACTTAGTATAAATAGTAAGTCCTTGAATAACTACTCCATTCAATACCACAAATCTATTTAGGCGCTCTATTAAAGATAGAAATCTTGACTTTCCTGAAATAGAAACTCACTATAAATAAAAAGTGTGCCAAATTGATCCAAACAAAGAGCAATCTTGAACACTCGTCCTCTAAAATGGAAATCAACCTCCTGTTTTGTGAATTGAGACTCCCTAACCATATTGCTTAGCATATGAGGGTCATTGATAGGCTAATCCAAACCAAAAACCATGGTGAGCTAAGATGGGGACATTACAATTCACCCTACTTGAAATTTCTTGTCCCCAAGCAATCTCTCATCTCAAACCTCATTGTACTCAACTTGAAGAGAAATCCCAACTCTACCAAGATCCCCCAGATAAGACTGTGCAATGTCCTTGTCATCATCAACCAACTCCTATAACAACGTCATCATCAATACAACCAATAGAATTTACCCAGCTGAAACCATCACAACATTTTTTTGTCGCAAGAACATTAACATCACATGTGAGCAACTTTACAGGCTAGCATGATTTGCCCCCATTACTATGCATGATAAGCTATCTTAGAAACCATCTTGCTCGTGTGTTCCTAAAATGTGCTTCTAGTAAACATCATGTACACATCGATCAAATGTAAACTATATGCACTTCACACCATGTTCACCACTGAAAATTCCTTTGCAAGGTCTATCTAGAACCCTAATGCATTGGTAGGATTGCAAACATTGTAATGTGTGGAAGGCAAACTCGGCCTGAAGGCAATCTTGGCCCGAAGGGGATCTCTGTCCGGAGCCATTCTCAACCCGAAGGGGATCTTTGTACGGATGCTTTGAAGGCAATCTCGAGTCCGAGGGGGATCTCGACCCGAAGGCAATGACTTCCCGAAGGGGATCTCTGTACGGATGCTCTGAAGGCAATCTTGGCCCGAAGGCAATTGCTCTGATACCACTGTAATGTTCCCTAGTTCGCACTTACACCAAATTTCACAAGAGAGTACATGTACGGTGAAGAGGGAATCAACCCAAGGCATATGGAAGTGAGGTCGTGACCGTAGGACAAAGAAGAGATGGGAATTTCGTACCCCCTGGGACAAATAGTCCATATGGTTAGTGCAGACAGGTGTATGGTATGGAGGTGCAGTATGATTGTATGGCCTTGAGGGTGTACAATGGTGACTAGGCCAATGGCGTACAGTGAGAGGGGTGTTTGTACAATACAATAGAAAGTCGTACGGTAGGCGAGTGAGGGATGGAGAGTACGGCAGAAAAGAGTGGAGTTGAAGTGTACAAAGGTGGATGAAGAGTATCCATTCAGGGCAAGAAGAAGAGGGGGGAGGGGGCAGTTGTATGGTGATGAGAGAGAGGGTACACCGTGTGGAAGTCTTACCAGGTGTCTTAACAGGCCCGTACTCAGGATCTTAGGGGTAGTGATGGTGGAGGAAGTGCACAGACTGAGAAACTTCAATAGTGTCGAACCCAAGAGAAATAATAATTTAGATACCAATAATACTTGCTACATAAATGTGCTCGAAACACGATAATTTGCAATGTATGCCAAGAATATAAATTATATTTGCAAATAAAGATGGTGCTCCGATTTGCCAAATCCGAGCAAAGTGATATAGAGAATGGAATAGGGTGAGGGTTGAAGCCCACAAAAACCGAAATAACAAGTAGGGAAGATCTTCCACTTCCGAAATGGCGAATAACAGAGTATTCCAATAGGAATTTGCATGTCATGAGCCCTAATATTAATAGATAATGACTATAGAATATACACTAATATGATAATTTAAGTTCAAATGAAAGGACTTTTTATAATATACATATTGAATCTCACAATATATTTTCTCAATTCATTATTTATTCTTTAATAACAATCATACATGAATAATATTACTTATAATTGTAAATGATCAAGCAATAAAGGACATACTTGTTATTAAATCATTCATAGTCAACTCTATCTACAGAAGAACCAGTGACCATACAATATAATAATAATGATATTATATTATTATTATAATAGAACGAAAGCTACAAGGGTTACGTCCCTTCATTACAAACCATATAAATATATCTACGCAAGTAAAAAGGGGGACTATCGGCCATTATCGACATGGAACCCCGTGCATAGATGGGAATAAACTAGACTAACTTTTGTCCTATGTGGATGCCACAGGGGAAAATAGGAATAAAAATGGACACATCAAATAATAAGGGACAACCAAAGAAAAAGCTCGATCTGCAAGGAGTGTCAAATACAATGCCATGTAAGTAAAGTTTGTACTGCCATCATAGGACATGAACATCTTATCGAACATCATAGCATCGAATAAGAAAAACATTAATTGGAATGCAAAACAAGTAAACCACCAATAAACACAGAAAGTTATAAGTTCAAAACATAAAAATTACCACCAATCAAGCAATAGACAATAAGGAGTGAAAAAAGTTTACTTATCAGTCGATGTGACCTATCATAGTCACGTGCTGGAGTCTGCAAGTACAAATCAATCCATTGTATCTTTGTTGGTAATAAGATTTATTTCATACTCCTAGGCATAGAAGGTGAGTCGATGAATAAATCAAGGTATGTAACTTACTCTTGTTTGTTATATTATATATATTTAGAAATTGATATTATAAGATATATCAAAAAGTAATTATCCAATTGATATTATAATTTATGTAAATCAATATGGGTCATTCAAGATAGTAATTTGTAGTATTGTTATGAAATATGATTATAAGTATAGAATTGAGTATAAACATATATTGATAATATAATATCTATCTAATGTGATTATAATTTGTTCTTTTACAAAGAGTCTAATATAATAACTAATATTATTAGTAAATGATAGATAAGCCTATAATAACCTTAGTATTTGTTATGTGCTATATGGAAATATGGATGTTATCTAGAATTACTAATGAAGTTCAGTAAAGATACTTACAAGTTGTCTCGCATATGATTAATTATATCAAGATTTGACTTTCAGAGTCTCATATTCTTTTTATAATTATTCTAAGATGACCAAGCAGAAGGGATCATCACATCGCAATTAAATAAAATAATCCAAATCGCATACCAACTACTACCTACATGTCGTGCTTAAATACCCTTCAGAGGAACTACCAAGGATTTACAACGATAGCCGACGACAATACCTAGGGAAACAATTAAATAAAAATGGGTTCGAGATATACTAAATCAATCGGAACCACAAATACAAATATTAACTTGGGCCCCATATTTATTAATTAAAGTAACTAATTAAAGGTCCTTTTATTATATTATTTAAATTCTGAAACCAATTAATTCATTAATTTAATTTAATTATTACATTAAAATTTGGGGACATGACAAATCCTCGTTGTCCAAAGATTGCTTGCCCTTAAGCAATTTTTCATCAGAAGAAAAAGCCAACAACTCCAGGGTCCCAAATCAAATGCCCAAGTGAGATGGTGAAATGGCATCAATTCTCTGTAGCATCACATTGCCATCAAACTTTTGTTGCACCTCTCTAATATAAATATTGGCATGTCTTGAGTCGTCAGGATTCCAAAGATGCCAATCATAAAATACATCAATGTCATTATGTTCATCAATCTATTCTGGAACTCATAACTTAGGCAGACTCTATTGCTCTCGCGTGAAAGTCCCTCACACAGAAAGCTTGCAGTTATACATATCTTGAGCACGGTTGGAGGATAGACTCCATCATCAATCAACTGTAGCAATTATTCCTGCAAACAACCTTCGCCTCATTCTCTAGGTTCATGATTCCATTTATGTGACTACGGATTATTATCCATGTTATCCTGAATATTATCATCCTTGCTCTCATCCCACATACTGAGAGCATTATGGGGGTTCACTTCAACATTGATTTTATTGTCAGCACCAGGATCCCAAACCAAGCACGCAGGTGAGATGCGTGAATTGTCATCAAACCTCCCTTGTACCACATTATTGTGAGGCATCTGTTATGCCCCTTTGATATAAACATTGTCGTGCCCTTCAACAAGATCCCGTTGACGCAAATCGAGGAGTCTTTCACATTATTATGTTCAAAAATCTCTTTGGGTGTGGTCATACACATAGATGTCGATACTAGCACAAACTTAGCCACTGACACAATCACAACAACCACTATTATATTCCTGATGGACGAAACCTTGACGAAGAGAGTCTTGATGGTGAGAATGTCAGCAAAGGGGAGCTCAGTCATGAGTACCTCAGTGACAGGAACCTTGGCAAAAGGTGTCACAACAACGAGAGCCTTAGCGAAGAATACCTCAATGAAGGGAACCTCGATGAGAGTAACTCAGCGAAGGGAACCCCAACCATGAGTACCTCGACGAAGGGAGCCTTGGCAAAGAAAGCCTCGATGGAGAGTACCTCAGTGACAAACAAAATTTTAGCTACGGATAAAACCACAACGGCACATAGAATGATGGATAGAGCCTCGATAGCAAGCAATGTCTCAATGGCAATAGACAACTATTGCGATGGATGCAGCCACAATGACAGACACACAATGATGACGGAGACAGCCATGATGACATTGACAAGCACAACTATAGCGAGGGACACAAACTCGCCAACAACCATAGACTTGGTGTCGGTGATGGACACGATGGTGATGGGCATGATGACAGACTTGGCAACAGACACAGTGGCGGTAACGACAATAGACACAATGAAAAGACGAACATGGTGATGGTGACAACAACAGATACAATGACGGTGACAAAAACAGACACAACTACAATGATAGACATGGCAACGGTGATGGCAACAAACACAACTATGGTGACGAATACAACCACAATGATGGACATGACCACGACGATGGACATAGCTTCGATGACAAATGCACAACCTTAGCAACAAACACGACCTCAATGACGGACACAGCCTTGATGTCAGATTTAGCCTCGGCAACAAACACAGCTTCTATGATGGACACAACCTCAGCAACTGATAGAACCTCCATGACAGATAGTGCCTTAGTGACGGGCACAACTTCGATGATGGGCACAACTTGATCCGTCCATGTCTTCACAAGATCCATACAAGTAACATCTTCATTTTTTAGGTGTTCTCCCCATGTTGGTATAGTAGAAAGATTTAGCAAATCCTCCTGGAGCCTATAATCATGCCTTCATTCTCCTTACACAATGCATCACCCTTATCGTTGTCATCCATTTTCTCCCACTTGTGCAAATGAGATATTAGTTTCTCTTCACAATGCTTGAAAACGTTAGTGACCAGTCTATATGTTTCTATAGAGGGGACACATTCTAGATTACGAACAACACATAACATAGATGCAAAGGGTTGGGATATTTAATCCATCTCTTCAATACACGAAATTGTAAGACTCTCCATAGCAAGTGAATCTTAGTATCATGATCTTCCTTGATGGTGACCAAGAAGTGATGAAACATATCATGGACAAAATTTTGCAATTCGAGATCTAAGAGGAGGTTACTTACTTTAACATTTTCACAATTCTCCAATATTGTAGATCTCCTAACAAAAGGGTCACTACTGAAGTCATCAAGACTCTAAAAGCTGTCAACTATCAAATGCGATATCTCTATCATGGTGTTATCATCACACGGTGCTTTGGGAGCCAAAATTCTCAAGACCTCGGTGAGACATGTTGCAACTGCTAACCTTTTTTCCTTGTCATGGTGTCTCAAAAGCGTGGGTTGACTTTAGGCATCCTTAATTGGTGAGAGGATTCTCTGTATAAATCTTGAAGGTAATTGGTTCACCTTACACAAACATACTTCCAATATATCTGATGGAAGATCAACAACCTCACTAAGTTATTTGTCAATCTTTTGTAGTGCCTTCAACCACCACTCTCCATCGTTGTTCGGTGCCACAGTGTGATCCAAATATCAAAATCTCTCAATCATCCCAGCAAGCTAGCAAGATCACCAGCTCTGATACCATTTTAATGTCCCGAAGGCTAACTTGGCCTGAAGGCGATCTCAACCCGAAGGCAACCTCATCCTGAAGGGGATCTCTGACCGGAGGCGATCTCGACCCTTCACACTGTACGGATGCTCCAAAGGCAATCTTGGCCCGAAGGGGATCTCTGTACGAATGTTCTGAAGGAAATCTCGGCCCAAAGGCAATTGCTCTAATACCACTGTAATGTTCCCTAGTTTGCACTTACACCAAATTTCACAGGAGAGTACATGTATGTTGAAGAGGGAATCAACCCAAGGTATATGGAAGTGAGGTCATGACCGTAGGACAAAGAAGAGATGGGAAGTTTGTACCCCCCCAGGACAAATAGTCTATATGGTTAATGCAAACAAGTGTACAATACGGAGGTGTAGTATGACCGTACATCCTTGAGGGTGTATGGTGGTTAGCAGGCCAGTGGCATATGGTGAGAGGGGTGTCTGTACAATATGATAGCAAGCCGTATGGTAAGCAAGTGAGGGGATGGTTGTGTGCGGTGGAAAAGGGTGGAGTTGAAGCATACAGATGTGGATGAAGGGTATCTGTTCAAAGCAAGGAGAAGAGGAGGGGGCGGTTGTATTATGATGAGAGAGAGAGTACACCATGTGGAAGTCTTACTGGGTGTCTTAACAAGCCCGTACTCAAGATCTTGGGGGCAATGAAGGTGGAGGAAGTGCACAGAGTGAGAAATTTTAGTGGTCTCGAATCCAATGGAAATAATAATTAGATACCAGTAATACTTGCTACATAGACGTGCTCCAAACACCATAATTTGCAATGTGTGCCAAGAATGTAAATTATATTTGCAAATAAAGATGGTGCTTCGATTTGCCAGATCTGAGCAAAGTGATACGAAGAACGGAATAGGGTGAGGGTTGAAGCCCATCGAAACCAAGATAGCCAAGTAGGGAAGATCTTTCACTTCTGAAATGGCGAACAACAGAGAATTCCAATAGGAATTCGTAGTACAAATAAAATAATCCAAATTGCATACCAACTACTACCTACATGTCGTGCTTAAATACCCTTCAGAGGAACTACCGAGGGTTTACAAAGATAGCCGACAACAATACCTATGGAAACAATTAAATAAAAATGGGTCCAAGATATACTAAATCAATCGGAACCACAAATACCTAAGTTTCCATATTCGGTCTTCTAGCACCAAAATCACAAGTCAATTCGTTGCACATTCATATTCGGTTTGAAGTCAGCTCCAAATCGATATTTTACAAGGAATTTGGTGCAAATTTGGACAAAGGGACCCTAGTCAAATTTTTAATCATCTGCAACGAATTTGGACCAGTCAACATGCACCCAAAACAAATTTAGATCAATTTCAGTGAATTTCAAATGCATGTCGTGACGTTGTGGTTAAGACTACTTTGAGAATCTATAATCAATGCATTTCTTGGTTCAAAATGAGACGTCAAAGCTCAGAAAATTAACACGTGAATCTTGCAGAGTGAAGATGGAATCTTTCAAGTTTAAGTCTTTTGTCTTCTATTTGCAAAGTAGTCTGGAAAATGAGAGGACTGCTAAACTTTTCTTCTGTATCTTAACCCACTTACAAACAACAAACATAAGTATAGTTAATTAAAAAAAGGTTGAAAATTAGCATTTAGTTTTTCTTTCGTACTCTTTACTTTGTGAGTGAAGATTCAAGAAATGACGATGAAAAAAAATTAGAGTTGTGGAAGTTTTGTTAAGGCGACAATGAATACTTCCTATTGTCCAATTTGGAAAATAAGAGGAAAATTATTTTCAACAAAATTAGAGTTGTTATCTCACCTTTCTTATAATCTATGGACATTGGATAGTCTAGTTTTGTCATGTGTTATTAAAATTTGCGTCCATTTTATTTCATATCTTTTTCTAGACATTAGAGGAATAATGCATTAGTTTATTTTATGTTTAACAGATACAAATTTATTTAAGAATTTTAATCTTTATCAATTTTTATTATAAATAAAAAAAATTTAAAAAAAAATATCAAAAAATAAGAATTGTAAAAAGGTATGATTTAGTTTGTATTCTTATTTTTCTCTGTCCATCATATTTTTAAGTGTTTTAGCCTTTTAGGGTTCTCATTTAGTTAATATATGTGGTGGTGTATATTTCTAAGTTTCTTTAATATTAGCATAGTGGTGTATGAACTTATTTTCTGCAGCATATATTTACATATATATAATTTTTTTAGTAAAAAAATTTGGTTGCGGACGAACCTGAACCCAGCCCAAAAAAAATTGAGCAAATTTCAAACTCGAATGCCGAACCCACATCTGATTTGGCAACTTAGACAAATACAAATATTATTAACTTGGACCCAATATTTATTAATTAAAGTAACTAATTAAAGGTTCTTTTATTATATTATTTAAATTTTGGGACCAATTAATTAGTTAATTAAATTAAATTATTACATTAAAATTTGGGGACATGACAAACATCGTGAAGACTCGTCTCAGGTGAGTGTTCAACATCAATGTCAAAGAGAGGATTGTCATATGGCAATAGTTACTCCATCTCAAATAAGGGATTGTTCACAAAGTGAACCTTACCTCTATGCTGATTAGAACTGTATATCCTTGAACTATCAAAGAAATGATATGTGCCATTTTCCTCCTGTACCATATCATGTTCCTCTATCACCTTCCCTTCTCCCTAAATAGAGAAAGAGCGTAAACTCCCCTTTGTGATTCCCCTCAACTCATGCCTCCTTCCTTGATACTTAAATCTCATCTCCATTAATAGAAGGTTGAGGATGAACTCTTCAATATCCCAAAGCCACTACGTACCCAACACCCAAGTTGGCTACATAGAAATCAACTTGTAGCTTGTAGACATTAAATAAAAGAATGAGATTGCATATGCTTCTCGTACAGGAGAAGGTAAAACCATTTGCCACTCTGTCACAGAATTGAGTGAAGTCCTCTGTCCAAAGTCTACACCTACTAACAAATCCATCGTCAATTAAATCATGTAACCTCAGTATCAAGTATGGAAATGCACCATTGTTCATCCACTAGACCCCTGATTTTGAAAGTTGCATGTGGTATAGTGATAGATAATGCCAATGGATAGTTTGGCATCAAAACCAAACTCGAGAGAGGATTTCCAAGCCTCATAAACATAAAATCTAGTTGGCTAATGTGAATTTTCAGCTTCATCATCATACTAAACCCACATAGAAAGGCTATCTTTTCCCTTAGGCTTTAAAGGGAAGGTGTGTTCATAATCATGGGGTTCTTTGGTCCAATAACATACTTGTTTCTTTTGTAAATCTTCGTGAGTTGCCTCATCATATTTTTGTACTAATTTCTTTTTTGATCAACAACTTGTGGGTGATCCTCCTCTAAAGATATAGTGGTAAATTTGAGTTGAGATTGCCTCTTAGGAGCTGCAAGCTCCATGCTTCTAGCCTTTTTAATGGCCCCATGTGGGAAAGGCGGATTAAAATCCTTAAGCCAACCCCTCAAATGCTCTTGAAGACCCTCAGTAAATAGCACTACCAAACATCTCTTTGTCACATCTGGAACCATCACATCAAGCCTCTAAAACTTAATAATGAAAGAATCCAAATTGGCCACCTATATAAGATGAGCAAGATCTAAAGTGGTAGATTTAAGTTGAGATTGCCTCTTAGGAGCTGCAAGCTCCATGCTTCTATCCTTTTTAATGGCCCCATGTGGGAAAGGTGGATTAAAATCCTTAAGCCAACCCCTCAAATGCTCTTGATGACCCTCAGTAAATAGCATTACCAAACATCTCTTTGTCACATCTAGAACCATCACATCAAGCCTCTAAAACTCAATAATGAAAGAATCCAAATTGCCCACCTATATAAGATGAGCAAGATCTCAAATATATGACTCTAGATCTATTTTGTTCAAACGCTCAACCAATCCATTAGAGAACTCCTGATAAGAGGTAATAAGATTGTTGCAAGGTGACCATCCTATGATGCCACCACTTGTGTGTTGTGCCATCTAGATGCAATGTTGCAAACTTAATTGCATCGTATTAAGTTTATTAATTTAAGTTCTAGCAGTGACCTTCCCTTTGCCATTAAACATAAGAAGAGTGAGCTTACTACTAGTGGCATGTTTAAGGTCATCATTTTGGTTCCTTAATCTTCTTTCCTACCTAGGCCTATTGTGCTCTCTCCTCTTGGTCATGAACCTATCAAACGACAAATGATCTTTGGCTCTTTGTGGCAATGCAACTCACTCATCATACATGGCCAAAATATCGTGAGCAAAAGCTCCACCTTTCACTTCCTCTATACTCCCTATCTCAAATTTGCTCCTCAAGAACTTGGGATGTGTAGGCTTGTCATAGGTGCCTATGGAACTCCTCTTAGTCTAGGGGTCCTAACTGCACACTATTATGCTCTTCTTTGTCCTGGTTTTTCTTTATGGGAAAAAACATTTGTTTTATGGGTGTGGTAAGCTGAAATATCCCAATATGATATTTTGACCAGTTTTTTAACCACATGAATTTAAACATAAAATTTTCATGCAAAAGTAATTGCTGTTTATCAACATTTAATTTTAAATTAGGGATATATTTTTCCCTCAAAATAGCTAAACCATTACAGCCATGTTTTTTTCCCAAACAATCTTGAAATACCTCTATCAATTTCCCCCAACTATGAATTCCATTGCAAAACCATCTTCCAAAAACGAATTGGGTTTCCATCTAATCTGCTAAGAGAATCCAATGGTTTCTATCCTCAGGAAACTAGATCTGAAATAAGAAGCTCTCAAAGCTCTACAATAAGGAACGAAATAACTGAGCATAATGAGAATGAGCCTCTCAATGTTCTTTTAAAGCACAACCCTGTGGTGCTTATTTTTCCCTTATGCATGTGTCTTCATATTTCTTGTAATGTCCTTTGTCCATTCTTATGGAATATGGGACTAACTTTTTCAAAATTCAATTACAAGAGACTTTTTTTATTAATTCATATTTAAAAGAGTTTGGATGATTTTATGTTTCATAGATGAATAGCAGTAGAAATTAATTTGAAAACACACACATTATTAGGTTATTCTGAGAAGAAAAACATTGGTCATTTTGATACATCTATTGGGTTTATCTCTAATGAATGTCATAAGATAGATACAATGTTTGATATGCGACTCATGTTGTCCTCAAATTTGAGATTACAAAATTGAGGCAACCCTACACAATTTCCTTGTGAATTCATAAGTATAGCCTCTTTCTTTTAACGTATTGGTAAAGTGTCATTAAGGAAATTTGTTATCCCTGAATTGTACTCATGCATTTTTTTTAAAGGTTTTTGTCAATTTTAATTCCCAAATGTTTGTAAGAAACTTTTTTCCTCTTATTGCAAACACTTGATTTTTTATAAACTTTAATGTCTTTTGTTTGTTTTTCTTCTTCTTGTAAATAGTTTTTAGTCTTCTTTTTGCCTTATGATAATAGCCCTTGCAATCCCGCACATTTCGAGATAACTTAGGCCTCAAACGGAGTTGTTTACCTCAAATGTGAAGTAAAAGCTGGGGTTTTTCAAAGTGACAACACATCGTGATTAAAAAGCCTCAAAAAGTGGTCTTTTATTGGCAATTACACAAAATAAAATTATATTTAATATTTAAAGTGGATTTTGATATCTATTTTAAAATTTCAGCTCATTCTGAGTTGATTTGACCATAGTTTTTAATGTTTTAATGAAAATTGGCCTTTTCAAGTGACAACCTAGGTTGGAGATGTCCCAAACCAAGCAGCAAGAGTAAACACATGGAAGCATAACACAAAACAGATAGGAAATGAAAAAATTCAATTGATTGTATGTAGATCTAATGGAATTTGATTGCAATATGTCCGGCATAAGGCCTACCTGAATTGTACTCATGCATTTTTTTTGCAGGTTTTTGTCAATTTTAATCCCCAAATGTTTGTAAGAAACATTTTTTCTCTTATCGCAAACACTTGATTTTTTATTAACTTTAATGTCTTTTGTTTGTTTTTCTTCTTCTTGTAAATAGTTCTGAGTCTTCTTTTTGCCTTATGATAATAGCCCCTTGTAGTCCCGCACATTTCGAGATAACTTAGGCCTCAAACGGAGTTGTTCAGCTCAAGTGTGAAGGAAAAGGTGGGGTTTTTCAAAGTGACAACACATCGTGATTAAAAAGCCTCAAAAAGTGGTTTTTTATTGGCAATTACACAAAATAAAATTATATTTAATATTTAAAGTGGATTTTGATATCTATTTTAAAATTTCAGCTCATTCTGAGTTGATTTGACCATAGTTTTTAATGTTTTAATGAAAATTGGCCTTTTCAAGTGACAAGCTAGGTTGGAGATGTACCAAACCAAGCAGCAAGAGTAAACACATGGAACCATAACACAAAACAGATAGGAAATGAAAAAATTCAATTGATTGTATGTAGATCTAATGGAATTTGATTGCAATATGTCGGGCATAAGGCATACCTGAATTGTACTCTCATGCATTTTTTTTGAAGGTTTTTGTCAATTTTAATCCCCAAATGTTTGTAAGAAACTGTTTTTCTCTTATTGCAAACACTTGATTTTTTATTAACTTTAATGTCTTTCATTTTTTTTTCTTCTTCTTGTAAATAGTTTTGAGTCTTCTTTTTGCCTTATGATAATAGCCCTTGCAGTCCCGCACATTTCGAGATACCTTAGGCCTCAAATGGAGTTGTTTAGCTCAAGTGTGAAGGAAAAGGTGGGGTTTTTCAATGTGACAACACATCGTGATTAAAAAGCCTCAAAAAGTGGTCTTTTATTGGCAATTACACAAAATAAAATTATATTTAATATTTAAAGTGGATTTTGATATCTATTTTAAAATTTCAGCTCATTCTGAGTTGATTTGACTATAGTCTTTAATGTTTTAATGAAAATTGGCCTTTTCAAGTGACAAGCTAGGTTGGAGATGTCCCAAACCAAGCTGCAAGAGTAAACACATGGAAGCATAACACAAAAGGAAATGAAAAAATTCAATTGATTGTATGTAGATCTAATGGAATTTGATTGCAATATGTCGGGCATAAGGCCTACCTGAATTGTACTCTCATGCATTTTTTTTGAAGGTTTTTGTCAATTTTAATCCCCAAATGTTTGTAAGAAACTTTTTTTCTCTTATTGCAAACACTTGATTTTTTATTAACTTTAATGTCTTTTGTTTGTTTTTCTTCTTCTTGTAAATAGTTTTGAGTCTTCTTTTTGCCTTATGATAATAGCCCTTGCAGTGCCGCACATTTCGAGATAATTTAGGCCTCAAATGGAGTTGTTTAGCTCAAGTGTGAAGGAAAAGGTGGGGTTTTTCAAAGTGACAACACATTGTGATTAAAAAGTCTCAAAAAGTGGTCTTTTATTGGCAATTACGCAAAATAAAATTACATTTAATCTTTAAAGTGGATTTTGATATCTATTTTAAAATTTCAGCTCATTCTGAGTTGATTTGACCACAGTTTTTAATGTTTCAATGAAAATTGGCCTTTTCAAGTGACAAGCTAGGTTGGAGATGTCTGAAACCAAGCAGCAAGAGTAAACACATGGAAGCATAACACAAAACAGATAGGAAATGAAAAAATTCAATTGATTGTATGTAGATCTAATGGAATTTGATTGCAATATGTCCGGCATAAGGCCTACCTGAATTGTACTCTCATGCATTTTTTTTAAGGTTTTTGTCAATTTTAATCCCCAAATGTTTGTAAGAAACTTTTTTTCTCTTATTGCAAACACCTTATTTTTTATTGACTTTAATGTCTTTTGTTTGTTTTTCTTCTTCTTGTAAATAGTTTTGAGTCTTCTTTTTGCCTTATGATAATAGCCCTTGCAGTCCCGCACATTTCGAGATAACTTAGGCCTCAAACGGAGTTGTTTAGCTCAAGTGTGAAGGAAAAGGTGGGGTTTTTCAAAGTGACAACACATCGTGATTAAAAAGTCTCAAAAAGTGGTCTTTTATTGGCAATTACACAAAATAAAATTATATTTAATATTTAAAGTGGATTTTGATATCTATTTTAAAATTTCAGCTCATTTTGGGTTGATTTGACCATAGTTTTTAATATTTTAATGAAAATTCGCCTTTTCAAGTGAAAAGCTAGGTTGGAGATATCCCAAACCAAGCAGCAAGAGTAAACACATGGAAGCATAACACAAAACAGATAGGAAATGAAAAAATTCAATTGATTGTATGTAGATCTAATGGAATTTGATTGCAATATTTCAGGCATAAGGCCTACCTGAATTGTACTCTCATGCATTTTTTTTGAAGGTTTTTGTCAATTTTAATCCCCAAATGTTTGTAAGAAACTTTTTTTCTCTTATTGCAAACACTTAATTTTTTATTAACTTTAATGTCTTTTGTTTGTTTTTCTTCTTGTAAATAGTTTTGACTCTTCTTTTTGCCTTATGATAATAGCCCTTGCAGTCCTGCACATTTCGAGATAACTTAGGCCTCAAACGGAGTTGTTTAGCTCAAGTGTGAAGGAAAAGGTGTGGCTTTTCAAAGTGACAACACATCATGATTAAAAAGCCTCAAAAAGTGGTCTTTTATTGTCAATTACACAAAATAAAATTATATTTAATTTTTAAAGTGGATTTTGATATCTATTTTAAAATTTCAGCTCGTTCTGAGTTGATTTGACCATAGTCTTTAATGTTTTAATGAAAATCGGCCTTTTCAAGTGACAAGCTAGGTTGGAGATGTCCGAAACCAAGCAGCAAGAGTAAACACATGGAAGCATAACACAAAAGAGATAGGAAATGAAAAAATTCAATTGATTGTATGTCGATCTAATGGAATTTGATTGCAATTTGTCGGGCATAAGGCGTACCTGAATTGTACTCATGGATTTTTTTTGAAGGTTTTTGTCAATTTTAATCCCCAAATGTTTGTAAGAAACTTTTTTTCTCTTATTGCAAACACTTGATTTTTTATTAACTTTAATGTCTTTTGTTTGTTTTTCTTCTTCTTGTAAATAGTTTTGAGTCTTTTTTATGCCTTATGATAATAGCCCTTGCAATCCCGCACATTTCGAGATAACTTAGGCCTCAAACGGAGTTGTTTAGCTCAAGTGTGAAGGAAAAGGTGGGGTTTTTCAAAGTGACAACACATCGTGATTAAAAAGCCTCAAAAAGTGGTCTTTTATTGGCAATTACACAAAATAAATTTATATTTAATATTTAAAATGGATTTTGATATCTATTTTAAAATTTCAGCTCATTTTGAGTTGATTTGACCATAGTCTTTAATGTTTTAATGAAAATTGGCCTTTCCAAGTGACAAGCTAGGTTGGAGATGTCCCAAACCAAGCAGCAAGAGTAAACACATGGAAGCATAACACAAAACAGATAGGAAATGAAAAAATTCAATTGATTGTTTGTAGATCTAATGGAATTTGATTGCAATATGTCGGGCATAAGGTCTACCTAAATTGTACTCTCATGCATTTTTTTTGAAGGTTTTTGTCAATTTTAATCCCTAAATGTTTGTAAGAAACTTTTTTTTCTCTTATTGAAAACACTTGATTTTTTATTAACTTTAATGTCTTTCATTTGTTTTTCTTCTTCTTGTAAATAGTTTTGAGTCTTCTTTTTGCCTTATGATAATAGCCCTTGCAGTCTCGGACATTTCAAGATAACTTAGGCCTCAAACGGAGTTGTTTAGCTCAAGTGTGAAGGAAAAAGGTGGGGTTTTTCAAAGTGACAACACATCGTGATTAAAAAGCCTCAAAAAGTGGTATTTTATTGGCAATTACACAAAATAAAATTATATTTAATATTTAAAGTGGATTTTGATATCTATTTTAAAATTTCAGCTCATTCTAAGTTGATTTGACTATAGTCTTTAATGTTTTAATGAAAATTGGCCTTTTCAAGTGACAAGCTAGGTTGGAGATGTCCCAAACCAAGCAGCAAGAGTAAACACATGGAAGCATAACACAAAACAGATAGGAAATGAAAAAATTCAATTGATTGTATGTAGATCTAATGGAATTTGATTGCAATATGTCGGGCATAAGGCCTACCTGGATTGTACTCTCATGCATTTTTTTTGAAGGTTTTTGTCAATTTTAATCCCCAAATGTTTGTAAGAAATTTTTTTTCTCTTATTGCAAACACTTGATTTTTTATTAACTTTAATGTCTTTTGTTTGTTTTTCTTCTTCTTGTAAATAGTTTTGAGTCTTCTTTTTGCCTTATGATAATAGCCCTTGCAGTCCCGCACATTTCGAGATAACTTAGGCCTCAAACGGAGTTGTTTAGCTCAAGTGTGAAGGAAAAGGTGGGGTTTCTCAAAGTGACAACACATTGTGATTAAAAAGTCTCAAAAAGTGGTCTTTTATTGGCAATTACACAAAATAAAATTACATTTAATATTTAAAGTGGATTTTGATATCTATTTTAAAATTTCAGCTCATTTTGAGTTGATTTGACCATAGTTTTTATTGTTTTAATGAAAATTGGCCTTTTCAAGTGACAAGATAGGTTGGAGATGTCCCAAACCAGGCAGCAAGAGTAAACACATGGAAGCATAACACAAAACAGATAGGAAATGAAAAAATTCAATTGATTGTATGTAGATCTAATGGAATTTGATTGCAATATTTCAGGCATAAGGCCTACCTGAATTGTACTCTCATGCATTTTTTTTGAAGGTTTTTGTCAATTTTAATCCCCAAATGTTTGTAAGAAACTTTTTTTCTATTATTGCAAACACTTGATTTTTTATTAACTTTAATGTCTTTTGTTTGTTTTTCTTCTTCTTGTAAATAGTTTTGAGTGTTTTGTTTGCCTTATGATAATAGCCCTTGCAGACCCGCACATTTCGAGATAACTTAGGCCTCAAACGGAGTTGTTTAGCTCAAGTGTGAAGGAAAAGGTGGGGCTTTTCAAAGTGACAACACATCGTGATTAAAAAGCCTCAAAAAGTGGTCTTTTATTGTCAATTACACAAAATAAAATTATATTTAGTATTTAAAGTGGATTTTGATATCTATTTTAAAATTTCAGCTCATTCTGAGTTGATTTGACCATAGTCTTTAATGTTTTAATGAAAATCGGCCTTTTCAAGTGACAAGCTAGGTTGGAGATGTCCGAAACCAAGCAGCAAGAGTAAACACATGGAACCATAACACAAAACAGATAGGAAATGAAAAAATTCAATTGATTGTATGTAGATCTAATGGAATTTGATTGCAATATGTCGGGCATAAGGCGTACCTGAATTGTACTCTCATGCATTTTTTTTTGAAGGTTTTTGTCAATTTTAATCCCCAAATGTTTGTAAGAAACTTTTTTTCTCTTATTGTGAACACCTTATTTTTTATTAACTTTAATGTCTTTTGTTTGTTTTTCTTCTTCTTTTAAATAGTTTTGAGTCTTCTTTTTGCCTTATGATAATAGCCCTTGCAGTCCCGCACATTTCGAGATAACTTAGGCCTCAAACGGAGTTGTTTAGCTCAAGTGTGAAGGAAAAGGTGGGGTTTTTCAAAGTGACAACACATCGTGATTAAAAAGCCTCAAAAAGTGATCTTTTATTGGCAATTACACAAAATAAAGTTATATTTAATATTTAAAGTGGATTTTGATATCTATTTTAAAATTTCAGCTCATTTTGAGTTGATTTGACCATAGTCTTTAATGTTTTAATGAAAATTGGCCTTTTCAAGTGACAAGTTAGGTTGGAGATGTCCCAAACCAAGCAGCAAGAGTAAATGCACGGAAGCATAACACAAAACAGATAGGAAATGAAAAAATTCAATTAATTGTATGTAGATTTAATGGAATTTGATTGCAATATGTCGGGCATAAGGCCTACCTGGTTGCAACCTTCTAATTACAACAGGAATCCAACATGAGGGCCATTGATAGGCTAATCTATACCAGCAGCCATGGTGAGCTAAAATGGGGACATTACACCTTTTAGGAAAATAATATTACAAAGCTTAGGTTTCCAATTAAAATATAACATAAACAGCTTTACAATGAGCTACTACACTAAGTTGCACTTTTAATATTCATCGTTATTAGACAAGTTAAGTGAATTAGCTAAATAATAAGTCAATAGCTTACCCAAGTTGTAGAAAGCACTATAACTACATCAAATATGAATTTTTATCACACCAAGATGATACTAAAGATGTAAGATGGTGATTGGAACCAACGAAATCACTTGCTCAAATTAGACAACTTTTGTAAGAAGTTTGGAGAGCACCCCAAGTGTCATAAATCACTTCTGAAAGTGGCATAGTCATCCATACTACTAACTAAGCTCACTTCAACGAACCAAAGTCACTACTAACCAACCCTAAGCACTCCAAGGAGTTTGGAGTTTTCCCAAACTTACCATGCAGCTTATGAGAAAGCAGAAGTTGGACTAAATACTCACAAACCTATGCTATTTAAAATGGGGACATAGAAAAATTTAGTTGCCCATAATAGTTTTAATGCTCAATTTTAAAAAGAAAATAAAAAATGAATGGGTGGGTAGAGACTCCTTAGTAGTTAATAAAAGAAGTTATTCAAATAAAATTTTGAGAGCTCATATATAGAGAATTCATTTAGCTATTTACAAAATATCCTAAGGGGAAAAAAAGCTCAAAAATTGAACACCTATAATAACTTCTTAAGTCTCGTTTAAGATCATGGCTAAATTGTTAGCCTATATGAATGATAAGCTTCTCCATAAGACAATCGTTAAGGTCCAATAAGTTTTACAGAGGATATATGTTTAACTTTATCTTTAATATGTTAGTAACCTCGTCAATGGCTTGGAATGAATGCCTTGGGCTAATGGTTTTAAGAAAGAGAATGTGAATACCTTTTGTATATTGTGAGGAAACATATTACAAATTTTAATGGTCAATTTATCCATTGGAAGAGCCAATAGTGGCGTTGATGTAATGGTTAAAACTTAAATTGTAGTGTTGTTCTTGGCATCCAAGTTCCAAACCTCATTAGAGTGTAATTGTTGAATGGTTATATTGGGGATAAGGTCCCCCATTTGTGACCTCATTGGTTCACACCTATGGGTCGAAAGTGCTTACCTCTATAAAAGACAAATTTATGCATTGGAAGAGGCCTAATCAATGAGCTTCCCCATCTTAGTGTGGTAATTGCTCAAAATAACTAAGGGTGGTTTTCCCCTTTCCTAATTGGTTGGAAACAATTCAATCTTAGTGCCCAATTTTTGCTAATCTTGGGCATTCTAACAAACTACATTTTTAGTTATGTAATTAGTTAAAATTCAATATTAAGTCAAAAGATGGGGACCTAGCTCCATTGGTGAGAGCTTCCTATGGTGAAGCACAAGGTCACAAGCTCCTCCCTCAACCCATGCGGTGCCAGAGGTTGTCTCATGAAATCATCACCAATTACATTTAAAAAATTTCCCTATAGACTACAATTTATAGTGGGTGCTATACCCAAATTCCTAGTCTTAGGGAAAAATAAATAAAGTGTCCGGTTAGATTCTTGATTGTTGTAAGAATATTATAAGTCATGCCCAAGTAACACAATCTCTTGGGTGTAGTTGAATGCCCCTGAGAGAAATAGCTAGGCAAACTGGCATACCTGTGGTAAGGATGTAATCAATCTCCCACAATAGCATCTTAGAGATGACTCATTCAAAATTGGTGTATATGGACGATTGCAATCAGCCAATGCTAATTGGAAAATGTCATAACTCTTTTTAATCTATCTTTATAGTTACTGACAAAATTCTTTTCGCATCCCATTTTATGGGTAATCAAACTAATAGCAAAAACATTATCTGCCTTGATTGTGCAATTTGATTCAAACTGACTTTCCTCACACTAGTTTGGATGCATGTTAGAATGTGTATTTTATCAATCAAATCTTTCATCTGTGGCTTTGTGCACAAACAACTAATGTACAGGAAAATGTGCAAGTGCATTGATCTCTTGATGGAATTCATCAAAGTAAAAGAAATTCAAATCAGACAGTAGCGGAATTTTTTCCTAGATTATGATGTTATCCTGCAACGTACATGTTATTTGTGATGTACCGAAGGTGGATTGTCCCAAAAATACCCATACACGTTGTTGAGAACACCCACGTCCAGACCTCTCACTTCGTACGGCCCCCTTAAATCATCCATACAATCCACCTAGACTGCTTGTATGACTAGTCAACTTTTTTGCCATTGTACAGTCTGCTACTATACAGTCCTTGACCGTGCAGTGGTTAATCTTCTCCACCTACATCCTCAATTGGTTATGCCTATATGATGCCAATGTTGCCACGTGTATAGTGACTACCTATACGCCTTCCCTTCATACTCAACCATACAACAAGTTCTTTGTATGACAATTATGCTTATGCTTTTGTACGATTCGCATAGAACTAACAATCTTGTTGTAGGAATTTGATGTCAAAGTGTAATGTTCCCCATCTTTTAGACCGTCAATGGAGTTCTTAGCTTTTCATTCTCCGAAGGCTAAGTGGAGAAATAAATTAAATTAAAGTCAATAAATAAATAAATCTAAAGGTGACTTTATATTTAATTAATTTAATTTTCTAGAAGCACAACTTATTATTGTATTGGAAAGGGGGAAGCTTCTAGAGAGTGCAATTTTTCTAGAAGCACAACTAATTATTGTATTGGAAAGTGGGAAGCTTCTAGAGAGTGCAATTAAATAGTATTTTATTTCCTTCTAGAAGGGTGAAGGAAAAGAATAAATAGAGGCGAGAGCTTCATTGTTAGGCATCTGATTATTGTCAATTGCATTTGATATGAACTTGGGAGAAGAAGCTAAGGGTTTCTAATTTCAATTAGCCATTGGAGAGTGTCAATTCTTCAGTGTTGCAACCATTTGAGGTGGTGAAATATCCACTGAATTTGGCATTTGGGAGAGCTTCATTCTGGAGTTCTATTTGTGTTTAAAGTTAAGGAATAACTGAAGGGTTTGAAGAATATTGAAGGACTATCGAGTGCAAACCTGATGATTCATCTTTGGCAGCCATTAGTAATCATTTTTTCCTTGCTACTACAATACATGCTACAGTACCTGCGCTATAGTATTTATGCTTGATTCTGATTGCAACTTTCATCTCCATCCGTGGGCATCACTATTATCAAGTTCCTCTTGCAATTATTAGTAGTTAGCATTATAATCTTAGGCATATAATTTTGCTATTATAAATGATAATTCAAAATCAGACTTGGCATTGTTGTAGTCATTATTGTAAGCCCATTTGTCTTGGCAAATTCATAGCAACATTGTACATAGGAATGAATTCAATAAAGGAGATATATGTTGCGTACCATTTGTTTGACGAAATTTCCATCTAATAGCATATATGATCAGTATAATAATTGTTTGTCAAAATGTCAGTTGGCTATAGATATGCATTCCATATCTAGTTTCCATGTATATGTATTGAAAATACCAAAAAGAACTACACTTGCATGTTAGTTCATTGTAAGAGGTATTCTAATATCATTTGCAAGCATTCTAGCATCATTCAAACTATATCGAACAATCTGAAACACAAAAAAATCAGAAAAGAGAAAAGCAACAGACAAGTGTTTGACAATATTCCTTGAGCTAAAATCAATAAGTTTGAGCAAGGGATATTACATTGGTATCAGAGCTTGCATGCAAAGTGTTTGATGAAATGTCAAACAACTAAACTAGAGAAGAATTTGGTGTTTCACGAAGTTATGACCGGTTGGGGTTATTACATTGGTATCAAAGCGGTTTCTTGCCATCCTATGGGGTAGGAAAATATTAATTATTGTCAAATTTGTTGATGTATTTGGAGTGACCAGCACTCTAGCATTTTCTAGCCATGGACAGACATAGGAGGACTGACAGTTCTAGAATTCGGTGGACTAATGAGGAAGTTTGAGCTAAGATGAATGCTTTGCAGGAGAATATGGAGAAACTTAAGCTTGTCGGATCCAGAGACAATCAAGAGGGCAACAAGTTGTATAATTTCTGCCTTTAGAAGGCTGGCATCGAGGTTGCAAGGAAGAAAGCTTGAGTTTTCCCCAATAGGTGTCCACGATGCAAATATACCTATATAGTCCTATCTGCAGTGTTGACAATGGACTTATTTCACAAGGACATGTGGTTGTGTCAATGGCAATAGAGGATAGCGGCACCAAGCTTCAGTAGGTTGAGGCTCCTAGAGCTATTGCTATAGTTAGTGCAAAGACAGTTGTTACTACTAATACTTTCAGCTCTCTTGAGGACAGGATTATTATTGGAGATTTGTATGTGAGATCTCATGGTGTTGCTACAGTGCAGGAGGCAGTTGCTTCCTCAGGTGGGACCGAGACACGTATAGAGTCACCTTGCTATGATGTTGGTGATGTGGGTGTTTCAGCGGAGTCAGTAGATGTGGCTAGTATTACTAATTCATAGCCTAGCGTTAAGTCATGTGTGCAGAGTCAGGAGTCCGTAGTTGAGGCTTTGTCAGGAGATGTCTATGCAGATAATATGGACACATTTGATGATCCATTTGATGATTGTTACTAAAATTTTGCACATGTAAAATTTAAGTATGCATATGATGAAAGTACAGAATTGCCATTTATTTCATTTTTGTTAAACAATAGAAATGTCCTTGTATTATTTACTTTCAAATATACATTGATGTTTTCAAGCAACGAAATGAAATAATATGCTGAATAGAAAAAATCTCGCACAAGCCGAGTATAGCTCACTGTACTAAATTTCTTTCATAAGGAAATACACAAACAGATACATATGAATGAAAGAAATAAAGAGTAGAGATAACCAGTCATTGCCTGTTGCTTTGACTGGTTATGCATTTTTTTTCCCTGGCGCAGCAGAATCCAGCTCCGAGCTTCGTGATGTCCAGTAACTGCAAAAACATGAAAGCAATTGATGTTAGATCCCGAAAGATCTAAGCAATGACTACCTATCCCTATGACTACATACTCTATCTGTCTATGCATTTCATCATGAAAGAAAAGTAAGCAGTGATATTGGAATCTAGTGCTGAAGGAAATAAAATCATTTATGAGTGTCACGAGCCCGTGTTTGAACTTCATGAGAGATAGCTTAAATATCACATAAAAATCAAAAGTATCCTAACAGTCAGGAGAGCATCATTTCAGCTTGCAAAGATAGAGGGGATTCAGATGAAATGTGTAAAACAGAGATCCATCAACATCTATAACATAGAGGCAACTCAAAAGTCGGAAGGGAAATCAAATTACAAAGAACTCATGGTGGAAATAACAGATAAATAGCTACAACATAGATTGGGAAAAGAAAATGTGTTTTCAAATGTCCATCTTATACTTTGAAGACAGCAAGATACTCTCAAGAATTGCAATTAAGAAAATGTATGTCAGTTTGTACCAAAACCTCAATTGGATATGGAGGCAATTTCATGTTAGGTTAAGTTAGATGATTTAGTTATTTGGCATGAGGTTCCTGGATCATGTATTTGATGGCGATGCAGCGATAGTGGGAGAAGCATGCGAGGATATTGTCATATCAGCAGCCACTTTTGTGTCAATTGAACCATCCAACGAGGAGTTTAGCAGTATGCATGTGGTTGTAGATGTGTGCTCTAATGATAGTACACTTGTTATTGTTGATGAGGTGAGTGATATAGTGATAGAGTCATGTTATACTATCAATCAACAAAGCATTGATGTTCACTTCATGGATAATCCTATGTTCAACATGGATGCAACATTCTCTTATGACAATTCGTTGTTTGAAGTTGATGTTGATCACTCACCTGAGTGGAGTTGGGCTCAATTTTCACCATCTGTAAAGATTCAGTTATGTGTTGCAGCAATTGGCAATGTTCCTATGTCCATAGATTTTGACGTGGCTACACCTATTGTTGATATAGTTGGCATGAGTGCATATGGTTCTCCTATAGCTACATCTCTTCAAGGGATTGTTGATCAGGATTCTAATCCAATATATATTATATGGGTGGGGACTAGGATGAAGATATTTCTTGTGGGGTTTTCTTCTGGTAATATTCTAACTCCTACATCATTAACAAGGGTTTTGAGTGCTATACTGCAAGTTATGTTGTTGGCCCTGATGACGTTAGTGGTATGCAATTGGTTCAATGTTGACAAGGGTGTAACATACTACTTCATTTGGGATCCAAGTGGAGGTTGGAGTTCATTGTGTTGCTGGATTGCTTGAGGACAAGCAATTTCAAGGAGGGCGGACTGTAATGTTCCCCATCTTTTAGACCCTCAATGGAGTTCTTAGTTTTTCATTCTCTGAAGGCTAAGTGGAGAAATAAATTAAATTGAAGTCAATAAATAAATAAATCTAAAGGTGACTTTATATTTAATTAATTTAATTTTCTAGAAGCACAACTAATTATTGTATTGGAAAGGGGGAAGCTTCTAGAGAGTGCAATTAAATAATATTCTATTTCCTTCTAGAAGGGTGAAGGAAAAGAATAAATAGGAGTGAGAGCTTCATTGTTAGGCATCTAATTATTGTCAATTGCATTTGATATGAACTTGGAAGAAGAAACTAAGGGTTTCTGATTTTAGTTAGCCATTGGAGAGCGTCAATTCTTCAGTGTTGTAACCATTTGAGGTGGTGAAATATCCACTGAATTTGGCATTCAGGAGAGCTTCATTCTGGAGTTCTACTTGTGCTTAAAGTTAAGGAATAGTCGAAGGGTTTGAAGAATATTGAAGGACTATCGAATGTAGACTTGAAGATTCATCTTTGGCAGCCATTATTAATCTTTTTTTCCTTGCTGCTACAGTACCTACGCTACAATATTTATGCTTGATTCCGATTGCAATTTTCATTTCCATCCATTGGCATCACTATTATCAAGTTCCTCTTGCAACTATTAGTAGTTAGCATTGTAATCTTAGGCTAGATTTGGCATTGTTGTAGTCATTATTGTAAGCCCATTTGTCTTGGCAAATTCTATTACGATTTAATTGGTAAATACTTGCTTGTTATTAACAGAGACCAAGAGGTCAATTTATACAAAAGAATGATCAAAAAGAATAGAAACATTTTACTCTAGAGAAAGCAAAAAACGAAAGCAAACTAAAGCTTAAGATATTTACAAAATAACCATTAACTAATAATAGACGACTTATCTATTATTGTAATACCCTCCCTTAATGGTTAATCTATCGAACACACCAAGTTGTCCTCTGAATTTGACAAACTTATCAGGACCAAGAGGCTTGGTGAGAATGTCTGCAGTCTGATCTGAGGTAGGAACATACTGCAGATCTATAGTCTCGTCTTCAACTAGCTGTCGTATGTAATGACAATGAACATCCACATGCTTGGTTTGTTCATGGAAGACTGGATTCTGTGCTAACTTGATAACGCCTTCGTTATCAACAAACAGAGTAGTCGGTCCTGCTGGTGACATCTGCAAATCCCCAAGCATCTGACGAAGCCAAACAGCTTCACATCCTGCCTTAATAGTCCCTCTGTATTCAGCCTCTGTAGAAGAGAAAGAAACTGCCTACTGCTTCTTGCTGGTCCATGTGACTGCACCGGATCCCAAACTAAACACATATCCGATGTTGACTTTTTATTATCAACAGAGCCTGCCCAATTTGAATCTCTGAACCCACTGAGTTTAGGATTAGAACTTTGAGAGTACAGAAATCCATAATCTAAAGTGCCCTTCACATAACGAAGCGCATGCTTTGCTGACATCCAATGATCAGCCTTAGGAGCTATCATAAAGCATGAAATATAGCTGATTGCGAAGCTGATATCAGGCTTAGTAGCAGAGAGGTAGATGAGGTTGCCTACTAGTTGGTTGTATGTAGTATCACCAACAGAAGGAGAATCAGACTTTGCTAATAACTTGAGACCTTTCTCCATAGGTGTAGATGCAGGTTTACAATCCTGCATTCGGAATTTGTCTAACAAGGCCCTAGCATATTTGGACTGAGAGATGAATATACCAAAAGACTATTGCCAAACTTCAACACCTAAGCAATAATGCATGAGCCCAAAGTCAGTCATAGCAAAAGATTGGCATAAGTTATGTTTGATTCCCTGAATCAAAGATGCCGAACTGCCAGTGATGATCAAATCATCTAGATAGATAACCAGAAGGATGATGTCACTGTCAGTAGTCTTGATGTATAGATTTGAATCTGAAGAACTCTTGAAGCCTTGATCACTGAGGTACTTATCAATCTTAATGTACAATGCTCGAGGGGCCTGCTTCAAGCCATAGAGAGTTTTTACCAATCTGAGAACCTGATGGTCTTTACCAGCAACCTTGAAACCAAGAGGTTGCATCATGTAGACCTCTTCATGGAGATCACCATTCAGGAAAGCACTCTTGACATCCATCTGATGGACCTTCCAACCAAACTGTGCTACCATGGCTAGGACTAATCTGATGGTGCTCATCTTTGTAGTAGGAGCAAAGGTCTCCTCATAATCAATGCTGAGAAAAGCCCTTCGCCACTAAATGAGCTTTGTACTTATCCAAAGTACCATCTAATTTGTATTTGATTTTGTATACCCATTTGCAGCCAATGGATTTCTTCCCTGGTGGAAGATCAGAAAGGACCCAAATGTTGTTCTTCAACAGGATCTGGTGTTCAGATGTTAGGGCATGTTCCCACTCTAGAATTCCTTTAGCCTCGGAATATGTTTGAGGTTCAAACACACTGTGAATGTTGGCCATAAGAGCAAAGTTAACAGAATCTGTAGTTTTGCTCTTTTTCCGAGCAATTCTCCCATCAATGAGCTCATCATCACAAAGATCAGCAAGTGTCTTAGCCCACCACTTAGGCCGGATAGGAGAATGACCAACAGTAGTACTAGGAGATGCTTGATCAGTAGGATCCTCATCAGAAGAAGTTGGATCAAACTCAGGTGAAGCATCTACAAAGCGAGGTGATCCTGCAGGAGAAGCCGGAGGTGTCTGTACAGGTATCACTAGAATAACTGGAGCTGCAGGAGCTACTAGAGCCCTCCCATCAGGTGGACCTAATGGAAGCCAAACTCCCAAATCATGAGCCTGCATAGGCTGGTCTGCTGGATCAGGAACAGGAGAAACAGGTATGAATGGTCCTCGCTGCTCATCAAAGACTACATCACGGTTGTATATGAGAGGAGATATCTCAACATCAATCAAGCGGTAGGCTTTGTGAAGAATGCTATATCCAGCAAGCATCAGTTTCTGACTCTTGGCATCCAACTTGGTGCGTGAAACATCAAGGATCCAAACAAAAGTAAGAGAGCCAAAAACCTTCAGGTGACTGATTCTGGGCTTGCGACCTGACCAAGCCTCTTCCAGAGTTTTACCTTTGACTGCCACTGTGGGTGACCGGTTCAACAAATAAACTGCAGTGTTAACTGCTTCTGCCCAAAACTCCTTCGGAACATGTCTATGTTCGAACATGGAACTAGCCATCTCGGTGATTGTCCTGTTCCAATGTTCAACTACACTGTTCTATTGTGGCATGTGGGGTGTGGTGAACTAGCGTTGGATGCCATGTGTATCCAAGAAGCTGGAGAAAGCATTAAAACAAAATTCCCCCCCATTGTCTGATCTACGAGTAATAATAGATTTCCCAAACTCTTTTTCAACTAAGGGTTTAAACTTCTGAAATACAGTAAATGCATCTAATTTCCTTTTAAGGAAATACACCCACATTTTTCTACTGAAATCATCTACAAATAACAGAAAATACCTGTACCCAAGAACAGGAGTGGCCATGGGGCCGCAGATATTGACATGAACAAGCTGAAGTACCTAAGAAGCTCACCAAGAATTGCCACTGGGGAAAGGTGTGCAATGTTGCTTCCCAGCTTGACATGCGTCACAAACTCCAAGGTGTTGACTCTGAATCTCTGGCAAACCAAGAACAAGCTCATCCTGAGCAAACTATGAGAGATAATGTACATTTAAGTGCCCAAATTGCTGATGCCAAAGAGTGCTGATAGAAGATCGCCGAGCAGCCATAGCTAAGTCCTGAGAATCACCAGAATCAGTAAGTCTGAAAAGACCATGATCCTCAAGACCCACTGCAACAGTAGACTTAGTCGCCCGATCAGTAATGGTGCATTGATATGAATTGAAGGAGACTGCCAAGTGTGGAGAATGTCGTAGCAACTCACTGACTAAGAGTAGATTTAGTTCCATCCTTGGAACGTAGTACACATCAAGGAATATGAGATTCCTCCCAATAGACTGAATCTAAATGTTCCCTTTACCAACAACCGTGTACCCTTCTCTACCACCAAAAATAGCAGAATCTAAATAAGGCTGGTAGTCAGTAAACTAGTCTCTGCAGTGCGTGAAATGTCGAGAGGCACCTGATTCAATGTACCAGGCAGATGACTTCACATGATCTGCAAGTCTTTTAGCCATGAAGGCGTAAAAGGAAGATTCCACTTGCTCAGTGTGCTCTACACTATTCGCTTTGAGTTGCGAACCTAATTGCTTAGACTGGGTAGCTAAGCGTTTCCGACATTCAACCTTCATGTGACCAAACTTGTGGCAGTAGTTGCATTAAATGTTCTTCTTTTTGGTACCATCAGATGCTGGAGTACCATCAGATGCTGGAGCAAAAGACTTCTGCTGAGATGGTTGTTGAAACTTGCCCTTATCCTTTTGAAAGGATTTCGCAACAAAGGCTTGCTCAGTGGAGGTGGAACTGGAGCTACTACCGAACTGTTGTTTCCACCGATCTTGTTGAAGCAGCAGGGTGCAGAGATTAGTGAACTTTAGATCAACACCAACAGATGTGATGTTGAGAGTCTTGATAAAATGCTCATAGGATTTTGGTAAACTCCGAAGAGTGATTACCACAATATCCTCTTCCTCCATCTTGCGACCAATGACAAGTAGCTAATCACGGATTTCCTAAATCCGATTCAAGTGTGCCTGGAGCGTGGTGTGCTTATCCATGACAATAGAAAACAAGGTGTTTTTTAGAAAGAAGGCTCTGCTCTTGTCAGAAGTCTCATGAAGACTTTTCAGATGTGTCCAATTTTGGCAGCTGTCTTGCCGGATGGAATCTGAGAAAGCTGATCATCAGCCACGGATAATTTGAGAAGCATCACTGCCTCTCGATTATTTGAATCTCATGTATCTTGATCAGGACTCGGAGAAGTCAGACGTTGCATAACACCCAGAACAAGTTGATTGGTGTTCCGATATTCAAAAATTGCAATGATGCGCTACTTCTAGGTTCCATAATTGCGACCATTGAATTTGGAGTTATGCTCGAGCAGAATATTTGTCAAAGATGCCATGGCACGTATTTCAATGAAAAACTGTAAAAATCTGTGGAGGCACGTTCTTCAAGGCAAAAATACAGAAGACCCAAAAAAATCAAAGAGTAACCCAGAAGAGAGCTCAAAAAACCCAGAAAGAATCTACTGTTTTTTTGGATCTGCTAGCTCGAAAATTGAGACACGAAAATCGAGGCACCTAGAAAAATGGACGAGAACCTAGTTGAGCTCTCGAAAAATCCACCAAGAATCTGCAAGTAAAAAAATTTCGGACCCCAAAAATTAGGGTTTCAAGCAAAACCCTAGCAGTCGGATTGAAGGTCAAATGTGCAGAAAAAATGGCAGATTTTGATAAAAAAATGTTCGATTTTTGTTTCAAAATGAGACCCTCAACCAGAGAAGACTGCATAAGAAGGAGTCTAAGCCAAAAAACGCATGACTTTAGGCCCTGTAGACTCCGCAAGCTTGCTAGGATGTATAAAAATGCTTGTCTGTTCAGTCATGGGTAGCAGTGGCCGAAAGCTGTCTCAAAACAACAGAAAAAACCAAAGGCGATAACCCATGTTTTTCAAGAAACAAATGCATAAATTGAAACCCTAGCTGTGATTGGGTGTACGAACAGAAACCCTAGCTGGGTTGTTTGTTTAAAACCAGAAGTAATTTCGGAAAAACTTAACAAATAATTTCAATAGAAATTATAATTTTTTCAAAAAAAATCGAAGTATTTGCTCTGATACCATATTACGAGGTAATTGGTAAATACTTGCTTGTTATTAACAGAGACCGAGAGGTCAATTTATACAAAAGAATGATCAAAAAAAATAGAAACATTCTATTCTAGAGAAAGCAAAAAACGAAAGCAAACTAAAGCTTAAGATATTTACAAGATAACCATTAACTAATAATAGACAACTTATCTATTATTGTAATTAATTCATAACAATGTTGTACATGGGAATGAATTCAATAAAGGAGATATATGTTGCATACCATTTGTTTGACGAAATGTCCAACTAATATCATATATGATCAGCATAATAGTTGTATGCCAACTGTTTGTCAAAATGTCAGTTGGTTGTAGGTATGCATTCCATATCTAATTTCCATGTATATGCATTGAAAATACAAAAAAAGAATT
The DNA here is from genome assembly GCA_028749045.1 of Cupressus sempervirens. NCBI lineage: Eukaryota > Viridiplantae > Streptophyta > Pinopsida > Cupressales > Cupressaceae > Cupressus > Cupressus sempervirens. The sequence goes on along the minus strand of CM053788.1, from coordinate 265,419,670 downwards.
GCACTTGCATGTTAGTTCATTGTAAGAGGTATTGTAATACCATTTGCGAACATTCTAAATTTCTTAGCATCATTCAAACTATATCAACCAAGCTAAAACACAAAAAAAACCAGAAAAGAGAAAGGCAACATACAAGTGTTTGACAATATTCCTTAAGCTAAAACCAGTCAGTTTGGACAAGGGATATTATATTGGTATCAAAGCTTGCATGCAAAGTGTTTAACGAAATGTCAAACAATTGAACTAGAGAAGAATTTGGTGTTTCACGAAGTTATAACCGGTTGGAGTTATTACACAAAGTGATATCAAATATGAATTAACAAACACAAAATAAACTTTGAGAAATGAACATATACTATTGACAGCAATGGAAAACCACTGAAATGAGTGACAACCAATTTGAGGGTATATTTTCAGTTTAAAGCTTTATGAATATATTTGTCTTTATCAATGTAGCACCGGTATTGGGGTACGGCAGGACAAGTTTCTGAGACAGGGGGAAAATGGGCCTGATTTTTGGGACAGCTAGGGGACAACGAGGGGACTGGCGGCAAGGGGAGGATGAAGTAGGGAAGGGTGTTGTATAGAATACATATAGAACTTGAAATGCTTGTTATGAAATGATGTTTCAATAGAACATACCAAATTAAAATACTTGAACATAGAAAAATTACAACATGAACTAGAACCATTCAACATTCAACATAGTAACATATTACATAACCAATAATAACATTCAAAAATCAAAATTCAAATAGAAATCCAAGACCCCATTCTAGCGGCAACATGGTTGCGGAATGGCAAAGGTGGGGGTATTTGGGTACGTGAGTACCCAGTGCGTGGACGTCTTGGGGATGGGTAATTAGAGGTTTGGGAAGGGGGTGCGAGTCCCCGTGTAACACTAGTCTTTATCGAAAAACTTCACAAATTTGAACAATGAAGCACATGTGAAATATCTAGAGCAATATCTCCAATGACAAACTAGGGTGAGGGATGACACCCACCAAAACAACAGATACAATATAGGGAGGTTCTTCCACTTCCAAAATTGCATACAACAAAATATCCAGTTCCAACTAGAATTGCAAATATCCTTGAAACATAAAACTCCAAGACACTTTCTATGCTACCAACCTTCGCCTTATAAAGGCCTCCAAGAAGTTTCCAGAAGATTACCATGGGCCAACATCATCATATTATTATATTATTATTTTGACGCCCTTTTATTTTAACTCAATTAATTAATTAAAGGAGTCCTTTATAATATTATTTAATATTCTGGATCACTTAGTTAATTAATTTAATTAAGTCACTTTATTAAAATTTGGGAACATTATAGTCCTCTTGGCCCAAGGATTATTCTCCTCAAGCAATCTACAAACTCCATGATCCTAAATCATGCGCGGACATTGGTAGCTATATCTGTTTAAATCTCCATGCTATATCAGGATCACATGCATGCACTTGGATGTAAGCCAAAAGAGTAGATTTCCATCAAACTTTCGCTACTCCACTTTGATATAAGCATTGCCATGCTTGAAGTCATGACATTCCCAATGAAGCAAATCATCAAGTACATCGAGGCTCAAATCCTAATCTTTCATGCTATCGTGCCAATCAATCTTTTTTTAACAATGATGGTTTGGAACCCCAAAGCTCAAGAGCAACTTTTTCTTCTCATGAAGAAACAACTCATATAAAGAGATTGCAATCATGCACACCTCATGCCCAAGAAAAGGGTAAACTCCATATTTGGCCAATTGTAGAGATTGTTCTTGCAATAGATCATTGGTAGAGTTTGCATCTCCATGAGGATGGTCAATCACTAGTAGAGCTTTCTTATTTGAAGGGCCACTATTAGAGCCTACATTTCCATCAAGTCGATTGATGAGTGTTTGTTTGATAAAATTTGTGCAAACATCTTCTTCACCTTTCTAGTTTCCTTGAGGATTTGGATGTATTACATTTGGAGGGATAATTATTTATTCTTGCTTGTCCCAACCCTTTTGTGGTTGTAGTGAAGTTGTAGGCATGACTTCATTCTTTGTAGAGCTCATGGTGTTAAATACCTCAATGTCAATCTCCCATCTGAGATTATTGCTGTACACTATATTACCCTTGAAGGATGGATGCTTCATTTGTAGGTCTATGTAGTCCTTGAGAGATATGTTTTTTTTCCATCCACCATTAACCCTATCCTACTCGATTTGCTTCAGTGACTCAGCCAAAGTGAGCAGATGCATTTCCAGCTGCTTGGTCCTCAAAGGGGAAATCGACATCATATGTCTTCTATTGGACCGAGGTGCGTGTGACATGTCACCCTTCATTCTTCCATTTGTCATGCACTTGAGTGTCTCCCCAAACTGTTTTTGTCCTCTTGCCAGGATATGGCAGAGCTTTTGCTGACTTTCTTTTAGCTCCCTAAGCGCATCTGAATTTCCCGACAAGCTGGCAAGACCAGTAACGCTGATACCACTGCAATGTACCAAAGGCAATTTGTCTCATAAATACCTGTATGGTAGTTGAAGACACCCGTGTTGAAACCTCTCACTCCATATAGTCCCCTTAAATCACCAATAGAGTTCACCTAGACCACCCATACAACCAGCCAACTCTTCTTCCTTCGTACAGTCTGCTACTGTATTGTCCTCAACCGTATGGTGACTAATCTTCTCCACTCAGTTCTACCCATATGGTTCCAAAGTTGCTACTCATATGGCAACTACCCATATGCCTTCCCTATGAACTCCATTGTACAGAATGTTCTTTGTACGACAACTATGGTTCTGTTTCCATACGGTTTGCACAGAACTAACATTCTTGTCTTAGGAATTTGATGCCAAAATGATATTGCATATGAATTAACAATTGCAAAATGATCTTTGAGAAATGAACATATATCATCGACACCGATGGCAAACCACAGAAATGAACAAGTTCCAATTTGAGACTGTATACTCAGATTAAATTTCTATGCACGAATTTATCTTTGTTCAAAGACTTCACAAATTTGAACAACGAAGCACATGTGAAATATCGGAAGTGATTTCTCCAACAACAGACTAAGCTGAGGGGAAATGCCCATCGAAATTGTGGATACAGATTAGGGAGGATCTTCCACCTCTGAAACTGCATACAACCAAATATCCAATTCCAACTGGAATTGCAGATATGCTTGAAACATAAAATTCCACAACACTTTCTACGCTGCCAACCATCACCTTAGAAAGGCATCCAAGAAGTTTCTAGAAGGTTACCATAGGCTGACATCACTATATTATTATTCTGGCCCCCTTTTATTTTAACTAAATTAATTCATTAAAGAAGTCCTTTATAATATTATTCAATTTTTGGGTCCACTTAATAAGATAATTTAATTAAGTCAATTTATTAAAATTTGGGGACATAACACTATTTTATGTAGGTGTCATGTTTTTTGTGTGCTATTTATGGAATGATAATGAAAGTAACAACAAACTGGACTACAAATCATTTGAATTTGGAAATTCCTTAGTTTCTCATGTCAGCATCAAAGTTGTCTACTGGCAATAATGGTTATTTTATTATCTTTCTACAGTTTTTTTCTAAACATATTTTCCTCTTATAACAGGTACTGGTGTGTTCGAGAGATGGTTTTGTGTATGCTTTCCATCTGGTGAGCTTCTCTCCATCCAATATGCAGTCATTTACTGTACAAGAAATCAGAGTCCAAACATTATAAATTGTCAAACAGAAATTAGTTTCCTTTTGATGCATTTTCTATTGAGATTATTAGCATTGATGTTTAAAATCACAAAAAGAAAGTGTAGAAAGGTGCGAAATTTTGTTATCTGTTTGATGCCACAATGTTGGATTCCCAAGTTCAAGTATTTTGTGTGAAAGAATGAAGATCTATCCATTTGCAGAACCTCTTCATTGCTGCCTCAAAACTATGACAAACTTGATACATATTCTTCAGGGGTCATATTTCTCAATATCAAAACCACTACTCTTTGGAAGTTCCAGTACTTCCTTGTCATTATGATTCAAGTTTTCAACAGATCATGCAATGAACACAGATTCTAACTTTGGCAGCATCATTTAAGCTGTTGCACGTTAGATTTATGAAGTTACTTGTTTTTACTTGTAGCTATGGAATAAATGATACTCTTAAAACTTGTCTTACTTTTCCTTTTTAAACTGTAATGCTGGAATATGATTGTGGAACACGTTGTTTGAAAGTGCTTGACTATCAAAAGAATTGAGATCTGGGATGTTTTTGGATTTGTCTCATAACAATGAAACATACAAATTCAAGATCCTTTGCATTTCTCCCAAAACTATAACCTGTTTCAAATTTTCTTCCTCCCTTAGCATGGTTCCTGACAGGACTAGTACAATAGTGCCTCATTTATTTGGTTGAGTTTCGTCCTTGATTCCAAAACAGCAAGTTGACAGGAGTCCCCATATTCGTTGAATGCAGAAGCAAGGAAATTGTCTATGGAAGCATTTCATTGGGGAACCCATTACTTCATCTGCTTATGTTGATGAGACAGTTGGATTGGTCTCACAGAATGAAAATCAACAGGAGACAGTATATAGGTATCCATGTACTGTCTTGACTTGACGTTGCTGATTACACAAGTATTGATTAGATTATGGTGTTTTACAAGTCTTTGTAATTTTATTTAGTTATATAATTTCTAATACTGTGACCCTTCTTTTTATCCCAGGTTAGTATGTGTTTGCAGTTCCTTGGGAACAATTCATGTCCTGAAGGTCGACTCAGATGCAGCCCAAAGGTATAATGTCACAACTGCTTCTGATATCAACACTTTTGAAGGACACAATGTGTCATTGTATGATAGTAATCTCACCCAGACTGTAGGCAAAGTGCAGAATGATAATCTTGACAAGTTTCCTACAGATGTGGCTGACAAGTATAAAAATCAAAACCTGAACATGCAGCCCCTATTTAGTCATGAATTAACAAAATTGGAACTTCCAGGGGAAATATTTTCATCACCAGTAATGATTGGTGGCCTCATATTTATTGGTTGTCGTGATGATCATGTTTATGGTATTAACATAGTAATTTGAAAAGAAGAATATTTTATTAAGATCAGAGGGACATCAGTTCATTTCCACGCAGGTGAGTATAGATTTTGTGCATACAAGGAAGATGATGATAGTGAGAGATATACATATCTTCAGAGTAAAGATTGAGATAAGTGGCAACCCCTTAGTGGGAGGAAGAATGTCACCATTCCAAGTGCAATCATCTGGTGTAGGGTCCTCAGATTGAAAGGTTGGTTCCATGCAGTTGACAAGATTAGTGAAGTCACTAATTTTATACATGTAATTTTTCAATTATATCTTCTTTTTTAAAATTATATTCTATAATTGGAAGAAGTATTTACATCTTCCCCAACCTTGGGCATGGAAGGACACGAGGGTACTGAGGTTTAGACTTTAGAGATTTGCTTTACCAAATAACCTAGCAAAGATCCAAAGGTCCAAACATAAAAATGGTAGACTATACAATGATGAAGCAAATATTTTTCCTATTTTTCTAGTGGAATTCTTCACAAATTTTCAGAATTTTATCCCAAAGACATTTTGCTGAGAATTACATTCGGTAGACTTTTATGATGAAGATTCTTATCTGGCACCTTCTATAGGTCAAGGCATACCTATGTCCTCATCCTCTGAAGGTGTAACATTAGCTGAGACTTAACTGAATTCTTGAGGTGGCGAGTTCTGGTTGTGTGGTTCAGCTTGAGGCTTTTGTGTTGTATACTTTCATTCAAATTATCTGATTGAATTCTCTATAGATTTCTCTGTGTAGCTTCTCTCCCGAGAAGCAGCTATTTTTCATCTTTTGCCGATGTTCAAAGAGCTGTCTTTGGGTGTTACTCATAACTAGGAGGTACTCAACGGCCAGTACTACATGGTTTTTGTTTTATTGAAGATCTCCATCAAATGGAGTAAGCAGTCTTTTTGTTTCTGATTGTGTTTATTTTGAGAATAGAGGAAGCTGACCACGTGTGCATTGAATAGGTCAAAGTGTAAAAACCTAAGCTGGCTATATCCTTAACAATCATCAATTTTCCTTTGCTAATCAATAGTCTAACATTTCGTCAAACATTTGGCAATTTTTATTGTTATCGTTGCAAATTTGATAATCTGATTTTCAAAATTGTACTAGAGAATGCAATTGGGCACTTATTATTTCAGATCAATTTAATACTAAGAAGTTTGCCAACACTAATTCATAATTCTGCCCTACGAACTGTGCAATTATATAATTATAAAAGACAAACGATTTGCTCCAGCTTTAATTCATTACCAACAATGTTTCAAACAAATAGTAGCAACAATAATGTTTAAAATGCCAAGAACCTGGAAATATAGATTGACCTTGACTTTTAATTTGCAGTCCAATTTGAATCTATAGGAGCCCCAATAATATATATTGCAGGCCATATAAATTGAATGCAGCTCTTGAAAATTATAACACGGCCCCTCAGAAATGTCACACAAACCCTCCTTAGGGGAACATGACCCTACAATTGATAAATTGTTGCCTTATAGTGAAACAACAGCCTTGTAACATTCACATTGAACTCCCAGCCAGAATGTAGACGCATAAAATTAATAATTCAACCTTCAATTCGTTCTCCAGAATCCAGTCTTCAACACTTGTTCAATCAACTTCTCAATAACAATAGATATAGTAGAGAAGCAATCACAATTTCCTTTACCTTAGCAGCAAATTGCAAGATAAACTCAGAATCTAACCCTTATACTTCAGCAAGGGCACAAAACCGCAGTCTCAAAATTGTCACAAAAACAAGAAGCAAAGAGATAAACAAATAATCAGATGCTTTACTCATCAAAGAAGTTCATATTTATAATCTCCAAATGACACAAAGTTTCCCAAATGAACTTCACTTAGGAAGCTTCCCACATATAAAATTAAAATATAATAAAGTGTCATTATAAACTAATTTATTAATTGCTTTTGGCTCCTCCACCATAACTTAAAATTCTGACACATAAGGCCACTATTTCTTGGTCCCATGATTTAAAACTTTTCGTCCTAGTTCCAATGAGGTATGATACTGAGGTGACCAACCAACAACACTATCAAAAATAGCAACCTCAACATATTTATATGAATAATAATAATAATTGATCTGTCTTGCGAAAATAACTGAAGAGGCATTAGAATCAAAATCTGACAACACCAAAGTGATTCTGATGATGGAAAATGATGAATGAACTTGAGAGGGTGACTTACTATAAATACTCCCTCCAAGATTCTTGGAACTCAAACTGGAAGCCTGAAATAAAAACTGAGAGCATCCTCCAACTCCTCTAACTCAATTGAGCTCATCAAAACCAATAGATTGACTCACTAATAAATAGTAAGTCCCACAAACAGTGTCGATACACACTATAGGCTGTTGGAAAGCCTATAACCACACAACTGAGACCCTCAAATCCCACTGTTAGCTCACGAGGGTCGTGATGGTGAACTGACTTGGCCAACTGCAAGAACCTACTAAAAATGGGACATTACACAAAAAGGGAGACTTGGAGTCTCTTTCATCAATTTTTGAACACATTTTTTTGAGCCCATCTTCAGTTTTTTATGTATAACAAGATGTTTATAGTCTATGATATCATATATTTCCTTAATAAGGGAAAATAAATCTAGAGATTACCATTACAACCAGACGCATGGCTCTCTGTAGTTCCCTTGCTAAGATGTGATGGGTTTGCAATGTTTTCAGCTGAAAGAAGTAGCTTTATTGTTGCTATGCATGCCTGATCTTAAAGAGATAGAAGTGGGACTATAGTGCTAGCATCATTCCCATTAGACTGAAGGACAATGGGAAAGAATCATTGAATTGTTGATGGAAAATACGCAAATTATTCTAACCAAAGTGGTGATTTTAGTTGAAACATTTGATAGATGTCCACAATAGAATACACTCGTGTAGGTGGATCGATCTCAACAACTTAGGATGTAAAGAAGCCCTTGAGGATCATTACTCAAAAAAATTAGCATTTCATTGCCAAGATAATCCATAAAATTTTATATTTCTGGACGTTGTAGTTGAAGCACTAAGAACTAGTGATAGCATCATTAGATATCTTGATGGGAATTTCTTAATCAGTTAAGGAATTAGTCTCCAAAAGTATGAGGCTAAGAATTGAGATTATAAGACATGTTCAAATGCATTTTTTAGGATTCTTTGAGTAAATTTGTGATGGTTTACTTGAGCTTTGCAAGAATTTGAATTTGCATTAATTGAAACCTGATTTTGTAGTTTTCGCCTTAATCTATAGTTTTCTCCATCAGTTTGTAAGTCCTTGAGTTATCACTATTCAAGCAACTGCACTTGATGAATACTATAATATGATGGCTGAAAATGCAAGTACAAAATACCATATGTATGCACGTAGATGGTATTTATCATACCCTAAGGTGACCTCGACATGCCAATTTGTAAACAAATGTCTTACAATTCATCTTTACATTTGTTCAAGTTGGATTGATCATAGTCATGTTATAGTTAATGGAAACCAGGAAATCTATGGTAATCTGTAGTTATAATTATTTAAGCAAGGTAAAAATGGCAAATTGAAAGATGCTATAATAGTCAGAGACACAAGTGAAGATCTAATGTTGTGAGTTGTTCGCAAATTGGAATACATTTTCTATATGGTTGCACTTGGTATATTTTTTGTAGCAAATTAGGCTTACGATATTAAGCCTAGGATGTTCTAGATCCAAGAACCTTCATGTGAACAGAAATGATTCTTAAAATATAACGCTAGCCTTCACATCATTTTTTCCGGTCCCATAGGTTCTACTAGGCATCTCGTGGGCATAAATTTGAATAGTTTCATCTCATTTACAAACATTTTAACTCTCAGAGCGCACTCAATTGTACTTGAATCATTTCTGTCTGTAGAATATATATAATATTGTGATTTTCCTTCACATAAGGGAAGCCACTACAATTGATTAATGCTTATGGTTTGGACACAAATGTGTGAATGTCTAGTTTAAAATGATTGAGGAATATATGAATATGTTTACACCTTCAAGAAAATGGACGCAGGTATCCTCCATCCAAAGTGTACAATTGACCAATTTTCAAAAAGACAAAAACATCATGGATTTTTCTAAAAATTTCAGCGTTTGATCTTCATGATCTGCATAGTTTGTAGTTGAAAATAGCAAAAAAAAATTGGAAAAAATGACTACATTTTTGTGAATTTGGAAAATTAAAAAAGTTTGTCTATGTTTTATCTTTAGTGCATTTTGGATGGAGATTAGCTTGTCCCAAAGAGGATTATCATCGGTAGGGTTTGTACAAAAAAAGGACAAGGTGAGTCCCTAAATTTCCCATTTGTCTACATTTTTAGTATCATGTAAAGACCTTGATTAACATTTCTTAATTTTCTTAGTGGATTTCTAAATTGTTGCTTCAAATAAATGACATAGTTGATTGAATTCTTGAAAAGCCAATTTGCATTCCAAAGAAATTGTTTGTACTAGATTTCTCCATAGCTTCATTGGCTTGTTTCTTTTATTTAATAAGTTGATGAGCACACACATCTTTCATAAAGGAATGTTCTTTTAAGTTTAGGTAATAAAAAAAGCTCGTGAGCAATATTTTGTCATAACCTATATGGGACTTGCACCCATCCTCATAGAAAATGTTTGCAATTGGTTGAGGAAAGTTTGAAATTTTTTTAGTTGTTGCTTTAAAGTAAAAAAATTGAGTGGAGAAATTAAAAAAATTAATTGACCTATGGAAAAAAGCCACACCTAGTGTGAAAAAACTATGTTTTCAATTACATGCATTTTTTACATGTTTATTTTAGAGGAAATTATTGGAAAAATGAGATAGTTGAATCAATAAGACATGCAATAAGTCTAGAATATATTTAAATGCAAGTTAACAAGGTTTTTCATGTTTTCTATTACCATTGATTAGGTCAATATGTGCTTTGCCCATATCATCATGTTTAATCCCAAAAAGTAGAGAATGTGTGTTGTAGTTATCATTTTAAATACATTTATAACAAATCGGTGGAGAAATTCATCCTTGGCATGTACTATCTCCTTTAATATTTTGACTTTCTACCTCCTTTTTGTAATATAGTAGACAATCAAATGACTTTGCTTCTACTATCAATGGTATCAATTTATCATCATCATTGACATTATTATTGACTGCTCAAGGAGAAGATGTTGAGATGATAGTTAAAGTGTCCCTTCCTTTCAAGGAAAGCATTATGGAACAAGGAAAACAATTGAAGGAATATTATGTTAGGGCATCTTGTTTATGGACACCAAGGAAATAGTATTTCCTAGGGAAGGATGTGATTTTACTGGGATAGTAGGATTTGGGAGGGTGGTAGGGGTGGGGGATTAGACAAGAGTTGCCAAATCAAGAAGATGTGACCAAAGAGAGACTTGTTCAAACCTTAGTTGGATTTTCAAAGTAAAAAGTAAATATAAGGGTAATGGTGGGTAGTAGGTTCTTTACCCTTACCTCCAAAAAACAGTAAAATGGGGATCTTATTACAAAACTTGAGGGGATTAAACAAAACCCATAAGCAAACTGCATTGAAAACTATATTGGGGAAAAGAAAATAGAGATTTTACTTCTCTAAGAAGTTAAAAAGACAAGGGGATCTTTCAATAACATTTCAAATTTTATCTAGTTAGGTGCTTCCTTCTTTGTATAAGTGACACTCTAAGGGAATTATGAGGTATTGTGACTATATGGAATCCCACTAAGGTGAGTAGGAGTTGAGCTTCTAGCACCACCAACTAGTAGATCACTAGTATAGTGGGTAATATATATTAGATTTGCATGCTTTGAACTGTCAAGCTAGGAGGAAGATGGTTTGGGAGGATATTTTTATTGTCATTCTTTTGTCTCATGTCCAATGGTTATGGGAGGAGACTTCAACACACCCATTTTCCTTTTCAGAAAAGGAGTGGTGTTATTGATTATTTTGAAAGTATTGTTATTTTTGTGGAATCTGCGACTAAGAATGGGCTCTTAGATATATAATTTGCAAATTGGATCTTTATGTGGACCAATAATAGGAAGGGAGACAACCTTATTCAAGTTGGACTTGATCGGTTCTTAGTCATTTCCAAGTGGGGCATCGGGTTTACTTTGAAGGCACTTCCTCTACAATTTTATGATCATTGCTCTCTTATCCTTCTATGTAATCACAACCTCCATAAGTGTCCAATGCAATTCAAGTATGAAATCATAGGTCCAATCACCCAAATCTCAAATTTTGTATTGAGAAATGGTGGAATATTTTGGTACAAAGAACTGTAATGTCTGGGCTATCTAAGAAGCTTAAATATATCAAGGAAAAAATTATTAATTGAAATAGAACTACTTTTAGGGATATGTTTGAATAGAAAAATGGAAATCATTTTGAAATTTAGGATTATTGGGATATGATGGTGAAGGGGGTTGTATTAATGGAGATATGTGACAAAGAAGAAGCTCTTAGAACCATATGGGAGGAGGTAGCTTTTAGAGAGGAAGTCTACTGGAAACAACACTCTCAAATTCAATGGACATGAATTCTTCTTTTTCCACAAGTCAACTTGCAAACATAAAAATCAAAACATTATACATGGCCTACTGAATGACCCCAACAATTTGGTGACAAATGATATGTAGCTGGGTGAACTAGCCTAAAATCACTTTTGCAATGCCTGTAGGAATGTCAATATGAGTTGAATAGTTGTAGAAGACAATCTCCTCCAATGTTTGCCTAATTTGGTCATGTCTAAGGACAATAATCAAATTCTCTTCAGGTCATGGAAGAAGAATTTTATCTATGGTATTTTCGATGGGATAATATAAGGCCCTAGCCTTAGATAATTTTCCTTCTGCATTTCTTCAAAATCATTAGAAGGTTAAGTATGACGTTACAAGATTTGCAAAGAATTTCCCAGATCGGTAAGTTGCTCAAGACCCTTAATCACACATATATCTCTCATCCCCAAGACTTTAAAGTTAAAAAATACTGGGGACTTTAGGCCAATCGACCTTTGTAACACTCTTTATAAGATATTTGATAAATTCTTAGTTGACATGATTAAGTCTTTTGACTCCATGATTAATCATAAGAAAAAAGGCTTTGTTTTAGGCCATCAGTCTAGATGCAATGATTACAACCCATGAGATTATACACTCAATGGACAATTGAAAGGTCTTAGGTATGACCCCAAAATTGGATATTTCTAATGTCAATGATAAAGTTATATGGGATTTTTCATACAAAGTTCTACTCAAAATAGGATTCAATCCCACTTTTCTAAACATTGTGAGGACTTGCATAGAAATGGTTAATTTTATTATTATGGTCAATGACTTCCCCAATGACTTATTTAGGGTTGACAGGGGACTGAGACAAGGTGATCTTCTTTCTCCCTACTTGTTCATTATTCTTACTGAGATTCTTGGCCAAAACATCTTAAAGTTACGTAAAGGTGGCATTCTTCAAGATGTTAGAGAAGCCTCCACAATTCCACCCATTGTTATTTAGCAATTCATAAATGATACTATCCTTTTTGGGAAAGCTATAGTGGTGGAAGACAAAGCTGAGGGTTTCTTCCTCAATGAGAGTACTCTAGCTTTTGGACAACTGGTCAAAAATGAGAAAAGTAATGTATACTTATTTAATACCATAGTGGATCGCTGACATAAAATCAGTATATTTTTTGCTATAGATGTGTTGACCTTCCTAGAATGTATCTTGGAATGCCACTCATTTTAAAGTTAAACAAACTTTTTGGGAATCCATAATTGAAATATTTAGAAAACATGGCAAGATTGAACTAAAAGTTATTAAGCAACCCAACAAAATTGCAACTCATTTCTACCTCTCTTTAGGGTATACTCATATTCTACCTATCAACATTTAAAATCAATGGTGATATAACCTCAAAAATTTAGAGTGTTCAAATTGTTTCTATGGAGGGGGATGGAGGAGAAGGAAAGGACATCTTTGGTTAACTAGGAAATGGTATGCAAGCCAAAAGGGTTGGGTAGGGGGGCTTGAGAATATTTTTGAAGAAGAATAGAGATCTCATTGCCAAAATTGTTTAGAAGTTGACCCTTAATAGAGTTGACTTGTGTAAGGTTATGAGTGCCAATTATTTGGTTGGGGAGAAGTTTGTTACCAATCTTCTCAACCCCATAACTTAAGGAGGGGTGGGGCAAGGGGGTGCATAATGTTCCCATTATAAAATAAATTTTAAAAGCTATTTTAATTGGGCCAGTTGGTTTAATATATCCTGGACCCATTTTTATTTTCTTTTCGTAGTTTGTGTTGTTGTTGGCTATCTTTGTACACCCTCGAACAGTTTTCCCCGTCAAGTATTTAAGCACGGCTTATAGGTGGTCATTAGGTATGCAATTTATATTATCTTCTATGTACTACGAATTCCTATCGGAGTTCCCTGTTGTTTTCCATTTCAAAAGTGAAAGACCTTCCCTATTTGGTTTATCTGATTTCAATGGGATTTAACCCTTCCCTATTCTGTCGTCTGTAACACTTCGCTCAGATCTAGCAAATCAGAGCATCATTTTTTCGCAAATATTAATTGAAGGATTATTTGTATTCAAGTCTCTATTATTGTGTCTAGAGTTCATCTAAAATTATTGTAATTATGTATGCGCAAGATTGCCTTCATAGTTGTGGTTGTAACACTTCCAACTCAAGTGCTTACTAATGATTTCCTTTTTAAACATATCGTGTTACACTTCCATGTGTTGTACGACTTGCTAACTCCATCGTACAACCTAAAGACATACCTTGTTGTACGGCCACCTGGCCTACCATACCATCATCCTTCCATTTGTCTCCATCATACGGAAGACACCCTGACACACCCACCATACAACTCTTGTGTACTGCCCTTTCACTATACGGCCTTCCTGTTGACACTGTATGGCCTTCCTGTGCCCTTGCTTTGGCACCATATGACCATCTTGGATGGAAATCCATACTTCCCCTCCTTTCTCCACCATACAGACCCCCTCATTGCATTGTACGGCTAGTCTTTTTACACCGTACAGGTTTCCTGAGCTCATCTTCGTCCATTATCCAGCCCTCCATACTTAGGAACATTTCAGGGTGGGAAGTGAGGTGGAAGGGGGGCTTGAGAATATTTTTAAAGAAGAATAGAGATCTCATTGCCTAAATTGTTTAGAGGTTGACCCTTAATAGAGTTTACTTGTGTAAAGTTATTAGTGCCAATTATTAGTTGGGGAGAAGTCTATTACCAATCTTTTCAACCCCATCCTCCCACAAGGTCTAAAATCTAGAGTATGTGGTTAAATGAGGGATTATTATTCAATCAGGACTTTGATGGTTAATCAACGATAGTAAGACTATAATATTTTGGGATGATGCCTTGGTAGTGGATTCACCCCTCTACACTAGATCAAATTATAGAAGCTTGCAAGAATAGGCTTCAGCATGTTTTGGGACTAGTATTATTGATTGCATGTCATTTCAAAACTTATGAAAAGATCTTACCCAATCTTGTCACAATAGACCTAAACTTATTCCTATGACTAGAGAGTTGCACTTGACTATTCAAAAAATTAGAATTTTGTTGTTCCCACGTAAAGACAACTTATTTGGCAATGGAGTTCAATGGGTAATTTCTCTACAAAGTTAGTTTACATGAGAATGATAAATAAGAATGGTATACCGAGATTTCAAACCCTTTTTTTATCTCGAAGATCAATTTCTTGAGTGGACAAAAAAGAAAAAAGCAAGAAAAAAGTGTTCCAAATACCTAATAGGTGTGTCTTATGTAAAAAGGAAGAGAAATGTGTTTCTCATCTTTTGATTCCCTATCATTTGCAAGTGACCTATGGCAATTGGTTATTGCGAACATGGAAATAGATTGGGTCTAGTGAATAAGGATGTCTATCAACTTATGGAATGGAAAGGTAACATGTAGTACCCTTTAACTACTTAACTATGGAGGCAATTCTCCCACATCTTTCTTGGAGTTTTTGGAAGGACGGGAACATAAGGATTTTTATGGACAAGGAAAACATTATGGATGAGATCCCTTGTTCGTTCTATAAATGACTAAAAGAAAACTTAGTGGTGACTTATCCTGGCTATCTGAATGTCTCTCCCTAATTGTTAGAGAATAAGCTTGTGAGGAATTGGATACCACTAGACCAAAACTCCAAGTTTGATAATACCAAAATTATAATAAGAATCTAAACATTGTTTGGCAACCACCAAGCTTTAGGTGGGTTAAACTAAACTTTGATGGTGTAGCTAGAAGGGAAAAGTCAACAATAGGATGAGTTATAAGGTCAAGTCAGGAAAAGATGGTACTAGCTTACACTGATAATGTCAATGGTCCTGCCAAAAACCAAGTTGAGGGGATGACTTTATTGTAGGGATTGAAGAAAACTCTCTATATTTGGGTTTGGAACATTTATATCAAGGGAGATTCCATGATAACTATAAATGTTGTCCTAGGCAAAATTAAACCTAGTTGGTCCACAATTGATATTGGTGAAGACTCTTGCAACCTACTCCTTGGCTTTGGTATGTTTGAACTAAGAATATTTACAAAGAAGGAAATAATGTGGTAGATATCATGGCAACACTTGGGCTCTACCAAATTGTTTAAGTTGCTATTATGTTGTTGATAATAATCCATCAATGAAAGGCCTTATTAAGGAGGACTACAACCTAGAGCCTATTCTTTTATGGATGACAAGGGATACTAGGATACCTAAACTCTTTCGGTAGTTTTTTGGGATGTCATAAGGGATACCTCAAATTGTATTTATTCAACTTTACTTCACATAGGAAATATAATTGCATAATAGTTTGAAGACAAGCAAAGTTTTACAAAGTTCAAATATATGGCACAAACTTTTATACTTTCAAAAACTAGTCATTTAATGGCTCAAATTGCTTGGACCATTGGAATGGGTGCATCCCCCCTTTTTATTGGTATAGCCCTTATCCCACTTAGCGCAATTAACACTTTGCAGATTTAAGCAATAGGTGGGATAATAAGAGAACAAACATGGATGAGGGGGACAACCTAAGATGTTTGCAGTTCTATTGTAGAATGGTATAGAGGGCCCATAAAGTTGATAAAGAAGCTTAGGGTAAGGTGTCTTCAAACAAAGGGAAGCAGCCCATCAGCTTTGAATCCACAACAAAAAAAAGTAATGTGAAACTCATGTTTAGTGATGGGTAGCACTCCACCTTCAATAGAGCTTTGGAAGTTGTTTGACAATGATTTGGACAATGTTTCAAATATTTATGTATCATATAGTCTATAGGAATGCACTGAATATAGAATAGATGGAGAAGAAGTTCAAGGTTTGGAATTCACTTGTGATGTTTGAGTGAAGTTGGAATTTGTTGTTTGAAATTTAGAAGTAGAGGTCTGGAATATTAAAGATAGAATGAAGACATTGAGAAAGGTATGATGCCTATGACCTAGCATACTTGGAGGGATATGCACAATAATACTACTTCATTGATGCTTCTACAACAAAGATTTGGTGCCACTAGTGATAGGGAGCTCTTGGAGTTCCTTAGGCAGGACTCGAAGAAAGTGGCCAGAAGGCCCTCTCATGGCCATAACTAAGTTGTTTTGTCAAGTTACGACCCCTTGAGGTTTGTGTTCTTTCATTCTCTCAATTTTTTATCCCTTTTGTTTGTCTACTATTTGTACTCTCTTCGTAAGATGTTTGTTTTCAGCTTCTTTAGGCATCAGTTTGACCTCTAGGCTTAGTTTCATCTCATTTCAAACTACCCCTGGTAGTAGTTTGGCCTTATTATCTTGATTGTAAAGGGACAACACCCTTGTTTTGTTGTTTTTAAATCAAAAGTATCTATTTTATATACATTATAATTTTATTATTACCATTAATCCTTACGTTTATTGTCATTTAATCAAGATAATTTAATTATCCATCATTGAAATAAACAAATAAATAATTTTATTCTATATCTATTATTTAGTATACATATATATATAATATCAAAGTTCTACCTCAAATGTACATAGTATTAGTTTTTTTGAATAATTAAATCTTCAAATTCCATCTCCTTTTATAAATTGGTAAAGAAAACTTTGTTAATTCATCAATCAAATCAATTCACTTATGCATGCAATCATTCAACTCATTTATGCAATCATTTCACAGCTTCATGAAATCTCGTAATTACTTCATACATTATATATTTAGTCAACATATTCATGCACTTAGACAACTCACCCAATTACTCTCCATGCAAGAACAATCAAGTACTAACTCACTCATCAAATCTAATTGACTAATAATCATTAAATTAATTAAAATTTATAGTAATTGGCAACTTCATTATAATCGCCACATTTCTTCATTAGCTTCAACAATTATGAATCAAACCTTCAATCCAAGATAAATTTGAATCATTTCTCTCTTTCCAAAAATCTATATTTATCATCATACCCATCATTTTCAACCAACAATCTTTAAAGCAATATAATTTTTGTTTATTTTAATTCAACTAATACTGATAGTATCCTAGTAAAATAAAAGTTTCCATATACCACCAATATCGTGAACACATTTTTTTGACACATATTCATAAGTTTGCATAGATTTCAATTTTTTTTTTTTTTTTTTTTTTTTTTTTTTATGTTCATACTAATAAATATATGTCTTATTAAATCATATGTTTAAATGAAATGTCAATTTCATTTGATGAGCTATAAATGAAGACAAGTACTAACTATAGAGGGTTGGAATGCTCCAATAGATGTTGACCTAACCATAGCATTTGCATGTTTCTTGAATAGTGCTTGTTGTAGGCTTCATTAATGTTACTTCATCCTATTATTGCATGCTCCATGGATGTTGATTTTGAAAGAAATAATAAATATTTACATTATCATTAACTAATTTAGATTGTGTACCCACAACAAAATAAATGTTAACTACTTCATAATCCTCTAAGAATACGAGCAAATTTAAGAATGAGAATGCAAATATTACTCATAATATTTAATCAACTAATGAGATTCAAGAAAAAGAATGTGTCAAGTTAAAATTCTAAATTACAAGATTGTTAAATATAGAATTTGTACGCATTAATCAAGTGATTAAATATGTGTGACAATACATTTATGTGTCAACGTGCAATGTTTCCCTTTTTTTTATTTTTAGCTATTTACAAACTTATTTTTTTGTTTTCCAATTTTGTAAGCAAGAAATCAACTACAACTACAAACTAAAAAATAATGTTTCAAAAACATAAGAGTCAAAACTCTCATATGCTATTATAAACCCTCAACTATATTGATGGCATGTCTAGCATGTTAACTATTGTCTTCCACAAGTATTCTTGTTGGTTTTGAAAGAATATGGCAATTTACAAATCATCTACAAAATGTTCAGTGGAAAATATATGAGATAAAATTCTCATGTAAGATCTATGAATAAATATTGTACATATATAGACTTAGAAAATGTAATAAAATAGAAAGTTGAATTCTATTATAAAATTATTAGCTAACCATAAACTAGTCTTAGTATGCATTATTCTTCATTCTCCCCCATGATTAATATTGGAAAATAAATGCTCATTATTGTATCATTTATCCTTCATTTTGAACATTTTGAAATGAGAACTCCAAAATAAGTACTACAACACTATCTATCATGACTAGCAACCTCTTCTAATCATCTTCACAACACAAGGAACCTACATCCTTAAATCATCAATGCAATCACTTTGCAATTAAGGATTGTCAATCTTTTTATAAGTCACCATTGTTGGACACCCTTGTAGTGTTCATTCCAATAGAGAATTTGCAAACTACAATTGACCATTGTGAGTCATTTTTAACGCTAATGCTCACTCTAATCATGACTATGTGTAGTCAGCTCATGTATATCGTGTAGTGTTCAAACCTTAGAACTTGCATTCCAAAATGTATTGTGCCCTTCATGTGAGTGGAAAGGTTGCAATTTAATTAACTATTTTTTTTTCCATTTTTGTGGAGGGAAAGAATTATTAATTGTTATTTAGAAGTTGATTTTTTCTAGAAAGTTTGAAAGAAGATTATAAAAGAAGGTGGTGATGGAGGAGGGTCCACGTCGAGGAAAAAACCCTTATGTGAAGATTGATTTGATGGTATATGGTGTGGCTCAATACAATCATGAATTATGCAAAAGACATAATTTTCTTGTGTACAAATTTGAGGATTCAATATTTGCACTTGAAAATAATATGAATGAAATATTTATCTGTGTTGAGTAGCGTACCTGAAAGTGCTACTTTTGGCTTTCAATAAAGTTCTACATCTTCAAGGAATTGTTGGGGCTTTAAGAGTCGTAAGTGGCACTTAGCACACAAATAATATCAATAAAGTGGTGTAGAAGATTAGAGTTAATTAAATTTCTACCGCCTTAGGGAAAAAACCCTTGCGTGAAGATTGATTTGATGGTATATAGTATGGTTCAATGCAATCATGAATTGTGTGAAATACATCATTTTCTTGTGTACAAGTTGGAGGACTCAATATTTTCATTTGAAAACAATAAGAATGAAATATTTAGTTGTTTTGAGTATCATACCTGATAGTGCTACTTTTGGCTTTTAATAAAGTTGCACATATTCAAAGAATTGTTGAGGGCTTTAAGAGTCATAAGTGGCACTAAGCACACAAATAAGATCACTAAAGTGGTGATAGTAGATATTGATTTTAAAAATATGAAATCCTTTTTCTAAGATCACATGACCTCCTAAGGTGCAACATACATATGAAGAATCTAAGCTTTGTTGCACTTCAAGTTTGGGTCATCTTGGGAGTCAAATGCACTTGTTTGGTTTAGCACAACCATTAAGGGAGTTTAAATGATTAAAGAGGATAGTGGGCTTAGAGGAATACTTCATGGCATCAATGAATGTCAACATGTGTTTTTTGTAAGGTCATTTGGCTTGGATTATACTTGTTGTAACATTTTTTTGCATTTTCACCATCTATTCTCAATGGCATATCATTTCACAAGCATATTTTCTAAACCAACATACTACTATGAAGTTTATTGATATGATGACTATGTGTTTGTCGTATTATTTCAGGAAATTTGTGAGAATTAAATTGAATTTCATAAAATAACTTTTATATCTGTGAATGAATTATCCAAGTGATACAAACATGAACTTATCATAATTAGTTGCCTACATTTTTTTTGAATTTTTATTTATCATTACAAAAAATAATAATCAAATTGGATGTCAATAATCATGGCACATGTCTTATGTTCCATTCTAAAATCTATCATATTTAAGACCAGACAACGTCCAAAGTTATCATCAAGAATTTATATAGAAACTGAAAATAGCCAACAATTCCATAAAATCACCATATCTAAAAATATCTTAAGAATGTCACTCACCTTTGTAAGAAAATAAAATTTCAACCATGACGATGTCAACATCATAAAATTTGAATTAAAAAAATTCTAACATAAAGGGAATCCATAACACTTTAAAGATGAGAAAAATCAATCTTATCCATGCTAAAAGCATTGTCATCGTCAACATTATTATCAACATCATTATCATTTTCAATGGTATGTCCAAAAACATTAGATAATCCTTATTTGGGGCATATCATTTGATTTCTATTGAAGGTGTCATAACTATAACCTAAAGAACCATTAAATGTCTCGCATGGAATTGGTTCAAAAAGGAATATCAACATAACATTTGTAGCTTTTGAATGCAATTTTGGTTGAACCAATTTAACACTTTCAAATGAAGATATAATTTGATATGCATTCAGATTCTCTCAAAATATAGAGTTGGTGGTGTAAATACTTTGAAACACAAGACACAACAATACACTCATCACCAAGATGATATTTTCTTCTTTATTTTGTAAGACTCTCAAACTATCACAATAGCTTTGTCAATCATTGTATGGAAGTGCTAGAAGGAACGTCTTGTTCAATATGTTTCTTTTCTACTAATCCATCATTTTTTTAATCTTGCAACCTATCTATCTCTTGTTGTAGAAAAATTTATTGAGTACAAAATTCCATAAAGGAGGGCTAAAATAGCCTCCAACATTTTTTTATTTGGCTCATTTTTATTTTTTTTCAAAGATAAAATGCCATCGTAATAAAAAGTAGATCTAGTTCTATAGGGTAATAAATAATGCCAAAAAAATATCTTATAGATACTTCTTCTCCTTGTCACACATAAAACATCTTACAATAATGAACCCACAACTGACATCTCTTAAAGTACTCATGATCTCAAAATATAAATAAGGATCATCAAGTTACTTCATCTTTGTAAAACTTCCTTATTGTCTCTTATAGGATAATCAATTCCTTATTTTTCACTTTATTCTTTCATTAGGAACTCTTCTTCCATTATTTGTATAACTTATTTATGTTTTATTACTGACAACCTATCTAATCTCAAATGGGCATCTATCACTATCGTAATAAATTTATTTATTTGATATTGATATATAGTTTCCAAATCAACTACCCTCCTTAATATAATCTTCATCTTTTTTTTTAAAGACTGTCTTCATTTTATTTTTTGGTATTCCACAAACTTTTTCATAGACTCACTCGTGTCAATCATAAAGTTTCCTTTACAACAATATTTTCAATTTCTAGGTTATCCTTTGAAGTTACAAGACTCTATCTATAATAATAAATACTTTCGTACTCACAACTGCAATGGTCTCTTATGGATTTAATATCACCCTTAGCCCCTTGTAAGACTAGGAATCCTATTCAAACTTATAATAAATCTTTAGATTCTTTAAGACGCCCATAACCAATTTGAACCCTTCAAAACATTACTCATATCAACATGACCCATCAAGAAAACCTTACTTCTATATTTGTCATGTCATCATACTTCAAATTACATCAACTCATAATAACTTCCAATATAGATGAATGCAATCAAAGGTCAATAACCCAATATAGTTGTCAACCTTCAAAGCCAAACACAAGTTTTAGATATTCAAGAAATAACTTATAGGCAATAAAAAAGATTTTTATAAACTTTTTAACATTTTTTAAATTGAAAAGAATAATCTTAGAATTAATTCTACATATTTCATATCTATGGAGACCCTATGACTAGTTTCCAAACCCAAATAATGTCATTTGATAAACTTGTAAAATAATTCACTAACAATTCATTGATCATATTCACAAAAGAGTCATTTACCCTTCTGGATTGTTCAAGTTTGAGATCTATATAATTCTCACATACTCTCTTTTCTCCATCCCCTTCACCTAATATACTTTTAGGTTTTAAACTAACAAATCAATCATGCCTTGTGAGTTAACTAACAATATAAGAAGTCATATAGTACTTATCAATGGAATGCATATTAGTGAGATGGTCATAGAGGTTGTCACTAATCATTTGGTCCATATTAATATATTTTTCAAATATTTAGGATGATACATATGCACACCTACATGTGATATGCATTGGATTACGATTCCTCATTGCTTTTCTTAGAGAGATGATGTCTTATATCTCTCCATGGAAATCTACCCTTGTGAGCTTCTTTAAAACTTTAATGAAGGATTATTTGGCCTTTCTAGCATGGAATTATTAACATAACTTATATTCTACTCGTTTTTCTCTTCAAGCTACTCTAGAGCCTTATCATCTATTAGAATTTTTAGCACAAGCTCAAAGACATGTGATATAAGTTTTGAGTTTATATCCATGACAATATTTCATCATAAAATCTATAAGTTTTGGTATTAAGATCATAGTGGGTTGCACATGCTCAAATCAGCTCTTGACACCAAATAAGAGCTAGGAATCAAACTATTTTGGCAAGTATGGATTTAGGTGATCCCCTCCCCAAATGCCCTCTTTATTGGGAAACAATGCTTCATACTCGATATATTTCTACATAAGCCATAAAGGAAAAACATCATACCAACATATATAATAACCATAATCCATATATCAAATACATGAACCATGATATGAAATAAGGAATACCTTGGGAAATCTTCATAAGGTAAAGAGATAACCTCTAAAATCATACATATTTTATATTATTCAATAATAAAGAAATTCTAATAATTTATATAGTTACCAAAAAAATCTAAAATATCTAGCCTTCCTAATCATCCTACTTGTGTCCAAGCATGAATCTATACATTGTTAGAAATTAAAATCCACCAACACCACTAAGAGAGGGGGAGGGAGGGAATTGGTTGTATAATTAAAAAAGTTAAATTGATTTTATCAAATTTGAAACATATAACCAATATAAGAAACAATCAAAAGATAACAACCATGTACAATAACACAAGATATGTTAACTAGGGAAACCATGTATCAGAGAGAAAAACCTAGTGGGAATTATGTCCATGAGATGATGTATAAATATAAAAGTTCCTTGTGAAAGGATAAGACTATATTAGGATCCAATTACATGCAATTAGTACATGTAGTCCATGTTAGGATAATTTGAATCCATGGTAGAAGATTCCAACCCTAGTAGGAGTTGCTTCAACCCTGTGAGGAGCTGATAGCAAGTCAACTGAACCCACTGTCCAATTTGCTTCATAACTATCTTCACAAAAACCTCTTAGGATGATATATCCAAGGATGAACTGATTAATACAACAAATTATTTTCCAATATAGTTCATTTGAATTTCTCAAAACATCATTAACATCATCCTCTACTTTGATCTCATCAAATTTGCATCCAATGGTCACATTAGTAATACAACATAATGTGATACCTTTATAACCAAAGAAACATCTTTCCTTTATACCAATTCCTAACATCTAATTGAGTCAACCTTGAGGCTTCCCCAATTTAAAATGAATAATATATGACCTCTTTAAGACATTAAAATACATGTTACATTACAATTACAACTTCCCAAAAGAATATAATCAAAAGTTGGCTTCCAAGGAATAAACCACATGTTATCCTTTAGAAATATTCACTGAAATGTCACTAGGATCTACTACCTTGAACATACCAACATAAACATGTCTTCAAACGAAATCTATGTCCACTAAAAAATATTTCACCTTGTTGAGTAGAAACAACTCAATTACCATTACATTGTTCCTTGCAACTAGTCTTCAACAAATCTTCCATAACTCATGCATACCTTCAAATTACTTTCCATAAACATATATGCATATCCAACATCTTGAATATAAGCATGTAAAACATAACTCTACAACCTCTTGTTGTATTGACCAAAACTCTCTCTACAACTCTGATTCTCATAACTAGAAAGCATATATGTTGACATCAATGACAACTAAGTCATGAATGCAATACATAATTACTTAATCATCTCTCCAAAAATGATAAAAGACTCCCCCAAAGAAATAATATTAGCATTCATACTAAAAATCTCTCGCTTTGGCATTGATGGAAACATATGATGAAAATCATTTTCCAAAAATACCAAACCAAAATGCTCTTGCTCCCCTATTAACAACATTTTTTTTTTACTGAAATCAACAAATACACAAGTAGTACTCTCCCCAATAAATAATAATATGCATTACTCTCCCTTGATTATGTATAAATTTTCTCATGTATTAGTCTCCTCCATTGACATCAAGGATAAAGGTGTTATTATGACAATTCTCAAAGTTTAATCATCTCCAAAACAATCTGCAAAATAGTGAAAAATGTTGAGTGCCAAAAGACACTATTACACAATACATTACCAAAGAGTTCCCGATAATGTTTCTCATAAATTGACTACTCCCCCAAAGGAAACATCACTAAACATCCAATCTAGATGTAAGAATATACTCTAGAAAAATTGGATTGATGCAAACCTATATCAACTACTCTGAAGAATGTTCAGGAATAACCCCAAGCATGCTTCTAAGATACTCAAAGGTGTCCTTTGCCAAATGTTTAGTAAATATGTGTGGTATCTATTCCTTTGTGATAACATAGTCTAGTCTAATTTGCTTCTCTTCTACCTTCTCTCTCAAAAAGGGATACTTTATTCCAATATGCTTAGTCTTTGAAAGTAACAGTGGATTCTTTGACATCCTAACTATACTTGTGTTATCATAATGAATGCTAATAGGTTCAGTAAATTCAATACCTATGTCTTTTAATATCTTTTTCATCCAAATAATTTGATTACTATTTTTTTTTTTTTGCTACATATTTGTCTCTTTTATAGATTTTGATATAAAATCTTGTTTCTAACATATTCATAAAAATAATCTTCTTCCCAGGAAGAATGTGCCTCTTCTTGTACTCTTTTTGTCATCTACATTTCCTATCCAGTATGCATCAGTGTGGTAAAATAATATGATCTATCATACCATAATTCATGCTCTGATGTTCCTTTCAAATATCTTAAAGTTCTCTTGACTGCTCGTAGTCGTGTCTCTTTAGGATCTTCTTGGAATCTTTCCACAATTCTAACCACTTTAACTATATCAGGTCTTGTATGTGTCAAATACAATCCTCCTATCATGGATATGTACCTTGTTTGTATTGCATTAGTAGACTTGTCTTTTCTTGACAATTTACATCTTGTAACCATACTTGTTCCAATTGTCTTACAGTTTTCTAATCCAAATATTGTCTACAAATACTTAAGATATTTAGTCTATGATATGAAATATCATCCTTGTTCTAAGTTGTTTGCAATCCCAAGAAATATTTCATCTCATCAATCATACTCATCTCAAATTCATTCTTCATCTCTTCTAAAAAATTCTCACTAGCTTCATCATTTCCTCCAAAGATAATATCATCAACAAATACTTCAATAATCAAAAACCCATATAAATTAGCTCTTATTTACATGTTATTATATGCATTACCTTTCTTATATCTCAAACTTACAAATATTTATCCAATCTTGCATACCAAGCTCTAGGTGCTTTCTTCAATCCACACAAAATCTTTCTCAGTCTGCAAACCATATCTTTACCCCTAGTCAATGAAAATACATCAAGTTGTTCAATGTAAACCTCTTCCTCAAGTTCTCCATCTAGAAAAGATCACTTGGTATCCATCTGATATACCTTGAAATTCGTGTTAGATGCATAAGCCAAAAACATTCTCATTACTTCAAATCTAGCAATAAGGGAAAATGTTTCCTCAAAATCAATTCCTTCTTATTTTGAATTGTAAGGGTGGAAACATGAATCAAGGACATAAAGCGTAAGTTCATCACATAACCCCACACACACACATAAAAAGGGAGGTAAATTAAGGAGATAAGTCCTTTCACTACCGATTCTAAAGAACTAGATCTAAGAAGATTAGTGCCAACCCAAAAAAGAAAGGAGTACTAATGTGAACTAAGTTTGGGAAGAATAGGGGAAGAGATAACTAAATTCTTGAAAACCCTAGATGAGATAGTAAGCTAGAGATAGATATGAGTAAATATGTTGAAAGAACAAAGAAGGTAGAAGACACGCCTCTTAAAGCTTGATGTATGCTTGTTGTATTAATTAGAATGGAGGAGAATTATCGGATCTTTTGGGCCTAAAATTGCAATATGGACAAAACCTAAAAATCATTTGGTGATCTATCAAGGTCGATCTAGATGATCAAGGGTGGCCCATTTATAGTTGAAGCATCAGGCGAAACCTAGTTGGCCCTAAAGGAATGAGTGTGATGCTAATTTTATTTTTGCAGTTCTGAAGAAAACCAAAAGGGGTACTTAGATCTTCTACTTGTTCCTCAATCTGATATTCATAACCTACAATTAAGAAGGGTTTTTTTTTTATAGGGGGTTCGCCATGGTCAAAACTCAGTTTAAGAATTAACCTTGAGTTAAAATAATAGGATGAAATGTAAAGAAAATATATGAATTCACCTTACAATAGTAGGATCTCTTGAATCAAATGCAACATTCTTATTCACCAGTTGATTTGGATCAAAAAGATGAAGATGAATGGATGTAGAAGATGCAACAAAGTTTCATGAAAGGATTTAAGGAGATTGGTGCAGGGGCACAAAGAAAATATCAGGTAGATTTGAGTTTAAAATCTGAAGTATTAAATGTTTGTGTGTGTGTGTGTGTGTGTGTGTGTGTGTGTGTGTGTGTGTTTATATTTTTCTGTTTAAAAATTAAAATCCTTAAATATTCATGTGGTGGAAATGTTTAGGTGGAATCCTTATAAACTTACCCAACATTATCCACTTAGGACATTAGTTTAGTTTATTTCAATATCTTTTGGGTGTGTTAAAAGTTTTTAGTTTTTGAAAATGTTTTATGGGGCAAAATTAAAATGAAGAAAATGATGCATATTCCTCTAACATCATGTGTTGGAATTCAAAATGTAATTGCCACAAGAAATTTGTGATGGCTTCTTGGGAGTTAGAATAGAAGGATCTTTCAAAAAGGATAAAGGAGTGCATATTGTAGGAAAAAAATTGGGAGAAAGTGAATATAATCAAGTTTTGAGTTAACCTGCATTTTTTCTAAAGTTCCTTTCAATTTGCATGCATGTCCTCTATCTTGTTCTAAAATCCATTCAACAAAAGTTTAATTTTTATATTTTTGAAATTTGTAAAACAACCTCTTTTCATTTTACTGTAGGTTGAAACTCTTTGTTTCTGTGAGAGTGGCCTTTGAATGGAGGTTTTTTAAAAATCCTCCAATGGTCTCTATTAGTCATTGGAGGATCCTCTTCAATTTCATGTATTTCTTTTTTTTCTATATTTTTGTCTCATATCATGTTATCAGAAAATCAAATTGCTATGCAAATTTAAGTGGGTAACATCTCTATGTGTTTACCCAGTTTCTTAAGCAGTTACATCTTTATCCTAAAGTATTTTGCATGTTGAATCAAAGTAAAGTTTAGAAATGTTTGGTTACCCAAACCCCTCTGCATCATTTTTTTTATCGAATACTATTAAAATATCTAGGGTAAGAAAAAAATTGTGATTATGTGAGTGGTCTGGACTAAATCTTGAAAGAAATGACTACATACATGTCATAGTGACCAGGAAAAGGTAGTTTCTCCAATTTGCATACCCATGTCATATTTTTTATTGGCTTCAAGCGGGATTATATCTTAAATGTATTTTGAGTGGGATTAGAATAGATGGTACCACTTGTAGTAACCAGATTTGTTGATTCTTTCTAAAACTTTTATGCACGTGTTTTCGTACAATGGAAGGGAGAGACATGGTTTTTCCTATTTAAAATGTGGAATTTTATTTGACCTCTTGTGTAGATATGCATGAAATATTTTTGGAAAGAGTATTGAATATACTTTCATTTGGTTCAAGTTTGACTCATTTTCATTAAGAAATGAGCACGTTATGCACACTTTTGTAAAACTGGTCTGTTCAAATTTTAGTTTCCTAGATTTGCAATCCAAAGGAAATTTTTTCACAGCCATGTATGGTTTCATAAGGATCTGAAAGTTGGTGGGTGAATATTTTATTATGTTCTGAACAACATTCATTGTTTCTAGAAAAAATTACCTTGTAATTTGAGGGGTCAAACAAACCCATTTCCAAAAACTATCTTGTTTACATGGTTTCCTATCACTGTTGCTACAAGAAGGTAGTAGAAAAAATTTATATTTGTATTTGTGAGCTTTGTAACCATACACAGTTTGGGAATGTCTCATTTATCAATAAAATTTTCCCTCAAGGTGTCATATTGTGTAGGTTGAATACCCAAATCAAGTTTAGATTTGTATCTAATTGTGGGCAAGTATGACCATTTGGCATTAGATTGGTTTCAAGTTTTGTGTAAACCTTTTCATTATCAGAAGACTTATTTGTATTTTAGCATGGAGGATAGAAGTTTCCTTTTTGAACAACAAGGTTCTTTTTAATATCAATTTGGAAAGTCTTTTTTTCCTTGATTTGCATGGAGTTAGGAAGGAATGTGGTTGAAAGACATTCAAGTTTACCAATTGGAAAGATATATGTACAAGTAATGGGAAAGATACTAAAATGACATGCATGCATGTCGAAAAAATATGAAGAGGAGTAGAACAATCTGGATGAGCATTGGAAAATCAACAGAAACAATTCTTGGTACAAAGACTCTAAAATCATTTTTAACTATTGGATTTTGCTATGATTTGAATATATTGGAGGAAATATAATTCCACAAAACTTCACCAAAGCGATCAACAAAATATTGTGACTGAATGACAATCTATCTAAAAGAACATCATCAACTTATTTTGACAAAAAAATTTAAAGAGTTTGTTCGAAAATAAATCTTTTGTTCTAAAATCAGTAGCATCGAGTTGGACAGTTTATTTTGGTCATGGTTAAAGTATGGTCAATTTTCTTTAGCTAAGGAGATAAGTGTTTGACAAAGTTCTTATTATTGTGAAGACAAAATTACTACTACTTGAAGGCAATAAGTGAAAGAATGAGACTACAGATTTTTGTGGAAAAAGATTTGTCCTCTTTTAATGTCCTACGTTCTTGAAGCATTATATGTTCTGAATTAAATTCCATTGGGGGGGGGGGGAGAAGTAGTTATCCAACTATTAAAACACTTATCAAGCTTATTAACCTTTAAGCATGTGAACAATTTAATCAAAAACCACAACAAGATATTCATACACAATAACACCAGATATGTTAACTAGGGAAATCCCAGTGGGGATAGTACCCACAAAACAATGTAATAATATAAATTTTCCTTGTTAGAGGATGGATCATGTTAAGATTCACTGAAATACATTCAGTACATGCTAGTCCTTGTTAGGAGGCTTGAAATCCCTATTAGGAGATTCCAACCCTGTTAGGAGTTGTGCCAGCCCTATTAGGAGTTGCAGAAGGCAGATGGACCCACTATCCAAGTAGCTTCAGGGGAAAGATCACTAAATTCACTATCTAATTGATCTCCATATTATTCCATTCAGAATAATAGAATAAATTGTGTGTGTACTTCCTCTTTCCTGTCAACCAAACTTCCTCTTCTGATCTCGATACCCAAATCACCAACTTTGCATCCAATAATCCCTTGGATCACTTACTCACATTTACCAAATACTTTACACATGTCTTCTTAAATTCACACTTCACCAAAAGGAAAATAGCCTTCCTTTATACCATATCCTCAAAATAATTCGTTGAGTTGTCCTTGAGGCTTTCCCAATTAATTATAATAGGACCACATTAAGATATTGCAAAACATTACATTTATTTATAACTACAAATAACTGTTGGCCCACAATTTTTATAACTTCTCACACATGAGACCTCAAACCTTTTGCACTCATTGATATCATCATCAGGTTGTCTACTATTACTATCTAACTACATGAATCATAATTCTATCTCTATTAGGAGATACAATCCAAACATCGAAAACTACTTCTTAGGTACTCTATTTGTATATTGTCCTCTATAAATCAAATATATCTTCTGCATATCTTTGACTTTATTCATGCACAGTTAACCATGTCATCAAGATACTGTGTAGAACATGTCCTTAATTTTGCTTTACCTTATCGTTAATGATTCATTTGTACAACCTCATTCTCTTTCTGCTACTCTTCTAGTCTTTACAGAAACAATGTTATGTTGACATCAATGACAAACACTATCATGAATGCAACATGTCAATCATACTAACAATCTCCCACATGCTCTAGAAATTCTTAGGATACTCCCCCAAAGGAATACCATTAGAACTCATGCTAACATGTTCTTGTAGCACAAAGAAGACAAAATTTTAAAGTATTTTGACTGCAAAAATAAGAGAAGGGCTTTTCCTTTGTACACAGTGTGCCATGTTTTGGTAGTAGAATAGGAAGTAAATGAACATTGGTTTGATTGTTGACAAAAAATGAAAGATCAATAAGATTGTAGTTTGTGAGAAGAAGATTGGTTATATGTTCCTGAAGCATTTCATCCTTTTGTAGTAGAGTTTGAAGTGCAAATTATAACACAACATGTTTATGTCATATATTCAAGTAGCAGAGTATGTTCCTATAGTAGAATACAATGAACAAATTGTGAAGGTTTTCAGATTAATAAGTGTAAGCCTTTGAAGCAACCCTTCAATTTGAGTACATCCACAAAATATTTCCAGAGTGTAGCTTTGCACCATTATGGAAGAAATGGAAAGACAAAGCTATAGCCAAAGACATTCTATATTTTGGACAAAGTGTAAGTGTAAGATCAAGGTATGCAAAGTTATAATTGTAGTGGTTCATTTGAAAATATAATCTCAGTAGAAATGTTTGAGAAACTAAATCTTCCTAGAGTACCTCATGATTTACCTCACATAACATTTGGGTTAGGAGATGGACAATGGATTGATGTCTTTGAAAATTCATTTGTTTCTTTTGATATTGGAGCATATTTTGATACCATTGAATGTGATATTATGCCTTTAAAATATTTCCGTTTGATTTTGGGAAGAGCGTGGCAATATGATAGGTCAACCATGTATGATTGTAGAGTGAACACATATACTGTCAACCAGGATTGAAAGTAGATGGTGTTATTGTCATTGAAGGATGATGCAACATGGAAGGAATCAAGAAGTCTAGGCCTTATTGATAGGATAATACTCCCACTCCATGATTAAGTGAAAGAGGAAGTGAAAGAAGTTTTGGTAGAGGATAATAAAATTGTGGAGAAGGAATCCATGAAGAGTGAAGATGTATGTGAAGTCATGATAGAAATCTCAATAATGATAAATGTAAGTGTTCTCAATCAGGATTGTACCTTTAGCAAGATGAAATATCTAGCTATCATGTTGAAACATGGGATCTCTCTCGGGTGGTGGGTTGTCCTAAAACAAGAGATTAATCTTCAGATCTGGTCAGTTTCTAAATAGTGATCACCTAAAAAATTAATTGTATGTTGTTAAAGGGATGAAAAGTGAATGAAAATAATGGATACTAAACCTAAATGAGGTGATACACCAATAATTTATATGCAAGTTTAAATAAATCAACACAAATTATGCACAATGCAAATGATTCACAATAACTAGACAAGCGTGCAAGTACAAAAGTATTTCTATGCAAAGACCCAAAATATTTTATTATAAAAGGAAAACCTAAGCTTTACCAATTTTTTGCAAAAGAATAAGGACACAAACAAAGACCTACAATTACAAGTATCGAGATTCTAACATGCAATAAGGAATATAGCTTGAATGAAGAATGAACACAACATAAAAGAAAAGAACCCACAATATGACACAAGAATCAATGAGAAGGAACTATTGAATCTATATAATCAATGCTAAAAAATCTCTGCTACAAAGTGCTCCTACAATCAACTCAAAAATTTGTAATGTGTAAAAATCTGAGCAAGAAAGAAGAAGACCTCATAATGAGGTGAATGTACAATAAATAGGGCTCAAAACCCTAATTCAAATACAAGGAAAATGCATGCAAAAAAAGAGTCAAAATTGATCCAAACTATGGAGAAACTCCTATAAACTATTCTCAACCACTTGTTCAAATGATAAATCACTAAAAAAATCACCTCAAAATGTGCATGAAACCCTAGCTCAGATTTCACTATCAAGATAAAAAATATAGCATGTCAATATGATCTATAACCATGCAAAAATGCATAAAAAAGGCTCCCAAAATAAACTATAACTAAAACTGGCCATAATTGCTCCTTATCTCACCAAAAATAGCACTAAAGTGTTCCATCACTACATGAAAAAGTCAAACTGCCCCTTGATTGAAAAGAAACTCTAAGAAATGTTCAATTAACTCAAATAGTCTTATTTTACTAAAAGTGGAACTATGTGATGAAAAAAAAGACAGTTCGAGTTTATGGCAACTTTCCCCTATTTCATTATATTTATTATTAAATAATTGATTCATGCATTATTAATTATAAAATAATAAATATAATAAAATATGCAATCTGAAACTTATTTGCTTGTATTCTAAACTTATTATTAAATAGCTAATTTATAATTCATCAATTATTTAATAATTATTACATCTTAAAAACATGCAACAAATAATAAATTTATAAATCATGTTTTTATTAAAAATAAAAATGCCTCCCTTTTTACTCCCTATGAGGCAGACTCGAAATTGCCTTCAAACTTAGTATAATGAATTGACGCCAATAAAAAATATAAGGCGGAAGATTTTATTTTATTTTTTGTCATTGTCGAGCATGAGAAAATGAGAAAGAAGATGGAGGGTTTTGAAACCCTGGCTGCTAGAAGGAGAAAGTGAAACATTTTTGCAAATAAATTTACATACTTGTCATGATTTCTCTATTTTCTCTTTTGTTGTTTACAATAACCATGGCTGGTAATGCATAGTTTTGGTATTGAAAATTGTTTCATATATGTTTCTGCATTACTGTTTTCCATGAGGTTAATAATGTGTCATATCACCTTTGTTGCATTCTGGGTTTTGTTTGATTACTGAAGTTTGTTGGTAATAATTATTTCTCTAGCATAGTCTCATATTCCTTTGTGTTGGTTGTATCATATCTTCTTTTCTCTGTTATTGTTGTTTTTTTATTACATCTGTACTAATGTAGTTGTTTTAACTTGACATTTTTATTGATTCAATTGACACTTTTCCAAAGATGCCTTTATGAAATCACTATTAACTCCTATCTCCTTGGCATTTTTACATTCTAGTTGTGCTATTACTTAATGCACCATGCTTTGGACAAAACCCAGAAAGTGTTTTCCATGATTCTATTTTAGTTGTGCAAAAACTGGCCCACAAAATGACTGCTTCAAATTTGATATCCCTAGCATGTTGGTCACCTCATTTTTTATTATCTTTGATTCAAAAAAAATTATTTTGTACTAAGCACCTTTTGTATTTTTTGGGCATACTATGTTGTACCTGATTCTTGCTTATATGTTTCCATTTTATCAATTTCCAAGTTATTAAACAAAATGCTTTCTTTTTGCTAGATGTTCTTGAAAATATAAAAATTTCTTGTAGTGTTTATCATAACATCTTGCATAGAATCATTGAAAATTTGAAAATATACTTAATTTGATATATTTACACTTCTTATTAGCTATATTGTTGGTTATGGTTATGAATAATAAGAAGTATACAATATATTCTCATTGCTAGTCGAGTGATGCACAAACATAATAGTCAAGGATATTTACCTCTTAGTTAGCAAGCATATTCTATAATCAATGATATATCTAAAACTTTTCTCCATCTACCATGATAATATATCCCTATTGATGAATTGTGTGATCTCTATGAATAATTACACATTGGTAATATACTTGAAGTTGGTACTCATTACATTTTTTTGTGATAATAGAACATAGCATCAATAGTTGATCATTACTATGGTAAGGAACCTAAAATGAAGTGTTGATATCCTTATGATTGTTGTTATCATTTGATTGATGATTTAACATCCCTTGCCATTAAAATTGTTTCATAATGACTATGTCTTGATTGCTAATATCATGGCTGAATGCATCTCTTCGATGTCCCTTTTGATATTCCTTTTCATACTTTTTATAGCTTCTCATGTAGCTTTTGTTTCTCAGTTAGTGGATTCTACATAGTTGCCTATATAATCATGATACTTTTAGTTTTGAAATTTTATTTAAAACAAAAGGTTTCAAGCCTCAAATTATTTTCCCTTTAATGTTTAACTCATATGATCTATATATGTATATAAAAGCAAAAGGTTTCATGTAGAGAAAATCATGTTCCTTTAATACTTCTATCTTTAATTGTCCTCAACAGCTTCATGATTTGATTGAAAGGTTTTATGCTTTTAATTGATGCACATCCCTTTAACAATCTCCTCAAATATACAGTCACCTACTTTGGTTCAACCAGAAGGTCTCATACTTGTAACATATGTATGTCCCCTCAATGGTCACCCCAAGGTCTTCGCCCCTACATGACTCAGTTGTACAGCTTCATGTGTGTATCTTATGCATGACCCTTCAACAACCTCAAACTTCATACCTATATTTGCACATGAAACAAACTTATTAGTATAAAAACTATTTTTTTCCTTCTCACACTTTTCTTTCCTTTTCATCTTTTAATGCATTTATCTAAATATGCATGTTGTACTTGGATAGCATGTAGTAGAGTTATACAAGAATAGATTTCATTGCTCAGTTCATATGAACTGACCCCTTCCATTATACTAGGTTTAATCAAAGTTGGAGATGCGGGCCCAAGTTTTCATCAAAGTACAATTCAACAATCTTCTATTCATGCAATGAGAGCCTTTTCTTTACCCCTTCTTTGTTTTATGCATTTGTAATGTGTCTATTTAGATTATGTATTAAAGATGCCACAAGTTGTGTGGATTCTGAATGCATTGTTAAATTCAATATATGAAATCTAAATACCTTGTAATCATATTAAACAGTTTTGAGTAATACTTAAGGAAATTACATTTTTTGTACTTGTACATAAATCTAAATGCAAGTGGCTCAAATTTTTCTTTTTTTTCCTAATTTTGTGTGCTTTATGTTATGAATGATTTCATTATGTCATATGCATGAACAACAACTTATTAATATAGCTGAATATATAGGTAAGTTCAACATAGTAATTTAGGTGGTAGGCTAAATTGGTAATAGTAAGTTGTCCTTTGGAAGGGCAAGAACACAAAGTCCAAAAAAGAACATAAAGTACAACAAGTGAATGGTGATGAGAGAAGTGAAGGAGGAAGTCATATGAGACTTGAGAGTGATATTGTTGTGGTTGGAACACCAACATGTCCTTTCAAGATAGAGATGAACAATGTTGGAAGGCACTCCTATGAAAGATAGCTTGGAGACAAATGATGAAGCCTTAAAATTTCATGATCAAATGAAATGCCAAGAGGAATAGCGTGAGGATGGAGATAAAGAATGTGTAGCAATAATTCATGAAAAAAAAATTACTTTATGGGAAGAGTTTGTAATCATCATGGGAGAATGGAAAAGTGTGGTGGTAGTATGGAGACTTGACATGAAGAAGTTTCCAAAGAAGAGATATCGGTTGATGTTTTGGACAAAGAAGAGGAGGTTGAATATGTTTATGACAAGGTATTAGATTTTCTTTGGGAAATGAAATTCAGAATATAGATTCAAGTGTATGCAAAAATAATAAAAATTTAGAATGTGATAAAGTTACAAGTGTACGTAACAACCATACAAATTCATAATATGATGAAATGAATGCTTAGTAAGCAGAAAATTGTTTTTATTTACCAATGGGAGAGAAACCAAAGGTAAAGAAAAAGGAGAAAGAGAATGTTCAAAAGATACAAGTTCAAGAAAGCCCAAGTTTTTTGATGGAGGAGAAGTACAAACCAAAAGTCAAGCCAAAAGAATCTATATATTTTTTAAAGCTTTGTTTTGTAGGAGTTTCCAAGGGACTTGGAAACTTTAAGCTTTGAGAATATGGTGCAAGGGCACAAACCAAATATCAGGCATATTTGAGTTTATAATCTAAACTTCTAAATGTGTGGGAATATGGTGCAAGGGCACAAACCAAATATCAGGCATATTTGAGTTTATAATCTAAACTTCTAAGTGTGTGTGTGTGTGTGTGTGTGTGTGTGTGTGTGTGTGTGTGTGTGTGTGTGTGTGTGTGTGTGTGTGTGTGTGTGAGAGAGAGAGAGAGAGAGAGAGAGAGATTTTAGAGTTTTATGTTTTAAAATAAAAAGTCCTTAAATATCTATGTGGTGGAAATGTTTAGGTGGAATCCTTATAATCCTACCCAAGATTATCCACTTAGGACATTAGTTTAGTTTATTTCAATATCATTTGGGTGTGTTAAAAGTTTCTAGTTTTCAAAAATGTTTTATGGGGAAAAAACAAAATGAAGAAAATGATGTGTATTCCTACAGCATCATGTGTTGGCATTCAAAATGTAACTATCACAACAAAGTTTTGATGGCTTCCTAGAAGTTATTGTTGTCAATCAGGATTGCCCCTATAGCAAGATGCAAAATCTAGCCATCATGTTGAAACATGGAAACTCTCTCAGGTGGTGGGTTGTCCTAAAATGAGAGATGAATCTCTGGAAGCTAGGTCGGTTCCTAAATTGTGATCACCTAATCCTAAATTATACATGAGATAAGGGGTGAGAAGTGAATGAAAAATAATGAATACTAACGTAAATGAGGTGATACACCAATGGTTTTGAATGTAATGTTAATCAAATCAACATGAATTATGAAAGACAAAATTGATTCACAATACTCAAACAAACATGCAACCACAAAAGTGTTTCTATGCAAGGACCGAGATCTTATGCTTTGAGAGGAAAACCTAAGTTTTACCAATTTTCTACAAAAGAACAATGATCA
Source organism: Cupressus sempervirens (assembly GCA_028749045.1). Classification (NCBI taxonomy): domain Eukaryota; kingdom Viridiplantae; phylum Streptophyta; class Pinopsida; order Cupressales; family Cupressaceae; genus Cupressus; species Cupressus sempervirens. The sequence goes on along the minus strand of CM053788.1, from coordinate 265,382,314 downwards.
CAAACAAAGACCTATAATCATAAGTATTAAGATTCAAATATGTAATAAGGAATGTAACTTAAATGAAGACGAACACAACATTAAAGTAAGAAAAATTCACAATATTGCATGAGAATCAATGAGAGAGAACTGATGAATCTCCATAACCAATGCTGAAAAAATCTCTACTACAAATTTGCTCTTACAATCAACTCAAAATTTGCAATGCTCAAAAATCTGAATCCGAAAGAAGATCACTCTCCTTAAAGCTCTGAAGATATATGTAAGAGGTTTAAATTGCCAAATAACCTGAACTGAATCATTTTCCCCTTCATCAATCTAGATATTATTTTCTTGCAAATTTCCAGTCTTAATATACAAGACTCTCATGCAATTTGTTATCAAGCTAAAACAAGTAATAGGAAGTGAAATTTCTAGAAATTCAACTCTAGCTGAACCTTTCTATTTTCTCTTGTTCTCATAGGATTTAAAATAACTTTCCTGAATCTTGGAAAGGAAAAGATCTGGTGTTATTCTTGAGAGATCTGGTGTTATTCTTGAGAAACCCTTACCATTTCAATGATATTGCTACATACTTTTTCTTTCTGCTGATATGAATCCTTTTCATAATATTTATCTATTCTTTAAAAAACTTCAAGATATGCCAGTAGACTTAAAATCTTAAAATTGTAGGTACTTTACTTGCATTTGTTCTATTTTATAAACGTTATAATGGCTCCATAAATCACTAAACCTGGGTTTAGTTTGCTAATTTCACTATGCATATAGTTCCTCCCCTATTATGTGATTCAAGAGTTGCATAAAAAAATTCCATCAACAGTCCCTATATTCAGATCCATACATGTCTTTATATTGCCTCTGCTTTATTCCATACTTATAACTTGTTGTTCATTCTAATCCACGTGTAGCTTGCACTTCCATTGTGTACTTTAAGCATTATTAGCAATGCATTTCATTTTCTTGTTTGATGTATTGCTTAAACATAAAACAGTACCATATTAACGCAAGAATTTGTGCTTTATTTGGCAACACTCTTTGCAAAAAGATTCATCACCTTTTACTGCTGAAATCTTTCCAATTGTAACCATTTACTAATGTGCTCCAGCCCTAACATTCATTATCTTTTGTGCATGTATAAGGAACCAGCTTGCTAACGGTTATAAAAGAATTTTTTTAAGAGGTTCTTGCTGAATCCTTAATTTTACTGTTGTTTTTGTAGCTGCTTGATAACCCTTCTTTGAACAAACCTTGAGAATCTAACCTTTCTTGTCATAGCTTTTTCTTGGTGAATTCTAATGTATACTTGTGAAGATCTATTTCCTTCACCTTATAGATTCAAAATTCTATATGCCCTCCATGATTTGACTAAAAGGTTTCATACCTATAACACATGTATGTCCCTTTAACAATCTCCTCGTGTCTTCAATCTTCAGCGATGGCTCAACTAGAAGGTCCCATACTTGTAATTTATGTATGCCCCCTCAACAGTCTCCCCATGTCTTTAGTCTTTTCCTCTATATGATTTGACCATAAAGTTTCATGCTTGTAATTTATGTGTGTCCCTTTGATAGCCTTCTCAGTCTTTCAGTCTTGGCCCCTACATGATTCAGTCGAAAGGCTTGAAGCTTGTAATTTATGCAAGATCTTTCAACAACCTCAAACTTCATACCTGTATCCGCACATGGAACAAACTCATTAGTATAAACATGTTTTATTTTTCAAATTTCTCTCTTGCCTTCTTGTCTTTTAATATAGTTATCTAAATAACCATATTGTAGGAATAGAATAGTATAGATGACTGGAAAGATCTCCATTGCTTAGTTCATATGAACTGACCCATCTCTTCTTTCATTTTTGTAGGTTTATTCCCAGATGGAGACGTGGGTTCAACCCTTCAACATTCAGCATAACAAATCTTTCGTTCAGGCAATGGATGTCTTTCCTCTTATCTTTTTCAGTACTTTTCTATTTATACAATGTTTTTATTCAGATATTATGTTAGGAGCTGAGGATGCTTATGACATCTAAATGCATTGTATTTAAGTACTATGTAAAACTTGAACACTTTGTACCTCATCAAAATAGTTTTGGGAATTTCAATAAAAAAATGTATTGTTTTGGTACTTGTATTCTAAATAAAAGTGATCAATTTTTTATTTACTGATTCATGTACTTTACTTTCTGCATTATTTTCATTCAATAATATGTATTCTTAGCAACTAAGACACACTTAGTTCAGCATATAACATAGCAATTTAGGAAGTATGTTAAATTGGTAACATTTTTGACGACCTCTCAGGGTTGTTTGCCTGCTAAACAGTAATAGACTAGCTGCCTTGTAAGTCCATTGGGTACAAAGTCATCTTCAGCATTTAGAAAACCAAACCTTCTCAAAATTTAGAAAAATACCAAATTGAAAACATTGCTGAAATAAACACACCTCACCACACCAAACTGAAAACTGAAAACAAATCTATTAGTTGTCATAGGATCCCGTAGCTATTCATTTTGATAATCAAGATGGAATTGTATCATAGCAAAGAGATAAGTATGGTTTCTTTTATGATCTCTTTTCTATGGCAAAACAATTGTATCATGGTTGTGAGGACTAATAGCTGTTGGCTGTTATGACACCTTGCAGATTTGGCTGAAAATTTATTGAAAACAATTACAAAACTTTAACTACTAAGCTTGAATGTGTACCTTGCGTCATAACAGCAATATGGTGTGTTATTTATGATTGTACTAGGGTGGTATACCAGCTATTATGTCATCATGAACCTATTATGAACCAATGGGGTATGTATGATTCTAGGCATCAGAATTCATTCCATGCTTTGTGTGATATGTACCTCATCTATTGATGGTAGACTGATAATGAGGTGTTGTAGTTTCCAGTTTTAACAACTAACAACTAACATGTTGAAACTTGAATCTAAATGTGTTGAAACAACACTTATTGAAATCTAAAAACTAAATCACACCTCTATTCTACTGTGCCAAAGCACTTATTGTAATCCAAAAAATACCTGAAAAGCACCACTTGAGGTGAATCCCATTAACTGAGATTTTTTACTCCTCTCCTTCAAGTGTAGATAGCTAAAAAGCATTATGTAGTGTGATGCCCGTTATGATATACGGACCAGCCCACATGGCATCAAATTTTGTATGCTTTCTAGGTCTACTTTTCAATTCATCTCATTTTAATACAATGTCTCCCAATTGGAAATTCCTTGGAGATGCTTTCTTGTCCAACGTTCTCTTCATTTGAGTTTGTTGATTCTCAATTTTCTACAAAGCATCTCTCCTTTTCTCTTCTAACTCATTGAGTTGAGCTAGCCTTACTATCATAGGCTCCTCATCAAGAAAATCTAACTAATGCATAAAATCTAATGCTAGAAACTCAACTAAGATAGGTAATCTAGCTTCTTTACCATAAACCAGCGTATAAGGAGACATACTAGTTGATCTTTTAGGAGTTATTCTATCAGCCCACACTGCTGATTTCAATTTTTCGTGCCAAGAACATTGATTCCCTTCTAATGTCCTCTTTATAATATGAATTAGATTCTTATTAGTGGATTCAGCTTGTCCATTACCCCGTGGGTAGTAATTTGATGAAGTATTCAAATACACACCCTTCTTAATAGCCCATTCTATAATCTTATTTCCTATGAATGCAAGTGTGTTATCTGAAATAATTGAATTTGGTACACCAAATCTACAAATTAAATCTTCATATAAATCTAGAATAGTAGTTTCATTTGCATCTTTAAGAGCTACCACTTCAGTCCACTTAGTAAAAATAATTAGTGGCTATCAATACCCACTTATGACCTGCACTTGATGGTGGGTTAATGAAGCCAATAAAGTCTAGACCCCATTTCATAAATGGTTGGTCCACTTGAATAGGTTGTAAAGGCATCGCTACTAACTTTTCTTTACCTACAAAAATTGAACATTGTTTGCATTTTCTTACCCAAAGATGTGTTTATTTAAACACACTTGGCCAATAATAGCCTGCCTTCATCACATTAAGAGTTGTAGCTCTTCATGAGAAGTGACCTCCAGTTGGCCCTTCATGAAATTGATGCACAATATGTTCACTCTAATCTGGTTCAACACATCTCATAAATACACCTTGCAGGTCCTTTTTGAATAAAATACCATTCATTAAATAGTAAGGAATGGCCTGCAATCTATAATACCTTCATTTTGACCTTTCCAAACCTTCAGGACAGTGTCTTTTTTGCAAGAATTTTATCATATCTTCCACCCAATCATTCTAAATATTGTGGACAGCATGTTGTTCCTCATCTAATAGGGTCAAAACAGCATCATCATCATGATTTAGATCATTATTTCCATTTCCAGCAAGCTATTTGCATAAGCCCTTACCTCTTACCAGCTTGGTAACTTTGATCTCAATGTCATATTCCATTGCTTTGGTGATCCAGCCAACCCTCTTGGTATTTAAATCTTTATTCAACAAGAAATCCTTAACAAAAGGATGGGCAACCATTAGTTGAATCTTATTGTTTGAGAGCATATGCTTGAACTTTTTCAAACTTCTTATAACAAAAAGGACATGTTTTTTCTACAAATGTGTAATGCAATTCATAGTCCTTCAGTCCTTGGCTAAAAAATGCTAACGGCTGTTCAGACCCTTCATCATTTTGATGTGCCAACATAGCAGCAATACTATCATTATTTGCATAAGCATATTAAATAAAATCTTTTGAAAAAATTGGATTCAACAATGTAGGAGCAAAAACCAATGCCTCTTTGATTATCTCAAAGCTACATTTTCCCTCTTTAGTCTAGCTAAAAGTCATACCTTTTCGAATGTACCCAACGCAAAGGAAGGAAAAAGAAAAGAACAGAATGTCAGGCTAGATTTGTACATGTTGATGAAGATGCTAGATCATCACATTATGAAGATGTTGAAAGAGGAGAAGTCCTAGTTAACAGAAGAGTCCTATTAAGTGGTGAGAATGAACATGATCAAAGAATGAGCTTGTTTCATACAAGGTTTAGATGTGAAGATAAGTGTTGTGATGTGATAATTGATGGTGGAAGTACTAACAATCTGGTCTCAGAAATGATGATCACCAAGTTGAAGCTAAAGATATAGAAACACCCACATCCATACCGTATTGCTTGGGTGCAAGATGACCACAAGGTCATGTTCAATGAGCAGTTCTTCATGAAGTTCAAGATTAGAAGCTACTAGGATGAGATACTATGCGATAGCATACCTATGGACATATATCATATGTTGCTAGGTAGGTCATGGCAGTTTGATAGGCATGTTGTACATGATCGGTGAGCAAATACCTACACTCTGACCAAGGATGGAGTGAAATATAAGTTGAAGTCATTGAAGGAGAAAGAAGAAAAGGTATGTAGTGCTGCTAGAATATGTTTTGTTGATAGAAAAGAGTTTCTCAAAGGTATGAAGCATGAGCATATATATTTTTCTATAATTCCAAAAGATAGTAAAGAAGAAGTAGAGGAGATACCTGCAGAAGTTGCAGATATGTTGTGAGAGTTTTCTAATATTTTATTAGATAATGTACCTAATGGATTGCCCTCAATGAGGAAGATCAGTCACTAGATGGATTTGGTTCCAGGAGCTAGTTTTCCAAAAAAGATAGCACATAGAATGACACCAGTAGAAAGTGAAGAGTTGAACAGGAAAGTTCATGAGTTGTTGCAAAAGGGTTTGATTTGAGAGAGTCTGATTCCATATGTTGTGCCAGTAGTATTAGCACCAAAGAAGAATGGAGAATGGAGGTTGTGCACAGATTCTCGCACTATGAACAAGATCACAATCAAATACATATTTTCATTGCCAAGGATGGATGATATTATGGATTATTTAAGTGGAGTTGAGTATTTCATGAAGATAGATCTGAAGAGTGGGTACCATCAGATTCGTATTAGAGAAGGTGATGAGTGGAAGACTACTTTCAAGACAAAAGAAGGATTGTACGAATGGTTAGTCATGCCTTTTGGGCTAACTAATGCACCAAGCACTTTCATGAGGCTCATGAATGAGATACTGAAGAATTTTTTGGGTAAGTTTTTCAGTTTTTATCTAGATGATATATTGATCTTTAGTAAGACATTGGAGGAGCATTTGATTCATATTTGCAAGGTGTTTGATAAGTTGAGGGAAGAAAAGTTGTTGATAAACCTAAACAAGTGCAGTTTTGTAAAGAAGAAGTTGGTGTACCTAAGATTTGTAGTCTCCATAGAAGGTCTAAAAATGGACCCAGAAATAGTGAAGGCTATCCTTGAATGGCCTACTCCAAGGAGTGCGACCGAGGTAAGATCTTTTCATGGGCTATCTAGTTTTTACAGGAAGTTCACAAGAGGTTTCAACAATATCTATGGACCCGTGACTAAAACAATGAGAGTGTATAGGAAAGAATTCAAGTGGACTATAGGAGTAGATAAAAGTTTTAATCTGTTAAAACAAAAAGTTATTGAGTAGCCTATTTTAGCACTTCCTGACTTTAACAAGGTGTTTCAAGTAGACTGTGATGCTAGTGGTACTACAATAGGAGCTATTTTGAGCCAAGAAGCCAGACCTATTACTTATTTTAGTGAGAAATTGAATGATGCAAAAAGAAAATACTATGTTTATGATCAGGAGTTTTATGCTATAGTTCAAGCACTAAAGAAGTGGAGACACTATTTTCTTCTTAAGGAGTTTGTTTTTTATACTAATCATCAAGCTTTGCAATATTTGAATAGTCAAGGAAAATTGAATTAAAAGCATTTGAAGTAGGTTGAGTTTTTCAAAGTTATACATTTTTTTTAAAACACAGGAGTGGGAAGTCTAATAGAGTTGCTTAGTAGAAGACAACTTTTGCTGATAGAAATGCAGATAGAGGTGGTTGGGTTCAAGGAACTTAGTACTTTGTATCTAGATGATCCTGATTTTAGTGAAGCATGGAAGACTTGTACAAAACCTATTACACTTAACAGGACAAAGTGGTTGGATTTCATGATCTAGGATAGTATGTTGTTTAAAGAAAGCCAATTGTGCATTCGTAGAAGTTCAATGAGGGAGAATCTCATCAAGGAGAAGCATAGTGGAGGATTGGCTAGACATTTTGGTAGAGATAAGACCATTAATTTGGTTGTTGAGAATTATTACTAGTCATAGTTGCAGCAAGATGTGAAAAAGTTTGTACAGAGTTGCAGAGTATGTCAGATGGTGAAAGGAGTAAAGCAGAATACAAGGTTGTATCAGCCATTACTTGTACTAGAGAAGTCATGGGAGGATGTCAGCATGGATTTTTTTCTTGGACTATCGAGGACGTAACATGGGCATAATTCCATTTTTGTGTTCGTTGACAAGTTTTGAAAGATGGTACATTTTAGTCCTTGTAAGAAGACTAGTGATGTTGTTTATGTGGCAGAGTTATTTTTCAGAGAAATGGTGAGACTACATAGTCTGCCAAAGACTATAGTTTTAGATCAAGATACCAAATTTTTTAGGTATTTCTAACATACATTATGGAAGAATTTGAAGACAGATTTGAAGTTCAGCTCCTCACATCATCCACAGATTGATGGATAAACAAAAGTTGTGAATTGCAATTTGGGAAATTTGCTAAGATCTTTGGTTGGAGACAAGCCAAAAGGATGGGATATGATTTTACCATAGGTGGAATTTGCCTATAATATTTCTATCAGTATGAGTACTAGTAAATCACCATTCCAGATTATATATGGGATTAGTCCTAGAAATGCTTCTGAATTATGACACTTGGATAAAGGAGAGATAACTAGTGCTGAAGTAGAAGAATTTGTTGAACATTTGAAGAACATCCATGAGGAGGTGAGGAAGCACATCATAAAGATAAATACACAATATAAGGCTAAGGAAGATGTGAAAAGGAGGTATAAGGAATTTTAGATTGGAGATGAAGTCGTGGTTCATTTGAGAAATGAGTTTTTTCTAGTGGGTACATATAATAAGCTAAAGATAAAGAAGTTTGGATCATGCAAGATAGTGAAAAGGTATAATTTTGGAAATGCATATGAAGTGGAGTTGCCTGTTGAATTGAATATTTCACCAGTATTTAACATTTTATATTTGATAGAGTATTATGAAGGAGGTGATGAAGATGAAGTTGTAGAAGCACATTGGAGTATTCCAACAGCTAGTTTGGCTACAAAGGAAATTGAGGAGATACTGGACAGTCGGGTTCAAAAATGTACCAAGAATAGAACTTATGAGGAATATCTAGTCAAATGGAAAAGGAGGCCAATTAAAGATTCATCATGGCTGGCAAAGGAGGAGGTTAACCATCTTGGTTTTCCTCTAAACATCTAAGACATGACAGGATCACTTCTCAAATTACCCTGGGTGTCTGATGCAAGAGCATCCTGGGTGTAAGAGCAATCTTGCATCGCCCAAAAAAAAAAAAAAATCCTTTTAGTCTTTTCTATTTTAATAAGGACTAGACAAGGTGGTTACTATTTATGGTAACTTGCTATTTTTAGTTAGTTTATCATATGAGCTCGAAATGTTCTCATTTTCTATAGGAAGGTTCATTTAGAGTTGTAAACCTACCATAAAAATCTCATTGCTCAAGCATAAGTATCGGAGAAGTTATTATGGATTTTTGGTGAAAAATTTGCAAAAAAATTATTCAAGCTCACCATTGGAGGCCTTAGAGTGCTTGGATGAGGTCTATAAACTCGATGAAGGGCACTTGCACGGTTCCAATCCTGTAGATCAGGAGTTGGTATTTTCGAAAAGTGGTTATAATAGCCAATTGGAGCAATGGTTTGAGAGTTGTGGCCTTCCGAAGTTGAGCTACCCAAAATTCCTAAAATAAATGTAAAGGATATATTTGGATAACTCCATATGTATTGTTGGGGTCTGTCGGCCCTGGGTATTAAGTTTCATTGTCTAGAACCTTCTCAGGTGGCATGAAATTGCTTATTTAAGAAAGGCTTGAACATTGTCTAGGACAACTCTGGGTGATAGTTCACAGCTTGTCTTGTAGATTATTATTATGAAGGTGTCCATGTGGGTTAGCATATTATACTTGTGAATTCTGTAATTCAGCATTGTGGCACAAATAAGAAGTCCATATTTTATTCTCACATTTGTTGTTTTTTCTTTGTTTTCTATTATGGTTTATGGTATTAAGGGGAGCAACCTTCATCCCCATTTTTGTGTCATCCTCATCATCTACTCTTTTCTCAGACTTCATAGCTTCCTCATATTTTTCTTCTTTTTCTCCCTCTTAATCTCCTTCTTTGTGCCCTTACCATCACCAAAACCCTCCTCAGTTTTAACCTTATTATTTTTAATTTTCCTAACACTTATCTTTTGATGAGGCTTTCTACTAACTAGTTTTATCTTCTTCTCTGCTATTGTGAAGGCTTTACTACATTGTTTCTACAGTAATCCTTGATTAATTAAATAAGACCTTCATGGAGTAGAGGTCTAGATACCTTCTTGGTATGGGTCTAAAGACTATGAAGTAGAGAGAACTTCAAATAAAAAGGGAATGACAGTCTATCTTTATGGAGGAAATGGTTTTAAAACACAAAATAAAATTTATGCACCCTTTTAGATCTTCTATCTAGAATGAAGTATTCACAAATGCAGGATAAGATGTCTTGCCAGATTACCTTGAGTTGGTCCAAGTCATAGAAGTCCATATTCTTCACAATCCTTTTCTCCTCGATATCATTTTTAAGAAATTTCTTGAGTGTTGCATTAGATATGTTTGTTTCCTTTCTTAATTTTAGCCCCCTCATTGGAAGACAAGTAATCTTTGCAATAAATTCCTCAATCAAATGTATTGTTAACCCATGAAGAGTAACCCTTTCCTCCTTCCAATTCTTGAAGAAATAATTAGTGATATGGGGCTTGTAGCCATGTAACTTCTCAATGTACACCATCACTTTTCCCTTCTAGATTATCTCCCACACCACAGATTTTTCCTTCCATTCCTTACAAGTAGACAACTCTTGCTTCCTTGGCTCTCCACCCATAGCGCAGCCTGCTCTACAACTTTTTTGAAAAAATGGTAACTTCAACTGAGAACAAGGTATGTTTAATCTCAAGAAAACTTTTTACCCTTGAAATGTGCCAATTACTTTTGATGATGACACAATGGTACCTCCTAGAGATATGAAAAAATTTGCAATAAAACCATCACTGTCATTATAAATCGCTCAATCTTATCTAATCTTTCCTTGAATAGCATTAGTCATATCATTATTAATAATCACCATCAGCTCACTCTCCTTGCTGAGGTAATCATGCCAAGTCATCTTGGCATCCCTATTGACCACTTTATTTGCTATCCAGTCAGCTACTTTATTGCCTTGAAAAAATATATGGGTTATAATTACTTTGTCAAAAAAATTAACATCTTTAATTTCCATAATTTTTCCATCAATACTCCATGTAGTCGTACTCTCGTTATTCAACATATTCATAATATTTGAAGAATCCCCTTCCAACCATAAATTCCTATATCTAGGTTCCATTGTCATCTTTACAGTAAACAGAGTCATTGTAGCCTTAGCTTTATGACTAGTTGAGTGACCAATAGGAATAGCAATAGCATCCACCACTCTACTATAATGGTCTCTCATAACTCCACCACACCCCTGCTCTTCTAAGATTCCCTTTAGCAAATCCATCAAAATTAGCTTTCAACCAATCCAAAGGAGGAGATCTCCATTTCACATGTTGTATATGGTAATCCTATTTAGTATTAGTTCCTTTATCATTCATAGGATTTCTTATTTGAACTTCATCACTTTTTTTATTCTAAGATCTAAAAATGGATCTAATAATATTTTTACCCACAACCCACTCAGGCTTTTCTTTATTTCTAAAGATTCAATTGTTCCTTTCTTTCAAAATACCCCAACAAAGATGGGGAAGAGAAATCTTCTAGAGAATCGATTTTAGCTCCTTTAATAGGACAAATTTAATTCTGAAAGAAGTCATCATTGTTATTAGGTTGAACCCACCAAATATTCCAATATCGGAGGAGGGAACCCCAAACATTTTGGCTATATCTACAATTCATAAAAAGGTGATTCCTATCTTCCAAATCCATCTTATAAAGACAACATCTATTCACTAAGTAAATACCTCTTTTTTTCAAGTTATTCAAGGTTAAAATTTTATTTTGAAGCATATTCTAGAAGAAAATATTAATTTTAGGGATTAGACCCTTAATCCAAGCAATCGCCCACATGGGGGAGTTGACCTTATCCTCAGATCTAAACACAAAAGAGACCTTGAAAAAACCACCAAGCTTAATCCCCCACACCATTGAATCCTCATGATTAGGACAAAGGCTACAAGCATTAAGAGAAATTTGAATGCTAGAAAAACTTTGATTAATCTCAACAATATTTACCCAACCATTGACAGACCAATAATTCTACACAAAATCCCCAAATACCTATTTACATCTTTCTATAGAATTCATTTCAACAAAATCATCTACCAAAGGGTGATCCAAAAGCCACTCAACTTCTCAAAATCTAACTTTAGATCCATTTCCAACTTTCCACTTACATTCAAAATATGTTTAGCACCTTGGACAACACCTCAAATAGTAGAAGAACTAGGGATAATTGGGTAGGACAGAAAGAAATAGTAGGAGCGTTATAAAGGTACATATGTTTCCAAATTGAGCTCCATTCTTTATCATCATGGTACACTCTCCAACCTTGTTTGGCCAACAAAGATTTATTCATGCTTCTAATAGATCTTATACGAAAACCTCCTTCCTTCTTAGATTTACAAACCTTTTCCCAAGCTATTAGAGAAATTCCTTTTTTTTCCTCCATTCCGGACCATAAGAAGTTCCTTTGAATTTTATCAATTGCATCTGCAAAATTTAATTGGAATCCTAAAAAAGACTCGGAACATAAGTTGGAAGGATTTGAAGACAAGCTTTAAGAAGAGTAACTTTACCTTCTTGACTCAGCATATTACCTTTCTATTCAGCTAATTTCTTATTGAATTTCTTAACTAGATCTTCCCAAAAAGTTTCAAAATGACTAAGCCCCAAAACAAGGCCTAGATAGGTGCTCGATAATGAACCTATAGAACACTCAAGTATAATAGCAATTTTTCTTTGTCTAAGAGCAGAAGTATTGATAAAAAAATAAAGAGCTCTTATCCCAATTTATCAATTGCTTAGAGACAGTTGAATAAAGATTCGAAGCCTTTTTCAAACTTCTAGCCTCCCTAACATCAGCTTTTCCTAAGAAAGTTATCATCCACAAATTGTTCATGAGAGAAAATAAGATGATGTGAAGTAGGTCTCACACCTTGAATTTTCCCTCTCAAAACCATCTTACCAATATACCTTCCAAGGCTATTAGCCATAATAGTAAAGAGAATAGGTGAAATAGGATCACATTGTCCTAGCCCCCTAGAAGGAATAAAGAAATCAACAGAACTCCCATTGACTAAAATAGCCAAAGAAGAGGTAGAGACAAGCTGAAGAATTAGCTTGATAACAAAACCATTAAAACCAAAAGAAAGTTAAACCTTTTAAAGAAAAATTCATTCTACTCTATCATAAGCTTTAGCAATATCCACTTTTATAATAAAATCCTAATTAGTGGACAAACATAAAGAGTGGATATTTTCATGGACATAAATAATAGAGCTCCAAATTTTCCTTCCAAGAATGAACCCATTCTATTGCTTAGAGATAAGATTAGGAAGGAATGTATGTGAGTTATTGCTTTTTCTATGTTCTAAATTAATGCCAAAATAGGTTTTGAGGGGACCCAAAACCCCTTAAAAAAATAAAATATAAGTGATAAGGATCACACGGTTTTACAAGGACCTAAAACTTGAAGTTCACAACTAAACAAAAGCTAGGTTTTGTAGTGACCTAAAACCTAAAGTTCACAATAAAAAAAAAGCTAGGTTTTGTAGGGACTTGAAACTAGAAAAAGTACTAAACATACTTCAAACCAGGTTTTACAAGTACCAGGAACCTAGAGTTAATACAGAAAAAAGTTGGAAACGACAAAAAAATAGAAGACCTAATTCTTTGATGTGTTAATAGCACTAATGTTATCACAATAGATAGCAACTGAATGAGTGATCTCTTCCTTCATACCTTTCAATAATTGCTTGAGCCAAATGATATTTGAATAATTCACTATTGCTACCACATACTCAACTTCAGTTGTTGATTGAGAAATGTAATTTTGTTTCTTGCTTGTCCATGAAACTAGTCTCTTTCCTAGAATAAATGCTCCTCCACTTGTACATTTTCTATCATCAACATTTCCTTCCCAATCACAATCAGTGATGCAGGAGCATCCAGAGGTATAAGGGCAATCCTGTGTCAACCAAAAAAAAAATGTACTTAGACTTAGTTTCTGTTTCATGTCTTTACATTTTTGGATACTCATTTGGCTCAAATAAAGGTTCCAACTCTCATAGTTCAACTATCAGTGCGTTTGAAAATCCCGAAAAAATAGGAGCATGTATTTGGGCCATCATTTCGGTAAACTAGAAGGTGTGAATTGGCCAGATGAATGTAATCATGATTTAGAGCATTCCAGAAAAAGAATCAGGTCAATAGGCCCCACGGTTTGAAAGTTATTGCAATTTTTTGGGTTTTGGAGACCTCCTAAGAATGCTTCAAAGTCAGGTTTGGGGCATTAAATGACCTCGAAAAGGGTCAAAAAATGGGGGACGAGCAAAGCTAGTCCATAGGGCTATAGAGCGCTTCAAGAGCTTTCCGAAAATGTAAACGGTTCGTCAATCGGAGCTACAGTTCAAAAGTTATGCCTCCCGAAAGTTCGGTTACCATTTCTGGATTCTTCTAGATTTGCACTGACTTCTAACGCAGCTTCTAGAACCTTCTATTTCATCGATGGATGCCTACTAGCACTTTCTAGAATGTACTCCTAGTCCTTAACCCTCCGAGATCTATTTAAGGAGATTTTCGGCATTGTAAAAGGCAGTTTGGAGTGGAGTTTGAGAGGAGGTGCTAAAAGGAGAAATATTCTCCAGATTTATGCTATTGTAAGCCCTTAGGGCATGTTTTGAAGTTTATTTTCTCTGTACTATTTGTACTAGCTTATTTTCTCAGTTAATATAATTTTCCCTTTCTGTTGATTCCATTCTGTTCTTGGGTCGTGTTCCCATCAATCAGTGAATGCTTTCAGTTCAAACTTATCATTTTTCTTGTAATAGAATCCATAGTCTTTTGTTCCTTTCAGATATCTCAGTATTATTTTCATAGTCATCATGTGATTCTCCTCAGGACTTGTAGAAAATCTTGCAACTATCCCAACTACTAACATAATACATATTGTGGTTTTCCAATTATTGATCTATACAATGTTTGGTTCATATTAGTAGAATCATCATCCTTAGATAACTCATGTCCTATGGCCATAGGTGTACTAACAGGTCTTGAATATTCCATTCCAAATGTTTTCAATATCTCCTTGATGTATTTGAATTGAGTAATGAAGATCACTTGCTTCATTTGATATACTTGTAAACCAACAAAGAATTTAATCTCACCAAACATAGACATTTCAAATTCCTTCTTCATCTCATCTATTATCATTTGCATAATGCTTCCTTTCCTCCAAATATGATATCATCAAAACATATTTCAGATAGCAATACCTCATTATTATTACTAGTCTGCAAGTAGATATTATTGTTATCATTTGTAGTGCCTACCCCTAAGTTACATTTTTTTGCTATCATTGTCAAACTCTTTTAGGCCAATTTTATGTTTGATGATTAGTAGTATTGTTTTAAAATTATCAAATATTGATTTACATTTAGTTTATTATATAGTGAGATTACTTGGTACTCTATATTTCATGTATGTATGATGATTATTCAGTATTTTCAGTTATCGATGATGATTAGTTAGATGGTTTATTATCACATGTGTTTTCTTATGGATACTTACCCCATAGTGCATGTGTATGGTGTGTGTGTTTGTTTTCTTTATGTATGGTGTTTCTAATGTGGTTAAGGAAGGGAGTCATAGTCACCTACTAGTCGGGGTCTACACGATGCACCACTTCCTGCCATTGCTTGTTTAGCTTAGAATATTGTGTTTGTACATACGTGGATTTTATGCAAGTTGCAGGTACCAGGTATCGACTTCCTTGAATTGCCAAGATGAGTGTACCCTATCTCATTATCTCAATGGTAAGAGAGGGGAGATAAATCTTAAGTACAAATCCTAAATCCTTTAGCCATTTGTCCTAATTGATAATTAGGACAAGTATTCGAGTTGAGTACCCTTCGAATGCATTGAATGACGTTAATTCGTGATTATAACCCTTTAGTTCGATTTTGTATGTGTTCTTCTATGATGCATTTTTGTACGTTGTTTATGAGTCCTTGGTGTATTTTCTATTAATTAAGTATAATTAAAAGGTTAAATTAATGATTTAATTTAATGGAAAATTAATATGATATTTTTAATATTTAATTAATTGAGAAATTAATTAAATAAAAGAATTAAATTTGGAGATAAAAGTTAAGGATAAATTTAGAATGTGATAATATTTATTTAATTTAATAATAATATATTTAGAGTTCATTTTTAAATAAATGCTAACTATTATTTTTATTTAAGTTAATTAAATATTTTATCAATTTAGTTTCTAAAATAAATTTAAAATAAAAAATTATTAAATTATTAAAAGATTCTAGATTGCATGATGCAAGCATGAGTTGAAAATAAAAGAAATTAATTAAAAAGATAAAATAAGTGAAAATAATAATGTTATTTTAATTTCAGAAAGTGCACATGGGATTAAAAGTAATAAGGATTAAAAATAGAAGTCAAGTGGAAAATTAAATAAAGTTATTTAATAATTCATTTAAATGGCACAAAAAGATAAAAGCAAAGATAATAAAAGTTAATTTGAAGTTGAGTCTGGTGAGCGGAGAGTTCTCTCGGGTGAACGCACAATTAGTGCCCTAATTTAAGGAGAAAACTCCTTATCACAACTTTGGGGTTCATTTTTGAGGAACTGCAAATTTTGGAGAGGATTTTTGGACACGAATTTTGGGAGACAAATTTTGGATGCGAAATTTGGAAGCGAATTTCAGAAGGAGAATTCTAAGAAAATTTTCAGAGAAAAGTTCTTGAAGAGGAGCGAATTCTCTCACAGTTTTCGGGGATTGCATATTAGCATCAGGCTTAGGTAGGGTCTTGTGTCTTGATCACTGAGTAATTACACAATTATCCTTTCTTGTCTTCTTCATGTCTGTGGATTATAAATCTGAATTCTCTGTGATGAAAGTTTAAATATTTCAATATTGTGAATTATTAATTGCTTGTCAATAATTTCTGTATACATGAAGAATAGTAGAGTTATCAGAAACCCTCGTTTTCTAGATTTAAGAAATTAAGATTTAATTTGGGAAGGGTTTGAATTTAAAAATGAAGATTCTAGATTAAAAATTCGGATGGTTAGAATTATTTTCTCTATCAGATTCTAATGGTAAATATTTATAAAAATTAATTAATTAATTAATTAAAAATAAAATAAAAATTTTTTAATTATTTAAAATATTATTATGGGAAATCTAAAATAAAATGAATTACATATCTTAATTGGATGGGGATTGTATCTAATAATACATGTTTGAAGGTAGGAGGGCTTAAATTGTTTATTTAATTAAAGAAGAAATCTTTTCATAAAAATAATATATATATTTTACTTAATTGGGAGAACGAAGTTTTTTAGTTATGAAATATAATTTTATATATATATATATGTGTGGTGTAAGTGTACTAATGTAGAAGATAATAATGGAATATACGTCAAATAAGTAAAGAGTTGTTGAGTGTTGGTTTATCTACCATATAATTGTTTATCTAATATGTTTGAGAGGTAAGAGGATTAGTGTGGACTTGGCCACTCTTGTTGTTTCAATATCGTAATCTCGCTACCATCTATAATACTCTATTATGATTTTTTCATATACTTAGAAATCAATACGTACTATTACAAGTGGGGTTGTAGATGTGAGAAAATACAAGATAATTCAATCCGTAATAACAAACATTGCAAAAGAATATAAATACATTATGATTAGTATTGCAGGACCAACCTTGACTAGAAAAAATAAAATCATTATCATGATTCATAATTGCAAAGGATATTATAAATATGCAGAGTGCATATTGAAGAACCTACACATGTTTGGATTATTGTTTTTATAATGAAACTACTATATATATATAAATTTTATGGGCGTCAAGTGATCTAACGGTTAGATCACATGCACTAGTCAATAACTAAGACTCACAATTATATAGCGAAGGGTAGCATCTCTCACGTGACTTCAAAGGTATGAGAGAGTATATTCTATATGTTAAATTTATTTCTTACATGTTATCTATTTTATAAAGTAATGAAGAAGTCCAAGGGGTTTAGCTTAGTTGGTTGAAGTAATGAGTTCTCATTATGGACACCCTGGTTAAAATCCCAAGAGTGACATCTTTTTGGAATTCAAAGTTGTGACTCTTGGTCTTCTATTGGTTGTATTTGTCTCATTTGTAAGAAGTGGATTCTAAGTTGTAACTCTTGGTCTTCCAATCGTTGTTTCTAGTGTGATTGCTCAAAAGGAGAATTAGATTATTGTTGTGAAGAGTCATGTTGTAATATAAATATATATACAAATTAGAAAAGATGATTTATATGATCTTTAGTCTCATATTCATATTTATATAATCCTTGATGTTATAAGAGAATTTAATGACATTAATCTTTTGGATGAGAGAATGATAATCTCATTCTGACTGACACGACTATGTTTACTATAGTCTTTACAATATTGGTATGTGAGACTAATGATCTTCATTTGACCAACATGTCTAATATTATGGATTCTCTTAAATATCAAAATAACATGAGAAATTCAACAAGTGCATGCTAAATATAAAAGATATAAATAGTTTAACTCTAGAGGGAGTGTTGATATTAGTATTAGGAGGAAAAATCAAGAAGTGTTAAAGATCGCATAAAAGATGTACAGATAAGTAATTTCTCTTGAGTATTACATTTATCTAATTATTGCAATCTCTCTCTTATTTTTATTTCATCAAATCATCTAAGGCACGATCCCAGCCTCATCCCTTTTAGATGTTGGGGTCCTTGCACTCAACAAGACTTGATCCCTAGTGGGCTCTTTGTGAGCCTAACATTTCATTAGAGGATGTGATTCAAATCAACCTTGAAAGAGAGGGAGCAAATAGAGGATGTGATTCAATCAACCTTCAGTGATCTTAGTCTTATTGATTCAGAGGGAGTAAACCATGTTGAGATGGATTCTCCAATAATTAATAAATTATAGCAATTAAGAGGAATGTGATTCATGAATATACCTCATGACCATGTGATTTTTAATGGGCCTACCTCTATGTATATCATAAGGAAGTGACGACTTCCAAATGGTCATCACTTGTATTTGGAGAATTTTTTGTAAGGTGATGATCTTACGATAACTTGTATTATGTGATATCAAACCTTACTCTGAGTACTTGGTGAATATCATTTGATTGATGTTCAAATAAGCCAATACTAATGTTATCTAATATGATATGAAAAGTGCATTTGGTGAATGTCATGTGTTAACATTATACTAGGCCAATACCCATGCAATATCATATAATGGAAGTCTTCTAATAAAAGGCTTCCTTGATGTATGACTTCCTAATGTTACTAATGGTGTAATATCCATCTTTTGCTTATCCTTCCCAGCTAAGAGGGAGTGTTGATGCACGTGGTAGCTTTAGTTGGCTAAATTCTATGCTATACATTTTGAGTAAGTGTTGTACTTAAATCATGAGAATATGCATCTTGTGAGACTTACAACTAAGTGCTTAGATGTCATTAAATTGACTATCTTTGAGTTGTTTGTATAGATGCATATTGAGTATGAGGTAAGTATGCATTTTGTGAGACTAACAACTAAGAGCTTAGATATCATTAAATTGATTATCTTTGGGTTGTTTGTATAAATTCATACTAGGTCTTTTAATAAATAAGAGCTTAGATATCATCTCATTGATAATCTTTGAGTTATTCAAAATATTGATCATCCTTTACCTTTGATTATCAAAATGTATTTATCCCTCTTGACTAAGAGGGAGTGTTAAATTTTTAGTCAATTCGGATATCTTTATCCTTTATATTTGTGTGTTCATCTTATATGAGTTAGTAAGTTTATTGTAATATATATATATATATATATATATATATATGATTAATATTAATTATTTGATTATCAAATAGACATGTCCCATGAAAGAACATGTTTATTCATGCCATGTGCTCAATATAAATGTGAGGGGATGTTGGATTTGAAAAACACCTACCAAACATCATGGCAGTGTTATTACTTTTGTAGCCATCCTCTAACATTTACAATGACTAACTTTATTACATGAAAAACATATTATATGAAGTTTACCTTTGTATTTTCATTTGCATCTTGGAAGTCTTCTAGCCATCAGTGCTTTATGCTCATCAAGTTCATCATTAGAAGTATCACTATCACTTTTCACATATTTTCCTTTTCCTTTCTTTCTTAGAACCAGTTATGATTTAAAAGTAGATTCAACAGTGGTAGGAGTGAAGTTATCAAAATTTGGCATTTCAAAAGTAATAAGTCTACCAATCACACCTTCTAGAGTTAGATCATTATCTAAAGTATATCTTAGCTCTTGTATTACAAAAGCCCTAATAGAATAGATGGGAAGTAGAGTTCTCAATACCTTGTTGATCACAGTTTCATCATCAATATCTCCATTGGCTCCTGTTATAGCATTTACAACCTCTTTTATTCTTTCATAATATTGGACTATATTCTCACCTTATATCATTCTCATTTCATCAAACTTACCTCTCAAGCTCTCTAATTTTTCTCTCAAAACATTCTTGTCTCCTCCCTAGATGGTCTATAGTGTATCCCACATTTTCTTGGAATTCTTATAGGTTTTAATGTCATCAAACTCGACATAGCTTAGGGCTGATGAAATCTCCAACATAGCTTCGTTGTGTTATTGTTTCTCTTTCAAATGTTGAGATGTCAAAGGAATTATTGTTATTTCTACATATGCATTGTCCAGAAAATGTATTGCACCTTCTCCAATTCCTACTAGATGTAGCCTCATCAAAATTTTCCATGCAGGGAAATTCTCTTTGTTCAACCTTGACACCTCCTTTTTATACATCATGATCTTTAGCTTCAAGTACCTTCAAACTTTTCTCTACAAGCACCAGTGCTTTGATACCAATTGTTATAATGTTTAGAATAACTTAGAGTGGGGGTGGTGGGGTGAATCAGTTATCCAAGGTCTAGATGTACCAATTGAATAAAAAAATACTTAAATAACTTCAAGTCTTAGCATCCATTAGCTCGGCCTCTATAGTAAACTTTCAATAACATAAACTAGCAATCCATTGTCCTAAATATAACTAACTTTTAGAATGTAAACATTTATAGTAAATCATCACAAATAACATCCACACAAGTTTAACACTAGTATTTAAAGTGGAAACCCAGTTTGTGAAAAACCACCAACAACATATCACCAATATTTTCACTCTTCTCAAGTGAGCTCTATTAGGAGCCAACCCTATTAAAGGTTACAAAACACACTCTTAAATGTGATCATGTTAAAGGATTTAATCACCCTATTAGGAGTGGCCTAGTTAGAGGACTTTAGAGCATCCCATTAGAATGTCACCTTGATTAAAGGATTTACATATGACTATTAGGTCAACCTTGATTAAAGGATTTCAATACTGATACAATGGTTAGAAAGTAACAACATATTTTGATATGAAAAGTACAACTCACTTTGCAAATTCAAATCTCAATTTAGCTCAAATGTTGAGCCATTGACTAGACTTCATTATCATCTCAGTCTCTAATTCTCTTGGCAACCCTTTAAGCAATCTCTCTTCACCTCTTTCCAATTCTTTTGCTTAAGTTCGCCAATCCATAGCATCAACATGTAATGCCTTGCCAAGGGATCCAAAAGAATTAACCTAAATTTTTACTAAGTTTTCCAAACATTTTTTTCTTTTTTATAAACAAGAAATATAAATCATGCACATCAAAAAAATAGTAGTGGAAGTAATGACATACAATCAGCTAAAAGCATACATAACAGGTTACATTCCTTAAGGATCCCATGACGTTGAATCACATTTAAATTTAATTAAAACTAAGTCTAACAACTACCACATCCACATAAAAGAATAATTAGAAAGTCTAAAGTCCATAATATAAATTTGTTCTAAATGCCTCTTGGCAAATGAAATCCAGAATGCTCAATCATCCGCTGTACATGTCATAGGGTATGAAAGGCTAAAAGAATATACATATGTAGAAATAAAGATACATCATCCTCCTCAAATCCATGATACAAAGTAAAATAAAATAAATGAAACCAATAACATACATGATACATCCATCCATCATAAAACACAACTAACTAAGTATGTGGTTCTTCCCAACTGTCAATAGCAAACAAACACCTCAGTCCCATCAAGGCAACTAGAAAGCAATCCCAAATATAATTGATCGAGGACTCAAAAAATGGTTAAGTATCTCATATACATACACCTCAGCTTCACACAAGAAGACTGGAAAGCAATAAAAAAACAGTAAATACAACCATATCATAGAGTATAGTAAATCACATTACCATGGTTGGGATGAAAAGATCAAGACCAAAAATCATAATATCACAATCACAGAACTCCCAAGCCTCTGGTAACAACCTAAATTGGTCAACATCTAATCCACCCCAAAAAACTCCAAAGCATAGACAATAGAAAACATAATAGTTTAATAGTTTGGTTTAAATTTTGAAAACACGAAGTTGAGTCAAAGTAGAGTTTAAGTTTTCCAGTTTTCCTATATGTTTCCGAGCAAGTTTCACAGTTATCCCTTACCATTAACCCATTTTATTTTTAAATGATTTGCATGATTATCCCAATTCAATCAATTTCTAAAATATTCCTAGATTATTTATTTATTTAAATTATTAAACTAATTTCCATAAAATTATTTGCAATTTTGTTAAAATCAAGATTAGTAAATAAATCTCAATTTCCTATTAAATGACTTCCATTATTAAAATTAACTAATTTAATTAAATTAAATTAATTCTTATAAATATACATAAAATATTTATATTTTAGTTAATTACTTAACATTAAAAACATTTAATAAATTTTATTAAAATAATATTAAAATTTAATAATAAATAATAGTAAAATTTAATAATAACTAATATTTAAAACTTAATTTAAATTTAATTAATTAATATAATAAAAACCTTTTTTTTTAAATGCATTTTAAGCCCACACGGCTATTAAAAAGGACTGTTGGCCGCAGGCCAGCTACTGCTGTCGTAGTTTGTGCTGCGGTCAGTTTAGCATTGAAGCCGCCAAAGGTAAGTGGGGGGGTGGGTAAAACCCCCTCCCCAATTCATATTTTTTTTTAAAAAAAAATTATTAAAAACTTTTAAAAACGTTTTCCCCAATAAATAATATATATATTATTTTATTTTATTTTAATTATATATATTGTTTATTGAAAACTTTTTAAAATAATTTCCTCCAAAGTATATATATATAATATTTTTTTAAGGCATTTGTAATTTTAGCCTAATAGGAAAACTACAATCAACCATTCGAACTTTCAATTTAACATTTCCATTTCTAAATTCAATCCCTTTACAAATTAAATTTCCAAATTCTAGAATTACTAAAGGAGCATCGCAATGATATTTTCAACCTTCCCGATTACTGGAGAAATCAACATGCATACCAGTATTTTCCAAAACTTACAAGATTGAAGGATTTGTTACAATGAAATACAAACAATCAGATTCATAGTCACGAAGAAGACATAATTTATTTAAATAACATTATTAACTTGTGCAATAAAAAAAACATAAGAATCTACCTGGATTCTGATGCTAAAATTGCAATGCCCCAAAGATTTGCGAGAGAATTCGCTTCTATCCAAGAACTTCTCTCTAACAATTTTTCTCAAAATTTCCCTACCAAAATTTGCATCCAAATTTTACTTCCAAAAATTTGCGTCCAAATTTGTCTCCCTCGAAAATGAACCCTCTAATTGTGATAAAGAGTTCTCTCCTTAAATCGGGGCACTAATTGTGCGTTCACCCAGGAGAACTCCATGCTCACCAGACTCAACTCCAAATTAACTTTTACTTATCTTTTCTTTAATCTTTTTCATGCACATTTATGAATTGTTAAATAACTTTATTTAATTTTCACTCGACTTTGCTTTCAATTAATTTATTAACTTTTAAACCCATGCAATCTAACAACTTTTTAATAAATAAATATCTTTTCCACTTTTGAATTTATTTCTGAAACTTAGTTTGATAAACTATTTATTAACTTAAATAATATTATTATTTAGCATTTAATTTAAAATGAACTCTAAATATATTATTATTAAATTAAATTAAATTATCACGTTCTAAGTTTATACTTATAAGTTTTATCTTCAAATTTAATTATTTTTATTTAATTAATTTCCCAATTAATTAAATATAATTAAATATTAAGATATCATAATAATTCTCTATTAGATTAAATCATTAATTTAATCTTTTAATTAGACTTAATAGAAAATACACCAAAGACTCATAAAACAAAATACGAAAACCCATCATAGAAAAACACATACAAAATCAGACTAAAAGGTTATAATCATGAATTAATGTCATTTGATGCATTCGAAGGCTACTCGACTCAGATACTTGTCTTAATTTTCAATTAGGACAAATGGCTTAAAGGTTTAGGATTTGGATTTAAGAATTTATCTCCCCTCTCTTACCATTGAAATAATGCGATAGGGTACGCTCATCTTGGCAATTCAGGGAAGTCGATACCTGATACTTACAACCTGCATAAAACCCACACATGTACAGACATAATATTCTAAGCTAAATAGGTAATGGCAGGAAGTGGTGCATCATGTAGATCCTAACTAGTAGATGACTACGACTCCCTTCCTTAACCACGTCAAAAATGCCATACATAAAGAAAACAAACACGCACACCATACACATGCAGTATGGGGTAAGTATCCATAAAAAAACAGATATGATAAACATCTAACTAATCATCATCAATAATTGAAAACACTGTAATAACATCATGCATACGTAAAGTATAGAGTACCAAGTAATCTCATCATATATCAACTGAATGTAAAACCATATCTGATAATCTGAAAGTAATGCTACTAAACACAAACATAAAACTAGCCTAAAAGAGTTTGGCAATGATAACAGAAATGCGAACTAGGGGCAGGCACTACACAACAACTACTCCAACCTTTCTAGGTTAGCCCTTATACCTCCTTAAATAGGTAATTCTAATCTTTTTCTGCTTAAAAACCATCATAGATCTTAGGGTTAGGTCGGATTCATCGAGTTCTTCCAACATTTCATCTCTTTATTTTCTCTTCTAGAAACTTCCCCAAATTTTTTCTTGAATTCTTGCATAGAAACACGCAAATATGGTTTCCCTTGATTTAAATGTTCTAGGTCATCCATCCTTATCTTCAAAATACTTTACGTATTCTAAGAAATCAACTCTATCGACTGAAAATCATGACTTCCTCATAAACTGTCATAATGATGTCCCTCGTCCAACACTATGTTCTAACACTTGGTCATCACTGGGTTACTCAGTCACTACTAACTTTCTGTTTGGCACATATATTGACACTCAGTCAATATTCATGCTCAATCAACACTATTTCTTCTTGGCACATATTGTGGCTTGATCAACACTAGCATCACTCAACACAAACTTCAAGTTCCTTAATCTTATGTTCTGTTGCTTGGTCAAGCCTATGAATTTGGTCAATCTTTGATCACTTCTTCAAGGGTTCAGTACAACTATCTTCTTCACTTGTAGTTTGATTAAACAACCACTTTAGCTTGTCAAAGTCTAACTAACCAAGTGTCCATTGTAGTTTCTTCCCATAACTCAACCTTTCCTTTAGGTTCTTTTGTTATGACCAACTTCTCAAATCATCTTCATCAATCATCTAGATATGATACTCAAATCAGATAGCAAACTATCTCACCAATAAGATTTGACATCAATGACAACATAACAATTGTTCCAATTGTAGTTTCCAACATTAGGATCATGAGAAACCATAGGCTCACTAAGGCTCCTAAGGTGAGGAGAAGTGGAATTTAGATTAAAAAAATAGGCATGTGACTATGATTTCTCCTAATAGAAATACTATAATTAGGACTCAAAGTAGTAAAGCTCATACAGCACACAAGGCAATAAGATAGAAAATAAATCTAATCTTATGATATGAACTATATCACAAAGCATACAATATAGTCTAAGAAAGATATAAAGAAAGCAAAGATACAATGAAATGTAAAGAAGAATCTAACACCATAAAAGAAAGTGTTGACTCAAACAAGTACACCAATAAATGTAAGTGTGGAAATGTGAATCAAGGATGCAAAGCCTAAGCTCATCACATAACTCCACACACACATAAATAGAAAGGGGGGAATCAAGGAGATAAGTCCTTTCACTTACAATTTTAAAGAACTAGATCTAAGAATATCAGTGCTAACCCAAACAAGAAAGGAGCACTAATGTGAACTAGGTTTAGGAAGAATGGGGAAAAGATAACCAAATCCTTGAAAACCCTAGATGAGATAGCAAGCTAGAGATAAACATGAGTAAATATGATGAAAGAATAAATAATTTAGAAGAAACACCTCTTAAAGCATGATTTATGCTTATTGTACTAATCAGAATGGATGAGAATTGTAAAATCTAGGCCAAAAATTGTGCTACGAAAAAAAAAACCCAAAAATTATTTGGCAATCTGTCAAGGTCGATCTAGATGATCAAGGGTGACCCTGTTAGACGTCGTGGTTGCTCTAAGACGGGGTGGTGAATTAGAATATAAAATTTGTTATGCCTTTTGAATTATCTCAACCAATTTTACATTTACTATTCAAAATAATTGAATACACAGACTAAACATGAAAAGAAAGTAATAGATATCATAAAAAAATTAGACAACTCACAAATGGAGAGACACAAGATTTTTTGTTGAGTGGGAAACCCTCAAAACCTTTCAGTTTTCTCATAGGAAAAAAACCACTCCCTTGGAACCTATCATCTTTATTGAGCAACAACTCTTCATTACATCAGTAACTACAACTACTTAGGGCCCCAACCCTTTTACCTTGTTTTACAATGCATCTTCACAAATTTCATATATATATATATATATAGATATATATATATATATATATATGTATATATATATATATATATATATATATATGTATATATATATATATATGTATATATATATGTATATATATATATACATATATATATACATATATGTATATATATATATATACATATATGTATATATGTATGTATATATATATGTATATATGTATATATGTCTATGTACATATATGTATATGTACATATATGTTAATGTATATATATGTATATATACATATACATACATATACATTAACATATATGTACATATACATATACATACATATACATATACATACATATACATATACACATATATATATGTGTGTGTGTGTGTATATATATGTATATGTATATATATGTATATATATACATATACATATATATACACACACACACACACATATATATATATGTATATACATATATATACATATACATATACACACACACACACACACATATATATACATATGTACATGTACATGTATGTACATGTACATGTATGTATATGTACATGTACATATACATACATGTACATGTACATATACATACATGTACATGTACATATATGTATATATATATATATATATATGTATATGTATATGTATATATATGTATACACATATATGTATATGTATATATACATATATATACATATACATATATACATATACATATACATATACATATATATATATAACTATGTGCTTTTGTTGCATACACCTACATATATACAATCTTAAGTTTTTGCTTTCAACACTGAACCATGTACTCCATATATATGACAATATAACTGTATGTTTCTTTTTCTCTTTGACTTCACTTTCTAACACAGTCATACTCCCTTATATAGGGATGTACTAAAAGATAATTTACATTCACAATTTGATGATAGTTACCAGAAACTACTAAGTGTTTATACAAAAACCTTCTTGTTAGAATAAGAAATCTCTGGAAACAAAATTGGCTAGATACAAATGATTTTACATAAACCTTTGTATATTTGGATCATAAAAATTGTTTAATCCATAGTCAAGTATATAGAAAAGTCTTCATTACTTATGCCTCAATTATGGTCTTGAACAAAGATCATTTTTAAATAAGTTACTAACAAACACTTTGTCACAATTAGTTCCAACAACTGAATTGTTAATGAAAGTCTTATTCCTATTAAGAATGTGCTTTTGAAGCAACTGAGTCAACATATATGAATTCCATATAACTCTTTTGTTCATTTTCCATAAGATTTAAAAAAAATCTTAACACCATCTCTGAACTGTCGTAGTATAACATTTTTATGATAAGTGTTAGAAACCACATAATATAAGTATTTTACTTCTACCAGTGGTATGTCTAACATATATAAAAGTTTCCTTTGTTTCCAATCATAGTGGTTATTTCAAACATATAAATTTGAATTCCATCATGCCAAGTGTTATCATTTCTTTAAGAAAAAAACAAAGGAAAATAACATTTCTGCTCTAACACATCAAACCCTTAAACACAAATATGAAACTTCAACCAAGTCAATAGCCACAACTTTCTATTTTTATTTCAAAAGAAAGCCTTCTTTTTAAAATAAATCAAATGGAATGAACATTTCATTTCTTTCAAAAACAAAGAATGCTTAAATTTTAGAAATGAACTTTTCAAACCCTCTTTTCAAGTTCACAAAGGAGGAATTGCATAAAACATAAATGATGCCCCTTTTTTTAATAACAAAGACCAAAACCTCTTTTGATGATGCTCTATTTTTTTATGTTGAAAAGACTTGAAATCCATCTCTAATTTCTCTTAACCTCTTTGAACTCATAGAAGTCGTGTGAAGAATCACGACAATCAAACACATTGAATGATTCACCATATAAACCATATCTTTTTAAAGAAATGAAATATTGTTTGTCAATACTACTTCAATAGTGTTACAAAGATAAAAATTTACCTTATAGAATGATCCATAAAAATATGGCCATTTACATCTATTGACATTGTCTTTCAACATATTAAAGACCCAAAATGCCTCAAGCTTAAAACATGATGCAAACTAGCAAAACAACATTCCAAGATAGGGCTAGGGTTTGAACATCAAAACCTTTCAAATGAAGAATAAGATGTTATGTGAAGAAAAAAATCTTATGTTTTACAAAACCAATTTACAAAAACTTTGAGTTTCATCCATACATTTTCTCCAAGTGGCATTATAGTCTCCACACTTGAGGAATAATTGTAACAATGGTTTGAGACAAGACTCTATGCTAAGGTAAGAATTAAATGATATGTATTTCCACAATCGCAACTGTGTAGTCCAAGCAACCAAATAAGTACTTCAACTACCTATTGTCTAAGGGAATATTTATTTTACTTTTTATTATTATACTCTCACTTTTACCTGTTAGTCAAATATTTGCATCAAGGTCAAAAATGTGTTCAACAAACTCCCCAATTTTCCTTGATGCAAAATCATTTTCTTCATTTCATACATCATAATATGTGAAAATATACATGAATATTTTTCACATACATAAATAAGTATATGTGTATAAACAAATTATTTGAATATATACACATCTATCTATATGATAAACATGACTTTTATTTATACATGAAATGATGCATCAAATATAACAAATGAAAATGTCATATAAGTGAAATCTATATATCTCTATAAACTGCCTCATGTACCTGCTCATCTTGTAACCAAACTACCTCTTGTACCTATTCAACTTGTAACCATCACAATTGTAATAATTGTACCTACTACCTATTAGAACATCAAGAAATGTCAGAATCAACAAAACCATCAAACTCTATCATAGATTGGGATCACTGAACTAAGTGTACTGAAATATATATCAAAATACTGAATGAGAAATGCAAACATTTTCTCCCCCATTTTGTATCAAGGACACAAAAGAATTTCTTTTTGAGACAAAAATTTGATTGAGTGTAGGAGCATAAACCTACAAATAGACTCCTCTATATGGAGAAAAGCATTGCAATAAAGATTAAGAAAAGACTACCAATCTAGCGCAGAGTTGTTCAAAAGTGTCTCTAAGGAAAGCTTTTGTAAAAATATCTATTGCTTGTGCCTAAGTAGGAACATACACCAACTAAAATTCATTGTCAAGCACTTTATCTCTCATGAAATGAATTTTGATAGCCACATGTTTAGTTCTACAATGTAGAACCATATTTTTACTCAAATAAATAGCACTCATATTGTCACACATAATAGATATAGGCTTGGAGACCTGTATGCCAAAATTAGATAGTCGATATGCCATCTAGATTAGTTGAGTCTAGTATGTTATAGCAACAACATATTCAGATTCACAAGTAGAGAGAGTAACATACTCTTGCTTTTTGCTATGCCAAGGAACCAACCAATCACCAAGAAATAATACAACACCACTAGTACTCTCTTTTATCATCTGAACCACACCAATCTCCATCTTTATAACCAATAAAGGTAAAATAATTACTATAGGGATGCTACAATCCAAAGTCAAGGGTTCCTTGAATGTATTTGAAAAATCTTTTAATAGTAGTAAGATGAGATTGTTTTGGAGCAGATTGAGACTAAGATACCAAACATACAGCTCGCATAAGATCAGGGCTAGAAATTGTTAGATATAACAAACTCTTAAACATGTATCTACATTATGATTGATTATCTGTTAGAGAATCATCACTTTTATCTAATTTACAACTTGTTTCTATAGGAGTACTAACTAGTTTACAATCAGTCATACCAAACTTCTTTGTCATTTCCTTAGCTTATTTTGTTTGGGGTAGAAACAAGCCATGTTGAAGATGTGAAATTTGCAAACCAAGAAAAGATGTCAGTTTATCTAAAAGAGACATTTCAAACTTTGATTCCATGATGTTTAAAAATTACTTTGAAAAATCATTATTTGTGGAACCAAAAACTATATCATCAACATAAATCTCAATAGCAAAAATGTCATCATTAACAACTTTAGTGTATAAAGTGTTATCTACACCACCATGTGTAAATTCATTAGCAATAAGATGTTTATCCAACCTAGAATACCAAGCTCTAGGAGCTTGTTTTAAGCCATATAATGCCTTTATAAGGTGATATACAAAGTCTAGTTTTTTAGAAGATTCAAAAGCCTTCTAGTTGTTCCATATAGAGTTCCCCCTCAAGATGACCATTTAAAAATGTTGTTTTAACATCCATCTAATAAATAATAAATTTATAATAGCTAGAATATGCAACAAGATATTCTAATTGATTCCATTCTTGCAACTAGTGCAAAGGTTTCACCAAAATCAATGCCTTCATATTGTGTATAACCTTCATACAAACCTAGCTTTATTTCTCACAACTTTTTCATTTTGATTTAGTTTATTGCGAAACAACCATTTTTTGCCTATGATATTTTTGTCATTAGGTCTAGGAACAATTTCCCATGTTTTATTTGTTTAAGTTGATGAAAGATCAACCCCACAGCTCCCAAGAATCACCTGCATGCAAACACCTATCACAAAATGAGAGAAGGAAAAGCTATAGAAGTTGGAATTCCCATATCCACAGATGAGATATTCTTGATGAGAAAAAATAGAAATTTCTATTATTCAAAAGTGAATCAATAAATTACAAAGAGATCAATCCTTATAAAAGGAGATCAAAACCCTAACAGGTAACTAACCTAGGTTGCATGATAATAATTAATAAAAGAATTAATTATTATATGCCCAAAGTTTCATTTAAGTAAACTAGAGATAATAAGTGACTTAATAATTAAATCAATATGATTTAATTAATAAGAAAATAATTTATTAATCTAAACCACCCCCCCCAAAGATAAACTTAGGAAGTAGCTAAAAATCTAAAAACTACTAGTGAAAGTAAATTTAGGTCCCGGCAACAAAGCCTGATGAGATACCCAAGCACAACCAAATCTCTAAAAATAGGAGAAATAGAGAAAACCACATGGGAAAAACCCTACTCCAAAAAGAGATGAAAATAATGTTGAAAAGAATTAGTAAAGGATTGAAGAAGCCTCCAAACTAGAGAATGTCCCAAAAAAATAGGAACAAAAGATGAGCATGAAGAACACCACTAAAGCATGAAGCTGCAAATATTGCCAAACTACTGATCTAAAGAGCCTCCACTGTATAGAACATGACCAAGTAGAGAAGACTAAGTCTGAATAGCTGATCAATTGAAGATGGAAGGTATCTTCATGGCCTCCAAAAATAGGTATAAAAGAATGTTTATATGGTAAATGATCCATCTCACCAAAATGCATAGGTATCCAACCATTGTAATCACCTAGTACGTAGGATCAAATACTGAATACATAGCTCAATCCATCAAACCAAGAAAGAAACAGAACCAACATAACTCCCCTATAATGTTAAGAGGTAAGACATAAACACTAAAATTGAATGCAATATCTCCGACAAAAAGAAGAACTAGGAACATCGAGAGTGCAAAAGAAGTACAAACACCTATAATGACATGTGTCATCATCACATCATGAGGCTAATATTGTGGAAGGAACACTCACTTGATAAAGGAATATGGAAAATATGGCCAACATGAAACCCCCCAAACACTTTATAATCTTGTGCAAGTATAACAAAACACAAAGATGTGTAAGATCTTAAAATGCAATAGAATGACACTTTATCTTAGTACATTTGCAAAAATATTACAAAAGGGTATCAACAAAGATCAAAAGAGACATAAGGTTGATACAAGAGATAGTACAACCCATGAAAAAACATATAAAGCAATGCAATTGATCTTCAAACCTAAAACAACCAAGATATCCACTAGAATGCAAAAAAGAAAAATAAAGAATGGGATGTGCCTGGAGCAGAATCTGGAAAATAGAATGTCACAAGATATGTCTATCAGAGTGCAAAAATAGAACCTCTGACTTTGACTACATAAGTTAGAAACCAAATAGCATCAAAAGTCCAAATAAACTGCACCATCACAATGGAGTCTGGATGAGCAAGTCACAGCCAAAACACTACATGTGGGTCAAAAAAGAGCTGGAAGAGCAAAATAAAAAAATATTTCCTTGAGATCTGTGCCAAAATACCTCAGAATACTTGTCTGCTAGTATAGAAATCATGTTAGGAAATGTGTTAGTTTTGTACCAAAACTAACTCAAGAAGCGTACAAGTCTGCACCAAAAACTAACTCGATTCACGTGCCAAAAATCTTGATTATCATGTCAAAAAATCTCAATTTGCATGCCAAAAATTCTAATTTCCATGTCAAAGAATTTCAATTTTTGAGCCAAAAAATCTCAATTTTCATGCCAAAAATATAAAATTATCACATTGAGAAACATGCCTAATCTAGGAGCAATAATGTTTTGCCTTAGATTCCAACTGCGTCCAAAAAAGACAAATTTTAGATGAAAACAAGGGTTTTTAGGCGCTCTGAGCTCAACGGTGAGGTTTGTTTGAGCTCAAAGTGCACTGAAAAAAGGTGACCCCCAAATCCAATACAAAAAAAAAAAAAAAAAAAAAAAAAAAAAAAAACTCTAAAAATAAAACCCTCTAAAAGAAAGAGCGCAAATCTGAAAGCCAAGCTAATGCTCTCATAAATAGAACAGGGCATGAAGATCTAGAGCTTTGATACCATGTTGAAGTTGATGAAAGATCAACCCCATAGCTCCTAAGAATCACCTGCATGCAAACACCTCTCACAGAATGAAAGAAGCAAAAGCTATGAAGGTTGGAATTCCCAAATCCACAGATGAGACATTCTTGATGAGAAAAAAGAGAAATTGCTATTATCAAAAGTGAATCAATAAATTACAAAGAGATCAATCCTTATAAAAGAAGATCAAAACCCTAATAGGTAGGTTGCATGATAATAATTAATAAAAGAATTAATTATTATATGCCCAAATTTTAGCTTAAGTAAACTAGAGCTAATAAGTGGCTTAATAATTAAATCAATAGGATTTAACTAATAAGAAAATGGTTTGGTACTCTAACCATTTTTCTTAATTTGATTGATTTCATCTTGCATAGTATTCAACTAGCAAGGATCTATGAGTTCTTCAGCCATAATTTAAGGTTCAAAATCTTATATTAAGCATAAAATGTTTTATAATATGAGCATGTTCATCAATTTTAGCTTTTCTTCTAGTTAAATTCCAGCCTACTTATCTCCTATAGCCTAAGACTTGAGATGTCTCTTGGCAATGATTCTAGAAGGAGTTTTTAGATTAGTCACTTAAGGAGTTGAACAATTTTTTTGTTCATTTGATTTAGGTATTTTTGAATTGGCATCATCTGATTCTTGATCATCATAAATGTGTTTTATTCTTTGAAGGGAATCTTCTTCAATATCTTTTACATTATTACTATTCAACAAAGAGATTTCATCAAATACCACATGCATGGCTTCTATGATTTTATTTAGCCTTTTTATTATAACATTTGAAATCTTTGCTATTTGTAGAATATCCTAGGAAGATACCCCTCCATCAAATCTTGAATTGAAATTCTCTTAGGAATAATCATCCTTTTTTTATAAAACATTTACAAGAAAAGATTTTAAAATTCTTAACATTGGTACTTTTATCATTCCATGGTTCATAAGGACTATAAACAGTATTTACTCTGATTTGAGGCTTGTGGTCCACTTCACAATAGGTGTGTGATAATAATGCTCAAAGCCTTACTTAGGAATATTTTATTCAATCTAAGGATTACTTCTCCCACCATGAGGTGCATTTAATTTGTCAACACAGGGACGTATACTTGAAATGGTCAACACTGCATGTGCACTTGATTCCTTGAAGAGTCATTATGCTTATGCCGATGGAAAGTAAAACACTTAACTCCTTACTAAAATGAATGTTGGAAATGCAACTCTATGCTAACCTATATTTCAACCTAGACCATCCACTATAACTACTATTGCAAATGTTGTAGGAACATTCACAAAGTACAATGTTGTAGGAAGAAACTATAACTTCTATCTAAAATACTAAAAATGCTGGAAGTAAATCTACACTAGTCTAATCTAATCCACCTCCCAAGTGGGCCCCCTTGGTTGGCTTCTATTAATCTACTAACACAGAATGTAAACCAAGAATTACTTCATTATATTTCAAAAACTCCTTACATAAGAACAATACATAAAACTACAGATAACTCGCTACAAGATACAAAAACGTCTTTCCATAAACTTTTCCAACCTTTTCAAACTATAGATCCAATCCTTATAAATAGAGGATTGACACTTATTCTAAAATAGAAGACAAAACAAACTGACTAAAGATTTACCAGAGAAGAAGAGGGAAATATAACACCCCACGGAATAAGCAATAAAGTTTGGGCGACCAATTCAGCACAATAGTAAATGTAGAGGGAATATAGCAACATTTCATCCCTGCATTCCTAGAATAATGGCTCCTCCTTTGTAGTGGTCATTTCTTTTGGTGCCATAATAATTCCTCTGTCACACTTGGGCCTTGACGCTCCTTCTTGAATGCTATCGACCACTCTCCAGCTTCTTCCTTTCCTAGCAAGTTAGTTGCGATGCAAAAATATTTATGCAAATAAGCATAATAAAACTAAATCCAAATATTAGAACACACATTCTAATGGTTATATGAAATATTGTATTATATGTATAATATTGGAAAAATATGGCATAACTATCTACCCATGGTTTAACAGTTCTATTTGGACTTTATCATAAGTTCAACTGGTTATGAGTTCACAAACGTCCTAGCAGTATTAAAAATAGAGTATTAAAATTAATATAAAATAGAGGCAATAATTGGACTCATCATCTACCCCCTGGTAATTTTAATGCTTGTCCTCAAGCATTGCATCTTCTAGAAATTGATCAAAAGTCTCCAACCTCAATCCTCACTCACTGGTGACTCTTGAAAGTGTAGTAGCATCCTCTTGTTCTTTTCTAGACTTCTCTCCTATGATCCTCCTACAACCTATCAAGTCATTTAGAGTTGATGTCATATAAGGGCCAAAGGAGCATGGGTGGCTACATCATTAATGGACACCAGAATTCTTGTCTAATTTGCCTTCCTAGTTGCATGTATTTTGGTGTACAATGAAGGGTTGCCTCAAGGTTGATAGGGCTAACCTTCTGAGTCCCTCAAGTAGTCTACTCCATCTACTTCTAACACTGGCCATGGCTCTTTGAAAGAAAAAGTAAGTCATGTTGTCATACTCTGCATGCACTTTTGTTCTAGCTTCGAACATTTGTTTTCTTATTTCCTTGTGAACACCTCCATAGGTTAGTCTGAACCAATCCCTAAGGATTTATTCTGGTGTATTGCTTTCTGCTCTTAATGGTAGGGGTTATGTTCTTTATAATTGTTTAGTTATTTATCATAGTTGGCCTCATTGTGCATCCAAGTCATTGGGGCCCTAAGGTGTATATCCCCTATATAAAGTAGAGGGTTCCATTGAGTTTCTATAGGGATAATGAAATTATGCATATACAATTCATAGAGTAGATTTTTTTTCCATGATGGAAGGGTCTGGTACAAGCCATAAAATTTTTGAGCTGATCTGAATTCTGTATCTATATCTTTGAGGGTCATCATCAATTGGAAAAAGAGGAATTGTTCTTTTAAATAGATGGCATAGATCATAAGTGGCAGCCTATAAGTATTTATTTGGCTAGCCAGCTTAAGGGCATGATCCTTCTTTTTCTTCTGTCTCGCCAATTGCTCTTTTAATTCTGCAATTTCTTCACCTTTGTTTATTATTACCTTCTTCATTTTATTTTTCTCTTCTTCCCATAGGATTGGTTTTAACACATGTTTATTATATAGTTGAAAAAGAAGCATTTGTAAGGTAATCGGGTCACTTTCTTCCTCCTAGTTATTTTTCTTCCTCTATTCCCTCCATGAGTGTTCCAAGAAGCTTATTAACCATGTTTTCTTATAGGAAACTAGGGCAGTTTCTAAACAAGCCAGTTGGTGCGTTATTGGGTCTTCTTCTTCTTCACAGCTTGGGGTATTCTACTGGCTTACTAGGGAATCATTTTGGTATTCATTCATCTCAGGTTTACATTTTTCATTGAGGAATGTCTAGAATTTTAGGTTGACTAGGGGAATCATCTAGGATAATTTGTATTGGAGGTTCTTCATCAGATTGTTTAGGTGAAGTGGTCTAAGTTTCTGAGGGCACTTTAGAAATTTTTCCTCTCATTCTAGGGCTTCTTTGCACAGGGGTTTCTTCAAGCACCACAAACTTTTTCTTGCTAACCCTCTTCAATGTCTTTTCTATAGGAGTAGCTACTGCAAGAACCAACTTTATTTTCTTTCATTTTGAGACTGTAGGGTTTTGTTTTTTTGTTGTGGGAACCAAAGTTTCTTCTTGTAACTTTTGTTTTCTTTCTTCCTAGGAAAAATAGGTGCATTGCTTATTTGAGTGGGTAAAGGCACATTTTCAATTTCTACACCTTGGGTGCCTTGCTTAATAGTTGTGTCAATAGAGACTGCATTATCTTGGGTAGGCTGCACATTAGGGGCAATCTGAGGCTACAAGGTTTTATGCTGGACAAATTGTGCCCATGACATAGGAGAGACATCCCTAAGGGATCTTTCTATGAGTAATTTAATTAGGGCATGATGAGTAACAAAATTGTCCTTTCTTTTCTGGGTTTCCTCAACACTAATGCATAACATATTGAACAAGAAATTATGGATATTTACTGGAAGATTATGCCTTGCATAGCTAAGTAATTTAAAATGATCTGTGTGAAAATTAGAAAATCTTCCTTCATAGGTAAAATACCTGATAATATGAATGGCCAACTCATTGTATGGCAGAGGAATGGACATTTTTTTGCACCCCTACTTAGTAATCTCCAATGGAGGGTCACCAGGTAGGGAAAATTGGGTCCTAGTCTATCTGGCATTATGCTCATTGGGGTAGTGTTCCCCTACTATTGGCATCCCGGTTACTTCTGTTATTCGTTCCTCTGTGGCAACAACTATCAATCACCATACTGTTACTTCACCTTCCTCAAATGTATTTTTAAATTCAATAGTTGCTTCTTCATCAAACTCTATTAATTTCAAGAAATATCCTAGCCAACCACATTTATCGCTTCAAAATTTAATTCAAGTCACATCTTAGTCTAACAATGAGGGATTATTTGGGAATAAAGGTACAACACTTGACACTTGCATAGTATGGCAACTAGATTTTAATAAAACAAAGGGAAGGTACATATTTGAGGATCTTTAATGAGTAAATAGAAATGTCATTGAGAATTAGTAACCTTCCCTATCCCCTACAAAACATGGATAAGTGTCTTCACTTGACATACTTGGCACAAGGTACAGAACTAGCGTAATGTCACAACAATATATTTAATGCAGTAGTAGATATAACCAACTAAATCGATGTGCTAAAATTGAAAAAAAATTGAAAAGCTTATACCTGTCAATTTGAACATTGCACATGTCAGATAAAGGTGGCGAGAGAGGAAGAATGGTAGCAACAGCATATGTCAACGGACTCGCCATATTATTGAAAGCATAGAAAAATGATAATGTGGAAGGTGGGTGGGTGGTAGAGAAAGAAATTAAATGAGTTGAAAAAGAAGAATTTAGAAAGTGAATGGAGAATTTGAACTTTATATAAACATAAAGTTTTAATTATGGGCATGCTCAAAGGAATTCTTATTGAAGAGGTGCAGGAAGAAGGTTGGCACCCTCTATTGTAGGAAGTGTTACCTGTTGTTCGTTTGAAATTGGTTGTTGAAATTATTGCAAGAAGTCTTCTTTCATTTGGGGCTTGTGATACAACTTTAACCAAAGTCTATTGACTAATAACTTGAAGTGTAATGGATCAATTATGGCTAATTGGACTGCTCCATTTACAAATACATGGCTTATTTCATAGGGATCCAGGCATCGTGTCTATAGCTTTCTTGGTATTTCTTTGAATCTAGAATCATAAAGTAATGCCCAATCTCCAACTTGAAATTGCTTACTCTTAATGTGGGAGTTGTGCCATTGTTTCCTTTGGTTCTGTATTTGTGTTCCAAGGCAGACTTGCGCATTTCATCCAAAGAATTAAGATGCAGTAAGCACTCTCTTTGTGCTGCAGGAAGATCAATGTTTAACTCTAGCATTGTTCTTAATTTTTTGTGTTCAAATTCAATGGGTAGCATTGTTGCTTTTCCATACAACAGTTTGAATAGTGTGAAACCTGTAGTGGTCTTCCATGTTGTTCGATATGCCCAGACAATTTCTGGTAGTCTGTTGCTCCAATTTCTGCGGTGCAAATGAATTGTCTTTGTCAAGATGGCTTTTATCTCTTGATTTGTAACTTCTTCTTGTCCATTAGTTTGAGGATGATAGGGGCTTGATTTCTGATCTCTAATATTATATTCCTTCATGAGTTATCTTATCAAATTGGAAGTGAATTGAGCACCCTGGTCAGAACAAGTTCTCTGGGTATGCCATATCAAGTAAAGATTTCTTCATATAGAAATTGAAAACTTTATGGTCACAGGCATGCTTCATGGCTTTGACTTTGACCCATTTTTTCAAGTAGTTAGTGCATACGAGGATGTATAATTTCCCATTGGATGGAGGATCTATTAGACCGATGAAGTCCATGCCCCATTTATCAAATGGTGTTACCACCACCTATGGATTGAGAGGCATTTCATCTAATCTTGTTGGTTGGTCCATCCACTAACATTTATCACACTTTCATGTATAACTAGTTGCATCTTTATGAAGTGTAGGCAATAGTAACTAGTTGTTAAAATCTTCAACGTTGTTCTTTTTGCTGCAAAGTGCCCCCCACATGGTTCATTATGACATGCATGTAGAATATCATATGTCTCATCTTCTCATACACGTAACTTGATTAGGTCCAGTGTAAAATAGTGCATTATCAATCCAAGAGAAATAGAAGCTTTTCTCTACAAGTAGCCTCCTATCCTTGTAAGAGAAATGTGTGGACATTTTGTTAGCTACAATGTAATTAGCTATATCTACATACCATGGGGTTTGGATAGAAATTTGAAATAAATGCTCATCTAGAAATGTATCATCTATCAAAGTAGTATCTTCTTCATCATGGTGGATTTTGGATAGATAATCAGCTACCACATTTGCTTTTCCAGGTTTTTCAATGATTGTGATATCAAATTCCTATACAAGAAGTAGCCATCTTGATAACCTTCTTGTGATGGTAGGTTTATTCATGTGATACTTAATTGTTGCATGGTTACTATGAAGAAATATGGAATAACTAGTTACATAATGTCAGACTACTGCTAATAGTTCTTTTTTAGTCACTGTATTGTTTAACTCTAGTCCATGAAGGCTCTTACTGATATAGTAGATTACATTTTTATGGTGTTAATATTTTTGTCTTGGGACTACACCAATGACATAGTTAGAAGCATCTATATGTATTTGAAAAGGCAAAGTCTAATCAGGACCCCTAAGTATTGGTGCAATTGTCAACAGTGACTTGAGCTGCCAGAAGGAGTCACCACATTCCTTTGTCCAAGCAAATTCAACCTCTTTGGTAAGAAAAGTATATAGAGGACTAGCTATTTGAGTAAAATTTTGGATAAACCTCCTATACTAGACAGCATGTCTTAGGAAATATATGACTTCTTTTTGTTTTGTGGGAATAGGGAGTGTGAGAATTACCTCTATTTTTGTAGGGTCTATGTGGATTCTAGCTTTAGAGATAAAATGTCCCAAGACCTTGCCTTTCTACATCATTAGAAATTATTTCTAACTATTGATAGATAGGTTGTGTTCTTCACATTAGACTAGTACTTTCTCCAAGTTCTTCAGGGCTTTCTCAAATGTGACACCAAACGTAGTGAAGTCGTCCATGTATATCTCCATGCAATCATGTGATATGTCAGCAAAGATGTTGATTATAGCTCTCTGAAAAGTAGCTGGTGCATTGCATAAGCCAAATGGTAATACCAAATAAGCATAGGTACCCCAAGGACATGTAAATGCGGTCTTCTTTTTAATCTTCTGGAGCAATACTTATCTAATTGTAACCACTGTATCCATCTAGAAACGAGAAGTATTTTTTCCAACCGAAGTATCCAAAACTTGGTCAATAAAGGGCAAAGGAAAGTGATCCTTCTTTGTGGCATTATTTAACTCTCTCTAATATACACATATCCACCACTTACCTCCTTCCTTAGGTACAATAACTAATGGTGATACCCATTTGCTATCAGAGATTGGATAGATGAATCCAACATCCAACAACTTTTGTAACTCAGTCTTAACTATCCCATGTAATGATGGATTTATTCTCCTCTAAGGCTAACAGAGTGGAAACCTTCCATCACTAATGTAGATCCTATGGGTGCAAATTTTAGGGCTCATTCCTACCATATCCCTATAATCCCAAGAAAAGGCTTTCTCATGTTGATTGAGGAGCTTGGTTAACAATCCCAATTGTGATTAGGACAACTTGTTGTTTACATGGAAATTATGACCAGCAAAAAGTTCCACAATAGTTTTTAACTCTACCATTGACACTTTTGGTATTAGACTTGTAGCTACTTCACTTGGCAGTAATTGATCAATTATCTCAAGGCTTGTTGGGTAGACACGGTTTTTATAGATACATAGCTTTAAGACAAAACTCTTAGCAATATCTCTAGCCACTATACATTCCTTGGTAAGAATGCTCTATATTACAACATTTTCCTCCTGCATTTTTAGAAAAGAGTGTCTCTGCAACATCATGAGTTGGGCTATAGAATTCAACTCTTCCTCTTTGTCCCCTAAATTTGGCCAAATAGATTTCCCAAGCCTAACTGGGGTTGGGGAGGTGGATATAGCACTAGCTTCCTTATGGCTTGACCATTTGAAATTGTCATATTGTCTAATTTGTAATTGATTTTAGCATGAGTGGTGGCTAACCAGGATCTCCCTAATATGACAAGATAGCTATCAAGTTTTAATTTAGGTGATAGGATGATAAAATCAATAGGGTATTCCCATGAATCTAAAGTCACTATCATATCTTCTATGAGACCATTTAGAGTGACAATTGAACTATTAGCAAGTTGTAACATTGTGGGAGTTGTCCTTAAGCCTTCTATGCATAACCTATGCATTGTATCTTTACTCATTACATTTGTTTCTGCTCCCAAATCAACTAAAGCATTTTTCATAGCCTGCCCATTTATAATCAGATTAACTACTAGACTACCAAGATTTGAATACTTTGGTATCACTACCTTCCCTAACATGATATCTACTAATTGCCCAACAACATGGATTGTTTGAGGATCTTTCTTCTCCTACCCTAGCTTCTTAAGGCATGCTTCCTTAATAACCTTTCCATAAAGAGGGATGTCATTGATAGCTTGAAACAAAGGGATTTGGATGTGCATGTTTTTCAACTGCTCAACAATATCAAATGTCTCTTCCTATTGGAATATAGATTTCTCTTTATTTAGCCTATATGGAAAGGGAGGATTCACTAAGGTGTGGTTAGTAATCCTGCTAGGTACATCAGTTGGCGAGTTGGTATTTGGCAGTGTAGCTTCTGGAAGTGTTGTTGCAAGAGTGTCTGCAACTTTCGTGATAATAGGATATTCTAGTGTAGGTAGAGTTTTACCAAATCTCAAATGGATATCAGATATCTCTAGTGAATAATTAGGGAACTATTGAGTATTAGTAGTGTATGTTTACTGAGATTGTTACTTATTGTTTGGATTTGGCTAAGATTGAGCAGGCAATTGGGTTGGCTTAGGATTAGCATTATTTGGTGTAGGAAGTGGCATTATTGCAGGTGGTTGCACTAGAGGTGGTAGTTGTGGGTTACCAAAATTTTGGTTAGGCCACTATGGAGGCCCCCTCTATTGGTTATTTTGATGCCAATTTGCTTATGGTGGTTGCCATTGATTCTATTGATTTTGCCACTAGTTATTTTATTGATTAGGGCACTGGTTGTTTTGTTGGTTTTGCCATTGATTGCTTTGTTGATTAGGCCACTGGTTGTTTTTCTAGTTTTTCCAGGGAGGTTGGGAGTACTGATAAGGATTCTAATGACTTTAGTTTTGCCATTGATTATTGCAAGGATTTGAAAATTATAGAGGATCTTGAGGCATACCTTGTCTTGAAGCCCATGGTCGACATTGAGCAATGAAGAACACTTGATCATTGTCCCCATCTATCTTCATGTACTTAGTTGGAAAATATTGATTCTCCAGGTTGGCTACTAGCTTACATGTGTAGTCTTGCTTTTGTTTATGGCAGTGAGGATAGTACTCTGCCAATCTTGATTCAACTTTTACATGCTTCTTCTTTGCAGTCATGGTGTTAAGATATGTAGTGACATCATTTATGATGTCCTTCTTGAAATCTAAGAGTAAATTAGATATCTCAAGCTTTGAAATGCCCTGACTAATCCCTTTAGTGACTGTAGATCGGTACCCTCTGCCTTTCTTCACATTTGACCTTGAGTAGTTAAGAGAGATTTTCTTGAGGTCATCCCAAGAAGATTGATATATATCTCCACCAGCCATCAAGTCTAATGCTTCTAGATAATTATCGTTTACCCCTCTCAAGAAGACTAGTTTCTGTAAATCCTCTACCAGTACATGCTAGGGGTTCTTCTGCAGTGTGTAAAAAAATGTGAAACGTAGTCTTCCAATGTTTTGTCCTCCTTTTGTGACATTCTAAAAATGTCATCTCCCCTTGGATCACTCCCCTTGCAGTAATCTTTGTATTTCTCTAGTAACAGAGTCTACATTTCATCTGAGGTCCCTGTTGCATTGGATATTAAGCCCATGAACCATCGTAAGGCTGATTCTTTTAGTGTTGTTGGAAATAACTTGAGCTTGTGGGCATTAGTGTTATAGTCAAAGCTACGATAAAGTATGTCAAACTCAAACAAGAAAGTATCAAGATCCTTAGTTAGAAGGCCATAAAACTTTAGAAGAGTAGTTGTGGGTATATTTTTGAGATTAGCATTGTTTATGAGGCTCGAGAGAGGAAATGGAAAAGTAGGGTGTGCCATTACTAGAGGTTATGGGGTTGCTACTAA
Organism: Cupressus sempervirens; assembly: GCA_028749045.1. Taxonomy (NCBI): domain Eukaryota; kingdom Viridiplantae; phylum Streptophyta; class Pinopsida; order Cupressales; family Cupressaceae; genus Cupressus; species Cupressus sempervirens. Next base: position 265,338,877 of record CM053788.1, on the reverse strand, counting down.
AAAGGAGCACTAGCTACAGGATTGTTAACAACAGGTGGATATGGACCAGAACTATTAAGAAAGTTGGCTAATATTTTAGAAAAATCTTGAAGACCACTTATATCCAAAGATTTTGCTCTAGAGGAAGATGTTGTAGAAAAATCAAGACTTGCATCCTCAAAAGGCAACTCAACCTCTTCAACTTCGTCATTCAAATTAACAGACCCTTGTGGAAGAAATCTTCCATATTCATGTCATCATCTTCCTCCTAGATGCATGCAATTGAATTCTTCACACTTGTGAAGCAATTTTTAGGACTGCGAATCTCTATTTTTTTAAAAAAGTAGTTGTAAAAAATACTATGACTCAAAAAGATGTTCCTATCTTGACACCACCCCTGGGTCATAGCGCCAAAAATGGTCTGCCTCACAATAGATGTGTGATAATAATGCCCAAAGCCTTACTTAGGAATAGTTTATTCAATCTAAGGATTACTTCTCCCACCATGAGGTGCATTTAATTTGTCAACCCAAGGATGTATACTTGAAATGGTCAGTACGGTATGTGCACTAGGTTCCTTGAAGGGTCATTATGCTTATGCTAATGGAAAGTAAAACTCTTAACTCCTTATTGAAATGAATGGTAGAAATGCAACTCTATGCTAACCTATATTTCAACCCAGACCATCCACTATAACTACTCTTGCAGACACTACAGGTACATTCACAAAGTACGATGCTACAGGAAGAAATTGTAACTTCTATCTAAAATACTGGAAATACTAGAAGTAAATCTACACTACTCTAATCTAATCCACCTCCCAAGTGGCCCCCCTTTGTTGGCTTTTTCTAATCTACTAACACAGAATGTAAACCAAGAATTACCTCATTATATTTCAAAAACTCCTTACATAAGAACAATACATAAAACTGCAGATAACTCGCTACAAGATAGAACAACATTTTTCCATAAACTTTTCAACCTTTTCAAACTATCTATCCAATCCCTATAAATAGAGGATCAACACTTATTGTAAAATAGAAAATTAAAAAAACTAATTGAAGATCCACTAGAGAAGAAGAGGGAAATATAACAACCCACAAAATAAGCAATAAAGTTTGGGTGACCAATTCAACACAATAGTAAATGCAGAGAGAATATAGTAACACTTCATCCCAACATTCTTAGAATAATGGCTCCTCCTTTGTAGTAGTCATGTCTTCTAGTGTCATAATGATTCCTCTTTCGCAGCTGGGCCTTGATGCTCCTTCTTGGATGTAGTGACCACTCTCTAGCTTCTACCTTTCCTAGCAAGTTAGTTGCGATGCAGAAATATTGATGCAAATAAGCATAATCAAACTCAAACTAGATATTAGAACACAAATTCTGATGGTTATATGAAACATTGCATTATATGTATAATATTGGAAAAATATTACATAACTATCTACCCATGGTTTAACAGTTCTATCTGGACTTTATCATAAGTTCAACTGGTTATGAGTTCACAAATGTCCTAGCAGTATTAAAATTAATATAAAATAGAGGCAATAATTGGCCTCATCAACTTGTTTAAGATATATACAATTGTATGAATAACTTATTTCCATAATTTATCAGGCCATTTGGCTTCATTTAGCATTGTTCAAATCATTTCCTTAACTTTTCTTCTTTTTCTTTTCACTACACCATTTTGTTGTGGTGTACAAGCAGTTGAATACTGACTCATGATACCATGTTTCTCACAATATTCAATGAATTCTTAAGAAGTGAACTCTCCACCTCAATCTGATCTCAGACATTTCAACTTTAGATCAGTTTCCCTTTCTACCATTTTTCTGAATATTTTGAAGCATTGAAATGCTTTAGATATTTGCTTCAAAAAAGTTACCCAAATCATTCTTGAGTAATTGTCCACAAATAGCATAAAGTATTTTCACCATTCAAGGATGGAGTTTTCGTTGGACAACATATATCAGTATGCAGAAGTTCTAGTAGTCTATTTGATAGATATTCCTTGGTTTTAAAAGATGTTTTTGTGTGCTTTCCTTTTACATATTCTTCACAAACTTTTGCTAGTTTAATGATTAAGGGCAGACCAGTAACCTTATTGTTCTTATTAATCCTAGCAAGATTATCAAAATTTAAATATCCTAATCTTTTATTCCATAGCCAATTTTTTTCAATTTGACTTGTAAGACTAGTATTATTAAATATGGTTCTTGAGTTGTTGAATCAATTAAATTGTAAATATTTACTCTTGTTCTCAAACTATTAGCAATAACTTTATCTCTTTTTTTTATAGAATATCCCTTAGCATCAAAGTAAATAGAATACTTTCTATCACATATTTGACTCACACTTAGAAGATTAGGTTTTAGACCTTGTACATAGTATGCATCATGAATAGGAGTGTCTTTATTAAGAGTGATTAAGCCATGACCTGTAATATAAGCACCTGAGTTATCACCACATTTGACAAACCCTCCATCAAAGTCTTCTAGGTTTTTAAAATTGTTTTTGCTACCAGTAATATGGTGAGAACAATCATTGTTGAAACCCAAGTAGCAGGTTTATGAACAAATACGGTTGTTTCCACAATTAAAGGTTTTTCAACATTCATATGTATATGTTTCCATACTTGTTTAGGATTTAAATTCAGATTACATTGCTTTGCAAAGGGTCCATAGTGATAACACTTTAAACATCATAGTACTTTTTTTAAGCCATATATTGATTCATTGTGAGCCATATTTTACTTATATGCCTTATGACCAAATAGGTTACAATTAAAACAATAACTTTTGAAGAGATAATGTGAAACCTATTTTGAAAATTCTCCTTTTTCAACTGGTTTAGACCTTGAATCAAATTGATAAATATGTTTTTGCAATAAAATTAGTTTCTTTTCCTTTTCATCTAATAAAACCTTTTTATTTTCAATATGTCGACTTGCATTATCCAATTCAGCTAGTAAAGCCTGATTTTCTTTTTCATGAGTAGATATTAGTTTCTTTAATCTCTTTATTTCTTGAAGAGAGCGAAGAAGATCCTCTTCAAGATCAATGTCTTCATCTGAATCAGGTGAAGATTCTAATTGAGTAGATTCTGGTTTTTGAACATTTATTATTTCAATAATAAACAATGTTTCTCCTTCGTCACCTAGATCATTTGAGTCTTCTTTTGACAAGAGACTCTACTTTTTAAAGTTTTCAAATGTTCTATTTTGATTCAGGGGTTTCTTATTGAAAGACTTTTCAGATTTTTCATCATTTTCATCTTGATCAACATAGGGAAACTTTGCAACAAAATTTCCTAATTGTCTATAGTTAAAATATTTAGGGCTTGCTTTTTTTTTCTTTTTTTCTTTCTAACCAATAATGCTTCAAGGGCATATATTATATTTGAATTACTTTCATATAGTTTTCAGCCTTGAAGGTTATTTCTTTTGGAGTAGAACCAATATTATTGTTGATTCTCATTTCATAGGTAGTTAAGGTTCCTTGTAATGATGTAAAGTCATTTTGGAGAAGATTTTGTTCTCTTCCAAAGTAGATATTTTTGTTTCAAATTTAGGCAGTATAGTCCTTACTACCTTTGAGACAATATCATGTTCTTCAATTTTCTCTCCTAATCCCCTTCTAGCATTTACTACTTCACCAATCCTTAAGATGTAGGTTGTTATACTTTCATCATCATTCATTTTCAAATTATCAAACTGCGTTTTCAAAGTTATCAACTTTGATTCCTTAACCTTCTCATCACCTTGATAAATGGTTTCTGGTTTTACCCAAATATCATGGGCAAATTGAGAATACATGACTTTGACAAACAAGTCTTTTGTGAGACCACATAAAATAGAAAATTTGGCTATTTGATGAAGTTCATACTTAGTTTTATCATCAAGATCAATAGGTATAATTTTTGGTACAGTGTATTTTATAATTACAACTTCCCCCATACAAACATCTAGAGAATATTAAAGGCTTTTGTCATGACCTTCCAAAAAACATGATCATTACCATCAAATAATTGGTTTTTAGTGAGAGAGGCACCTTTAGCATGTGTCATTGATACTTCCAAACTATCCCTATATAATCCCTATAAGCAAACCTAGGAAGGCACCCTACGCTCCGATACCACTTGTTGGAAGTAGTGGTTGTTCTAAGAGGGGGGTGAATCATAATAGCAGATTTGTTATGCCTTTTGAATTATCTAAACTAATTTCACATTTACCATTCAAAATAATTGAATACACAGACTAAACATGAAAAGAAAGAAATAGATATCAGAGCAATTTTAGACAACTCACAAAAGGGGAAAGGCACAAGATTTTGTGTTGATTAGGAAACCCTCAAAACCTTTCAGTTTTTTCATAGGAAAATAAAACCACTTTGTTGGAACCTATCATCTATATTGAGCACTAACTCTTCATTACATGAATAGTTATAAGTGCTTAGGGCTTCAACCCTTTTGCCTTCTTTTACAATGCATCTTCCTAAAGTGCATACATATATAACTATATGCTTTTGTTACATACACCTACATATATAGAATCTTAATTTTTTGCTTTCAATATTGAACCATGCACTCCATATATAAGACAATATAATTGCATGTTTCTCTTTCTCTTTCACTTCACTTTCTAACACACAGTTATACTCCCTTATATAGGGATTTACTGAAAGATAATTTACATTCACAGTTCCATGAAAGTTACTAAAAACTAGTAATTGTTTATACAAAAACCTTCTTGTTAGGATAAGAATTCTTTGGAAATAGATTCAGCCATATACAAATAATTTTACATATAAAAAAATTTATATTTGGATTATAAAAATTGTTTGATCTATAATCAAGTATATAAAACAATATTCATAACTTCTGCCTCAGTTATAGTCTTTGACAAAGTTCATTTTTTAATAAGTTACTAACAACCATTGTGTCACAATTAGTTCCAACAACTCAACTATTAATGAAAATATTCTTCCTGTTAAGAATGTGCTTTTGAAGCAACTGAATAAGCATATATGACTTCAATATAACATTGTTGTTCATTTTCCATAAGATTTTAAAAAAATGTTAACGCCATCTAAGAACAGTTGCAATATAACAGTTTTACGATAACTGTCAAAAACCACATATTATAAGTCTTTTACTTCTACCAGTGGTATGTCCAACATATATAAAAGTTTCCTCTATTTTCATGTCATAGTGGTTATTTCAAACATATAAGTCTGAATTCCATCATGCCAAGAATTATCATTTCTTTAAGCAAAAAACAAAGGACAAGAATATTTTTGCTTTAATGCATCAAACCCTTAAACATAAATAGGAAACTTCATCCAAATCTATAGTGACAACGTTATGTTTTTCTTTCAAAAGAAAGAGATATTTTTAAAAGAAATAATATGGAATGAACATTTCGTTTCTTTAAAAAAAAAAATGAATGGTTAAGATTTAGAAACAAACTCTTCAAACCCTCTTTTCAAGTTCACAAAAGAGGAACCACATAAAGCATACTAGATGTCCCATTTAAAAAAGAAAAAGCAAAGACCAACACCTCTTTTGATGATGCCCTATTTTTTTAATATTGAATAGACTCAAAATCCATCTCTAGTTTCTCTTAACCTCTTTGAACTTGCAGAAGTTGTATGAAGAATCGCCACAATCAAACACATTGAAAGAAATCTTTGGAAATATAACCAACCATATACAAATGATTTTACATTAACAATTGTATATTTGGATCATAAAAATTGGTTGATCCATAATCAAGTATATAAAACAATATTCATAACTTATGCCTTGATTATAGTCTTGAGAAAAAGTTCATTTTTAAATAAGTTACTAACAATTATTGTGTCACAATTAGTTTCAACAACTGAACTATTAATTGAAGTATTCTTCCTATTAAGAATGTACTCTTGAAGCAACTGATTCAACATACATGACTTCCATAAAACCTTGGTTTTCATTCTCCATAAGATTTAAAAAAACTATTAACACCATCTCAGAACTATCACAATATAACAATTTTATGATAATTGTCATAAACCACATATTATAAGTATTTTACTTCTACCAATGGTTTTACCAACATATATAAAAAAATTCTTTGCTTCTAGTCACATTGGTTGTTTCAAACATATTAAATTGAATTTCATCATGCCAAGTATTATCATTTCTTTAAGTAAAAACCAAAGGACAAGAACATTTTTACTTTAATGTACCAAACCCTTAAATACAATTATGCAACTTTAACCAATTCAATAGCCATAACTTTTTTTTCTTTCCAAAGAAAGTCTTCTATTTGAAAGAAACAAAATGGAATGAACATTTCATTTCTTTAAAAAAAGAAATAATGCTAAGTTTTAGAAACAAACTCTTCAACACCTCTTTTCAAGTTCACAAAAGAGGAACCACATAAAGCATACATGATGTCCCTTTTCTTTTTTTAAAGATCAAAACCTCTTTTGATGATGGACTATTTTTTATGCTGAAAAGACTCAAAATCCATCTCTAAATTCTCTTAACCTCTTTGAACTCACATACATCATATGAAGAATAACCACAATAAAAAAAAAAAAAAATTCTTGTCAATAATACTTCGATGATGTTACAAAAGTAATGATTTACCTTAAAGACTGATCTAGTAAAAATATTGTTCTTTATATTTGTTCATTCTTTCTTTTAACATATTAAAGACCCAAAATGCCTCCAGCTTAAAACATGATGCAAACTAGAAAAACAACATTCTATCATGGTGGTTAGGGTTTGATCATCAAAACCTTTCACATGAAGAATAAGATATATTTTAAAGAAAAAGATCATCTTATGTTTATAATAACTAGTTTACAAAAACTTTGAGTTCCAACTATTCATTTTTGCCAAGTGGCATTATAGTCTCCACACTTGATAAACAAGTTTAACCATGGTTTGAGACAAGACTCGATGCTAAGTTAAGAATTAAACGATATGTGTTTCCAAAATCACAACTATGTGCAGTTTGAGCAACCAAATAAGTATGACAACTACTCGTTGTCCAAGTCGGTATTTATTTTATGTTTGAATATTATACTCCCACTTTTACTTATTAGTCAAATATTTGCATCAAGGAAAAAAATGTACTCAACAAACTCCCCCATTGTCCTTGAGGAAAAATCATTTGCTTCATTTCATACATCATAATATGTGCAAATATAAATGAATGTTTGTCAGATACACAAATAAGTATATGCTAAAACAAATGAGTTGAAGATATACTCATATGTATATATGATAAAAAAGAGAATCATTTATACATGAAATGATGCATCAAATATAACAAATGAAAATGCCATATAAGTGAAATATGTATACCTCTACCAACTACCTCCTTTATTTGTTCATCCTATAACTAAACTACCTCATATACTTGTTCATCCTGTAACCATCAAAACTGTAATAATTTTTCCTACTATCAATCAAACATCAAGAAATATCATAATCAACAAAACCACCAAACTCTATCATAGAAAACCATCAAACTCTATCACAGATAAAGATCACTGAACTAAATGTACTGAAATATATACCAAAATACTGAAGGAGCAATGTAATTTTTTTCTCCCCAATTTTGCACCAAGGACACAAAAGAATTGGTTTTTGAGATATAAAAAAATTGACTAAGTGTAGGAGCATAAACTTACAAATAGACTCCCCCATATTGAGAAAATCATTACAACAAAGATTGAGAGAAGACTCCCAATTTGGTGTGGAGATGTTTAAAAGTATCTCTAGGGAAGGCTTTTGTAAAAATATCTGCTAGTTGTGCTTGAGTAGGAACATACACCAACTGAAATTCATTTCCAAACACTTTATTTTGCAAGAAATGAAGTTTGATAGCCACATGTTTGGTTCTAGAATGCAGAACTAGATTTTTACACAACTGAATAGTACTCATATTGTGACACATAATAGAAATAGGCTAGGATACCTATATACCCAAATTAGATAGTTGATATGTCATCCAAATTAGTTGAGTAAAACATGTTGTAGCAATAACATATTCAAATTCACAAGTAGAGAGAGTAACACATTCTTGCTTTTTGTTGTGCCAAGTAACCAATCGATTACCAAGAAAGAATGCACAACCACTAGTGCTCCTTTTATCATCAGAACCAACCCAATTTGCATTTATATAACCAAAAAAGGTAAAATAATTACTATGGGGAACCAAAAACCAAAATAAAGGGTTCCTCAAATGTATTTGAAAAATCTTTTAACAACATTAATATGAGATTTCTTTGGAGTTGCTCAAAAGTGTCTCTGGGGAAGGCTTTTGTAAAAATATGTTCTACTTGTGCCTAACTAGGAACATACACCAACTAAAATTCATTATGAAACACTTTATCTCTTGAGAAATGAAGTTTGATAGCCACATGTTTGGTTCTAGAATGCAAAACTAGATTTTTACATAATTAAATAACACTCATATTGTCACACACAATAGAGATGGGATAGGATACCTGTATACCCAAATCAGATAGTTGACACATTGTCTAGATTAGTTGACTACAACATGTTGTAGCATAAACATATTCAGATTCACAAGTAGAGAGAGTAACACACTCTTGCTTTTTGCTATGTCAGGCAACCAAATGGTCACTGAGAAAGAATGTAGCACCATTAGTGCTCCTTTTATGATCAAAACCACACCAATCTACATTTGCATAACCAAGCAAGGTAAGATAATTACTATGGGGACACCACAAACCAAAATAAAGGGTTCCTCAAATGTATTTCAAATGTATTTGAAATTCTTTTAATGGTCACTAAGAAAAAATGTAGCACCATTAGTGCTCCTTTTATGATCAAAACCAACCCAATCTACATTTGCATAACCAAGAAAGGTAAGATCATTACTTTGGGGACACCAAAAACCAAAATAAAGGGTTCCTCAAATGTATTTGAAATTCTTTTAATAACATTAATATGAGATTATTGTGGAGTTGTTCAAAAGTGTCTCTAGGGAAGGCTTGTGTAAAAACATCTTCTACTTTTTCTTGAGTAGGAACATACACCAATAGAAATTCATTGTCAAATACTTTATCTCTCTAGAAATGAAGTGGATCTAGAATGCAAAACTAGATTTTTACACAATAGAATAACACTCATATTGTCACACATAACAGAAATAGGCCAGGATACCTATATACCCAAATTAGAAAGTTGATATGTCATCCATATTAGTTGCATACAACATGTTATAGTAGCAACATATTCAAATTCACAAGTAGAGAAAGTAACACACTCTTGCTTTTTGTTATGCTAGGCAACCAATCAGTCACCAAGAAAGAATGCAACACCACTAGTGCTCCTTTTATCATCAAACCCACCCTAATCTGCATATGTATAACCACACAAGGTAAAATAATTACTATAGGGGAACCATAAACCAAAATAAAGGGTTCCTTGAATGTATTTGAAAATTCATTTAACAACATTAATATGAGATTGTTTTGGAGCATATTGAAACCAAGATACTATACATACAACTTGGATAAGATTAGGCCTAGAAGCTATGAAATATGACAAACTATCAATCATGGATATATATATATATATATATATATATATATATATATATATATATGAGATTGTTTTGGAGCATATTGAAACCAAGATACTATACATACAACTTGGATAAGATTAGGCCTAGAAGCTGTGAAATATAACAAACTATCAATCTAATTTACAACTAGTTTCCATGGGAATGCTGACTGGTTTACAATCAGTCATATCAAACTTCTTTTTTATTAGAGTAAATAATTATTTATTTATTCTATTTACTTAAGCTTACTTAGGTTAATGCATTTATTTAATATTTAGTATTTAATGCATGTAGTGATGAGTTGTTGACAAAACGAGAGTTTGTTCCCTTCTAGCATGTTCAACCTTTTTATGGAAGAGTGCTTAGTTGTCAACCTTATCTTCTACCACTTTCCAGCTTGTTCTACAAGCTTCCTTGAGGCCTTTATAAGCAGTCTCTCTCTCATTGTAAATACAATTTTATTGGTTTGCAATATTTTCTCTGTCATGTTCGTTTAGGGTTTTTCCAAGCTCCACCTCTTCCTTCTTGGTTTCCCTTCAATAGGTTATTTTGCATGTAGGTGATCTTAGCGGCTGCGAAGTTGGATTTCATCAACTCCTACATGGTATCAGAGCCTCCCTGCTACTACTTCGTTGAAGGTTTTTTGAGGCCTTGATTTGAAGTCACAAACCCTAGTTTGTTTGTGCATTTTTCTTCAATCTGAGGGAAGAGCATTTTTTTTGAAGCACTTTGGACCCAAACGGATGCTGCCATTGGATCCAAAAGGTCGTTTATAGTTAGGGTTCATATAAAACTTGTCAATTTTGGAGACAGGGGTCCAGGAGGAAGAAAATAAATTAGTTGGACGGCTTTTCTGTACGGTCGTACGAACACAGGGTATTAAAAAATAAATAAATAATTATAAAAAGCAACCGACTGCCGCCACGCCACCGTGGGGCCACTGCAGTGCCACCCACACTCAGCTCGTAGGCCACCGCAGCCAACTGCGCAGCCGCCAAGCCATCGCAGCAGCACCGTAGTCCCCAGTCACTACTCCCTCCAAGCAGTGCCTCCAACACTCTCTGCAAGTGTTGCCACCAGATCCCACCACTATGCCTAGTTCCTCCGTTAGTTTTAGCCATTGTACCCAGGTTCCACCACCTCCACACCTCTTGTCTACATCAGCACCACCTCTGCAAATTCTAGCACAATTAGCTGTAATTTCAACCATTGCGGGGGTGACATGTGGCATAGGTGCCATGTGGCATTTTGATACGTGGACCCTACCATGTCACCCCTACCACATCAGCATGTGCCACGTGACCTACCATGTGGCACCCTTTTTTTGCTACGATAGCCTTCAAGCCGTCAATTTTAAGCTCGTGAAATGCTGATGTCAATATGACGTCAGCACTACATCATGTGCCTCTTGCACCTCTCCAAAGTCATTTTGACCCACCTTTAGTTTTTTGGCCATAACTTGAGCATATGGAGGTATTTTTCCAATCTGAAAGAAGCACTGGAAAGCTAGTTCCAAGAGGAGACATTAGTATAGGTATTTTTAGGTTTTGATGCAATTTTATTGCCTTTTTTAAGTTGAAGTCCGAAGTTGTGTTTTTGACTCTGACTTGCATATCTTTTGCGCCCCATGTCAGTTTTTTAAAAACATTATATTTTTGGAAAGCTAGTTTTGTCACCTTTTTAGAAATGTAGTATTTTTCCTTAGATTTTAGCCCATGCTCTTTCTATCATGTTTTTGGTGTTCTTTCTATATGGTGGATATCTTGGGTGTTTCAGGTCCGAGGATCATTTTCCTAGCATGGTTTCTTTTGTTTTAGACTGTACTTTCTTTTGTGTCAGCTTTTTCCTTGTTTTGATCATTGTAGACATCATTTGTAAGCACTTTTGTATACGCACTAAGATAAAGTGTCACTTTTGCATTTCGGGTTCATGAACATTATTTTTGATTCAGTTGTACATGCACTATTTTTATAAAGCACCATGGGGGGGATAGTCGTTTGTTGTTTTAGGCCTTCTCCCTTTGTCAAGTGAGTGTCCCTTCCATGACATTAGCCCCATGCAACGTCATTGTAACCGTGTCTTTATAAGTGTTTGTACCTCTTCCTCTCTCATTGTTCTTGGTTCATCTGTAGGAGATTTTTGGCCCACCTTCTCAGTTGCCTGTCATCTCACCCCATCTACATTAAGGGGAGTTATGTTGTTGTTCTAATGCATCTATGGTTCGATGCTTTGATAGTGTGAACTATGTATTCAGTGGTTGATCCTATATACAAGGCGATTGCAGTGGCTGGTTACCTATGCATTTTGGTGAGATGGATCATCTACCATATTGACATGCTTGGTTCATGCCTTCTTCTTCCATGGAGGTTCTTCAGATCAATAGTTTCTTTTTTATGGAAAATTTTGTGACTTCTTCTTGCTTCAGTGATGCTCTTCATGATCACTCCTTGTGCCTATTTTAGGGGACATTCCCTTGGTTGGAGGCTTCTTCAGTTCTTTACTAGGTTCTTACCTCTTTTTGGGGGAGGGTTTTTCCCACATGGTTTTCTCTCTTTCCCTGTTTACAGAGGTTGCATCTCTTTGCATTGTACATGGGTACCTAACATGGCCTCGTTGTCAGGACCCATTCTGCATTTCATCTTAGTTTTGTGAGCTTAAGGCATTCCCCTAAGTTGCACTTAAGGGGGGGTGTTAGATTAATTAATTATTATTTATTCTATTTACTTAAGCTTACTTAGGTTAATGCATTTATTTAATATTTAGTATTTAATGCATGTAGTGATGAGTTGTTGACAACACGAGAGTTTGTTCCCTTCTAGCATGTTCCACCTTTTTGTGGAAGAGTGCTTAGTTGTCAACCTTATCTTCTACCACTTTCCAACTTGTTCTACAAGCTTCCTTGAGGCCTTTATAAGTGGTCTCTCTCATTGTAAACACAACACATTCTCATTGTAAATACAATTTTATTATTTTGCAATATTTTCTCTCTCATGTCCGTTTAGGGTTTTTCCAAGCTCCAACTCTTCCTTCTTGGTTTTCCTTCAACGGGTTATTTTGCATGTAGGTGATCTTGGCGGTTGCGAAGTTGGATTTCATCAACTCCTACATTTATCATTTCCTTAGCTTATTTTGTTTGGGATAGAAACAAGCCATGTTCAAGATGTGAAATTTGCAAACAAGAAAGAATGTCAATTCATCCAAAAGAGACATTTCGAACTTGAATTCCATGATGTTTAAAAACTATTTTGACAAATCATTATTTGTGGAACCAAAAACTATATCATCAACATAAATCTCAATAGCAAAAATGTCATCATTAACGACTTTAGTGTATAAATTGTTGTCTAAACCACCGCAAGTAAATCCATTAGTAATAAGATTTTTATCTAGCCTAGAATACCAAGCTCTAGGAGCTTATTTTAAGCCATATAATGTCTTTTTAAAGTGATATACAAAGTATGATTTTTTAGAAGATTCAAAACCTTCTAGTTGTTCCATATAGACTTCCTCCTCAAGATAACCATTTAAAAACGTTGTTTTAACATCCATCTGATAAACAATAAATTTATTATAGCTAGCATATGAAAGAAATATTCTAATTGATTCCATTCTTGTGACTAATACAAAGTTTCACCAAAATTAACGTATTCCTATTGTGCATAACCTTTACATTCAAACTTAGCTTTATTTCTCACAATGTTTTCAACTTCATTCAATTTATTATGAAATGCCCATTTTCCTTCTATGACATTTTTAACATCAGGCTAGGAACAAGTTCCCATGTTTTATATCTCTCAATTTGATTGATCTCATCTTGCATAGCATTCAACCAGCAAGGATTTATGACCACTTCAACCACACTTTTAGGTTCAAAATTAGATATTAAGTAGAAATGTTCTATAACATGAGCATGTTCATCAATTTTATCTTTTCTTCTAGTTAAGGTTCCAACCTCTTTATCTCCTATAACCTAAGACTCGGGATGTCTCTTGGCAATGATTCTAGAAAGATTTTTTAGATTAGTCACTTTAGGAGTTGAGCAATTTTCTTCTTCATTTGATTCGAGTATTTATGAATCAACGTCATCTCATTCTTGATCATCATAAATGTGTTCCATTCTTTGAAGGGAATCTTCTTTAATATATTTTACATTATTATTATTCAACAAAGAACTTTCATCAAATACCACATGTATGGCTTCTATGATTTTATTTATCCTTTTACTATAACATTTAAAAGATTTGTTATGTATAGAATATCCTAAGAAGATGCTTCATCATATCTTGAATTGAAACTCTCTAAGGAATCATTATCCTTTTTTATAAAACATTTACAATAAAATATTTTATAAGTTTTAGCATTAGCAATTTTACCATTTCATAGTTCATAAGTAGTGTAAGTAGTCCTTACTCTAATTTGAGCCCTGTTAAGATATATACAGTTGTATGAACAACTTGTTTCTAGAATTTATTAGGCAATTTCATTCAGCATTGTACGAGCTATTTCTTAAATTGTTCTCTTTTTTCTTTCCATAACACTATATTGTTGCAGTGTATGGGAGGTTGAATATTGCCTCTTGAAACCATGCTTCTACAACATTCAATAAATTCCTGAGAGGTGAACTCTCCACCTCGATCTAATCTTAGACATTTTAACTTTAGATTAGTTTCCCTTTTTACCATTTTTCTGAATATTTTGAAGCGTTCAAATGCTTCAAATTTTTGCTTCAAAAAAGTTACCCAAACCATTCTTGAGTAATCATGCACAAACAACATAAAGTATTTTTCACCATTCAAGGATGGAGTTTTGGTTGGACCACATAGACCATTATGCACAAGTTCTGCTAATATATTTGATAGATATTCCTTAGTTTTAAAAGATGTTTTTGTTTTCTTGCTTTTTACACATTCTTCACAAAATTTTATTGGTTTATTGATTAGGGGCAGACCTCTAACCTTTTTTTTCTTGCTGGTCCTAACAAGATTATTAAAATTTAAATGTCCTAATCTTTTATGCCATATCCAATTTTCTTCAACTTGACTCACAAGACAAGTATTGATTAAACATGATTCTTGAATAGTTGAATCAATTAGATATTAAATATGTTAGAGTAAAGGATTAATCTATTAAATTACCTTTACTCCCTTCTTAATATTTCCCTTTATGCACATGCATTCCCATTTAATAATTAAAAATTAATTATTAAATGTCATTTACCTCTTAGGGTTTCCCTTTTAGGTTTTACGATATCCTTCTATAAGGATCGATCAATTGTAAAAAATCATTCATTCCTTTAGTCTGATAATATGTTCTTTCATATTTTTAGAGCCAAACCCTTACCTTCTCTTTATCTTTTCTTCACTGTGACAGGTTCTTGCATGTAGGTGTTCTTTAGGTTTTGTGGATTAGTATTGCTCAAATCCTTCATGGTACTAGAGTCGGATCTGTTGCAACTAGTTCAATTTTTTAAGAAAGCAAGAATTAGGGTTTGTTGAAATAAATTTGGTTATTTTTCAATATTTTTTGTGAAAATAGGGTGTTCTCTAAAAATCAAATCTCTTTGAGTCCACATGGACATCATAGTTGGATTCATAGCACATCAAAGCCCCAATTTTTATATTAAATTTGTCAATTTTGGCCAACTTTGCATTCTAAGGCAAAAGCAAATTGCCTATTAGGGTCATA
This sequence comes from Cupressus sempervirens, assembly GCA_028749045.1. Lineage (NCBI taxonomy): Eukaryota > Viridiplantae > Streptophyta > Pinopsida > Cupressales > Cupressaceae > Cupressus > Cupressus sempervirens. The sequence continues at coordinate 265,323,618 of CM053788.1, read as the reverse complement.
CAACCCTTGGCATGCAAAAAGAGGTGGAATTTTTTTTAATTGTAAAAAAAATTGATTAAAATTACTACAACCAATATTAAAAATATTGCAGTGGTTATAAAACCTCTTGTGGTTTTTCGTTAACTGCTAGTGGTCAACACTCACTTGGTTGTCGTTGCACCACCAATCTGCCTTCATGGTTATGTCAGCCACTAGAGCTTAGCTACACCTGCACACCATCGTAGTTGGTTGCCTTGCCTAAGATCTACTCAGCCCACTAGCCTATGATCACGTGGGGGGCCTCAAGCCATTTTTTAGCCCCTTTTTCAAATTTTTGGGGGTTTGCACAATTTTTTTTGCTTTCTAGAGGCCTTGTCAAATTTTTAGCTCTAACTTGAGCATAAAGAGGTGTTTTTGGGAAAACAAAATATTGTCAAAATGTTGATTTCGAGATGGACATGATAAAGAAGGTATTGTTGAAATTTCTACCAGATTGGTACCTATTTTTCTCTCGAAGTCAAATGATGCTTTCTATCGCTCGTTTTAGCTCTATTTTCTGATCTGAAAAAAGTGTCGAAAAGATCTTCTCGAGCACCATCCAAATTCTCTATTATTTCCAGCATTATTTTTTAAAGGTACATATGATTCTTAAACTGGATCATTTTTTCTCTTTTCTTTTCTATGCATTCCTTCTAGCATCTGGGGTTCAATTTTTACATTGTGGAGATTGTTTTGTATTATTGTTTATGTTATTTACATTAGTTAACTATAAATTTTTCAAAAAAAAATCTAACACCTTCTAAAACAATGGTCAAGACCTCTTCTTATCTAGAACTTCTAACCCCTCATAACTATCACACATGGAAGTCTCCAATGACACAACTTCTCCAGTCAAAAGGCTTAAGGTCTTGTTTAGATGCAGTGCAACCAATTTTATAGAGGCCATTTGAGGTCATGTAGCACAAGATCAAGATGGATGAGGCAATGAGGTTGATTAATTTATAGGTATATGATAGTCTACAGTTTCATCTTGATGGGTGCAATACTCCTCTAGCTATGTGGACCAAGCTTGGTGGCTTGTTTGGTACAATGGATGAGTTTAGGGCACTTTAGATTGAGGCAGAGCTTACTTCTCTTGTATCAGATTATATTCCTTCCATTGAGGACTTCTTGATGAAGTTCAAACAATAGAGATCTTTATTACAGGGTTGTGAGAAAACCAAGACTGGCATTGAGCGCATTTACTTGATTCTTTCTAAGCTTCATGGAAATTTTTAGATTTTTGCTTCTACCTTTCATTCCACCATGAATGATTTGGGTACTAGATTTACTATGCCATCCTTTGAGGTTTCTTGTGATCATTTAACTCAAGATAAAGCTTAGCTCTCTCAGTTAGATTCTCTCATAGCTCATAGACTTATGCATTTGTAGCTCCAACATCTTCTAGAAAGAAGGATAAGAAATAGAATTCACATCCTACAAAGTCTTAGATTGATTCTATCCCTCACATCACAGCAGACTCACCTCCTCCTAAGGGGGATAAACCAAATCTAGATGGATAGAAGTGTGCTTATTGTAATAACCCTGATCATGATGAGTCACATTGTTATGAGAAGAAGTTAAATGGCTATGACAAATAGGTTTCAGATTTGACAGCTCTCCTTCAGAAGAGCAACATTGATATTCCTTCTACTTCTCACAGATCTTCTTCATCATCATCATTTTAGTCAGATGGTAAAGACATAGGAAAGGGTCATGCACTATGTGCAACTACTACTTCACATTCTTCTAGATGGTTACTAGATTCAAGTGCTTCACACCATATGGCATCTTCTTAGGATTTGTTCTCTTCTTTTGAGGCTTTTCCTACTCCATACATTTTGATGGGGGAAAACAATGATATGATTGTATGTGGGAAAGGTTATATTGAGACTGATGATGGTATATTTCATGATGTACTATGTGTTCCAGCTTTGCCCTCTAACCTTCTTTCAATTTATCAGATTATACACAGTGGGAAAGGGAAGATAGTTGAGTTTACACAAGATTTAGTGCACATTAGAGATAGTGAGACATGCAATGTTATTTCTATAGGGATTGATGATCATTCTTCCCACTTATACTCTTTCTCTCATCTTGGTCCACCATCTCCACTATCAGAGACTCGCTCTCCTTCTTCATGAGAGAACTACTAAGGTGAAGTTGGGTCACTTGAAATTATGTGTTATTCCTAAGACTAGTATTGTGACTTATCCACCTCCTATTCAGACTCCATCTATTGCACATGATTACTCTTCAACATTTCCTACCATTGTAGCTCTAGTCATTGAGCCACCTACTATAGTTGTTGAGGATATATCAAAGGACAAGCACCTCCTCTTAAATGATAGATTCAACATACCTATTATCCCACCTCCATTGGAGATTCCATTTCAGGATTATCATATATTCTCCTTTGAGCATCATCTAGGACTTCTAGCTTCACCTTACATTCAGGGGTTTCACCCTTCTTGTCCAGTGCCTTTATTTCTTTCAGATTGGAGCCACATTGGTTTGTTCATCAACACATGAGTTCTACCATTCTAGGGGGGCTACAGTGTCTCGATCCTCTATCATGAGGGGTTTCATTGTACTTATGGTTTTGAGAGAGTCTCTTGAGACGTATCATATGTACATTTTCTTTCTATCTCTTTTTGGAGTAGGGTTTTTCCCATGTGGTTTTTCCTATTTCTCTATTTCATAAAAATTTGTTTGTGATTGGGTACCTCATTAGGCCTTGTGTCTAGGACCGAAGTTTTCTTTTAGCATTGTAGTTTCCTTATCTTTTCATGCATTGTTTGTAGCTGCATTGTTTCTTATCTTAAGTGGGGGGTGTTAGAGTAAAGGGTTAATTTAATTTAATTTATTAAATTACCTTTACTCCCTTCTTAAGATTTCTCTTTATGGACATGCATTCCCATTTAATAATTAATTATTAGATGTCATTTACCTCTTAGGGTTTCCCCTATAGGTTTTATGATCTCCTTCTATAAGGATTGATCAATTGTAAATTTCATTCATTTCTTCAGTTTGATAATATATTCTTTCATATTTTTAGAGCCAAACATTTGCCTTCTCTTTGTCTTTTCTTCTTTGTGATAGGTTCTTGCATGCAGGTGTTCTTCGGGTTTTGTGGATTTGTACTGCTTAAATCCTTCAAAATATTTCCTCTTGTTCTCAAACCACTACATATAACTTTATCCTTTTTATTTTTGATAAAACATCCCTTAGCATCAAAGGAAATAGAATACCTTCTATCACATTTGTGACTTGCACATAGAATACTATGTTTTAGACCTTTTACATGGCATACATCATGAATATGAGTGTCTTTATTAAGAGTGATTGAGCCATGACCCATAATATAAGCACCTAAATTATCTTCAAATCTGACAAACCCTTCGTCAAAGTCTTCTACGGTTTTAAACTTGTTTTTTCTACCAATCATATGGTGAGAACAACCATTTTCCATAAACCAAGTGGTTGGTTTATGAGAAAATAGGGTTGTTTCCACAATTAAAGAATTTTCAACATTCATATGTATAGGTTTCCATACTTGTTTAGGATTTAAATTTAGTTTGCATGTATTTTCAAAGTGTCCATAGTGGTAACACTCAAAACATCTAATTACTTTCTTAAAGCCTTATATTGATTCATTCTAAGCCATCATGGACTTATATGCCTTATGACCAAACATGTTACAATTGAAACAATAACCTTTGAAGAGATAATTTGAAATATGTTTTAAAGATTCTCCTTTTAAATTGTTTTAGACCTTGAATTAGATTGAACAATTTGTTTTTGTGATAAAATAAGTTTCTTATCCTTTTCATTTAATAAGCCTTTTGATTTTCAATAAGTTGACTTGCTCCATCCAATTCAACTTGTAAAGCCTTTTTTTTCATGAGTAGAGATTAGTTTCTTTAATCTCTTTATTTATTGAAGAGAGTGAAGAAGCTCCTCTTCAAGATCAATGTCTTTATTTGAATCAATTGAAGCTTTTGATTGAGTAGATTCTAGTTTTTGAACATTTATTATTTCACCGATAAACAATGTTTCTCCTTCCTCACCTGAATCATTTGAGTCTTCTTTTGACAAGAGACTCTTCCTTTTGAAGTTTTTAAATCTTTTGTTATGATTCCAGGGTTTCTTTTTGAAAAAAATTTCAAATTTTTCTTCATTTTCATCTTGATCAACATTGGGACACTTTCATGCCCAATATTTGAAAAAGACACACACATAGTACAGACTATCAAATTTATTAAACATATAAAGAATTCAGTCAAACTCATTTTCAATTATCATTTGAATACAAAGGGATAAACTTTCAATACTTTTGATCATTTTTCAAGAAATCATTCTTAGGGAATATGCATATACAAGAATGGATTTTACTTCTAATATTACAATTTCTTTTGAAAACATCTCATCAAATCACAATTACAACAATAAGGATCAGCATATGATCTTTTGCAATACAACATCTTTACAAGGACTCATTTTATTTTATCTAGAAAACATCAACATAGTATGCAATATTCCAAGCTTTTTCTTCAACAAAAAACCATCCTGGAACTTGTAGAAACAACAAAGAACCATGGAGAGCTCACCTCCCAACCTAGGTTTCTGTGAGACCACCCACCAAGCTTGGAGAACCAAGACCAACTGGGTAACAATCAAGCACAAACACACAATATAATAATTATAGGATACAACATTTAACTCCCATTTTGAGCTTACATAGTAGGTTACAATAGCAACCAATAAGAAGGGTGAAGGTGTGCCTAAACTGAGAGGAGAAGCCAAATACAAAAATCTAATTTTCCTTCACAAGGCACATGAAAAAAATACCATCTCTTACATAAATTCTCCAATTTATCACCCCCAAAGTGTAAAACGGTGTATTGGAACATGAAGCCCATGCTTCATGTTTGTCCCTCTTCCTTTGAGGGAAGAGACTCTGCACTCAAGGAAAGGCCCAACTAACCCCTTCGCCTAAAGGCCACTGCTTCACTCCCAAGGGCAAGTGATGTCCTTCCACACCCATAAACATCATACTTTCAAGATCAAAGTAAAAAGAGAGCAATAGAAATTCAACAACACACAACATGGATAATAAACAATACACATATGCATCTGCAAAAAAATTTACACAACATGTATATAGGAAAAATAGTATAATACATAATTCCTCAAACATAGCAAAAGCTCCAACCTTTCTCCAAGCTATGGAAAATGAAAAATTTGAGAATAACCCTCTATCCTTCCTTGCTTCAATCTCCAGACCATAAAAATCTCTAAAACTAGAGAGTGGGTGAACAATAACTCCGTTTTCAAATTCCCCTCTAATAGGAATCTAAACTCCTACTTTTCCTCTCGTCATGAATGAGAGAAAACATTTAAACTCCACCTAAGACTTCCTACTTGACTGAAACTCCATCTAACTAGAGATAAGGTGGGAAGTTGAGTATGAATTCTTCAAATTTCAAAATACTTGATAAATTAGATTTTAAAAGGGTTAAAAAGTGATTAAAACTTAAGTAAGGTCAAAATTAAATCCCTAAATATAGTACTAACATGTAGGTAAGTTAATTTCACTAAAAGGACACTCTAGGACTCTAATAAAGCCCTCTAAAGTCACCCTAAACTTGAAGTCCTAATTTAGTCAAATTAAGGCCTTCATATGACAACATTATGCAACATGATATAACTTAAACATTTATAATTGGTTAAAATTAAGTTTGGTGTCTTTTGCCAATATCTCAATTTGACTTCCCACTTATACACATAACATCAAGTGTCAAGTGACACTATTAAATATACACTTCACATTACGAGTGGAAAATAAATTTTCACGAAATGAATCTAATCTAAAATACTCATTCACATTATGTTCCCAAAGTAAAATACTTAACAATGAGGTTAAGATCTCTCCATTATATCTAACCTTGGCATTCTCAATTAATACAAAGGTATAGTCTTGGTTCTCTGATTTTACCATGGTTATTTCCTACGCACTTAAATCACATACAATAGTCCAAGATAAATAAATCACATACATGTATACACCCTAAATAAAATTTATGTTCATAACTAAATCATCACATAAACCTTTTTCTCAATCAAATTCCAATAACAGTTTTCTATATCTAATCCAATGTGCATCATCAAACTATACATGATATAATTTTCATCTAACATTAGTATTTGAAACATGATTCCATATCCATCAATAAAATAAGCAACATGTACATCAGCATAAATAATTACCAATCACCATTATAAGTCCTAATCATCATAAAAATAAAGTATCCCATAGTATCAAATAGTCTAAATAACAAACCAAAATAAAGCTTTGATTGCACTTACACTTGCTTTGATTCTCTCATTATATTTTGCCATGTTTTCATCTTCTCTCATCTTCATTTGATCGTATTGGCCTCTTAGACTTAATCCTTTGGCTCTCCTCACATTGTCATCCCCTCCATAGATATTTTGTAGCTTTTTCCACATTTCATGAGCAGTAGGACAATCTTTGACTTCATCAAATTCAACATAATTGAGAGCAGAAGCAATGCCAATCGTCATTGTGTTGTGATTATTTTTATCTACCATCTGATCCATGATTAAAGGATCGGGAGGTGACACATACTAGTTCTCTAGGAATTTTAGGCTTGTATCTCCAATGGTTCCCAAAAGTAGCTTCATGAGTTCATGTTGTGCTTTGAACTTATCTCTATTCAACTTAGGAATCTTTATTATTTAAGACATCTTGATCTTTAGCTTAGGTCCTTGAAACCTTTCTTGTAAGCACTAAGAGCTATGATACCAATTTTTGGAAATATAAGAGGAGTAACTAAGAGGGGAGGGGTGAATTAGTTATGACTAAAACAATTCCAAATACCTTAGATGTCAATACAAACTTCCTTTTAACTCACAGGTTGGTTAGAACGAAATATTCACTATAACTCGGTTAACAAAGCAATCTTAAGATAATGATGTGTATTAACCTTTAGTAACTTAGTTGAAGAAAGATAAAAGCAATAAGAAAATAAAATGAACACATGAGAAACCAAGATTTAACATGGAAACCCAATTTGGGAAAACCACCAATGTAACTAATTCCAACTTTTCACTCTTCTAAAGTGAACCCTATTAGGAGCCAACCATGTTAAAGGTTACAAAACACATTGTTAGGTGTGACCTTGTTAAAGGATTTGAATCACCTTGTTAGGAGTGGCCCTGTTAGAGGTATTAAGACACTTAAATCTAGAAATGTCACCTACTTAGATGATTTATAAAATGATTGTTAAATCAACTTTGTTAAGAGATTTCTTCATTGCTACAATTGCTAGAGAGTAATATGATTAACCTGATTGACAGAGCAACTAAATTGTAGATTCAGATCACTATTCTGACTTATCCTTTGGATCCTCCCTAATCAAAATATTATTTGCAGCTCCTTGGATACTTTGCTCTAAATCAGATATCCTTCTTTATTCACATCTTATCTTCTTCTCCACTTTTTCATATCCCAATCCACATCTTGACCTTTCATATATATCAAATCCAATTTCAAGTTGGCTTGAATACCATTTCAAAGAAATAACATCCACTGAGTTGGCTTGCATAAACAAACTAATAGATAAAACTAATCTATTATAGATCGAATAAAATTGAAAACTGGGTCACTCAGTTACCACTAAGCTCCTTGCTAATTGACCTGACTTAGTTTACACTAAATTCCTTTGGTAACCAACATGGCTTGGTTTACACAAGAATCCCTAAAATTTTCTTCTTCTGAACTTATGCTCGACTGATACTGGAGTCTTCTAAACTCAGTTCCAACTAGTAGTGCTTGGTTAGAGTATAACATTTGTGTAACATCAATGACAATATACAATTGAATAATTGTTATCAACAATATGCACTTTACATTATGAGTGGAAAATCATTTTTTACAAAATGAATCTAAAATAAAACACTCATTCACATTATGTTCCCAAAGTAAAATACTTAACAACGAGGTTCAGATCTCTTCATTATATCTAACCTTGGCATTCTCAATTAATACAAAGGTATACTCTTGGTCCTTTGATTTTACCATAGTTATTTCCTGCACACTTAAACCGCATATCAGTAGTCCAAGATAAATAAATCACATACATGTATACACCCTAAATCAATTCTATACTCATAACTGAATCATCACATAAACCTTTTTTCTCAATCAAATTCCAATAACATTTTTTTGTATCTAATCTAGTGTGCATCATCAAACTATACATGATATAATTTTCATCTAACATTAGTATTAGAAACATGATTCCATATCCATCAATAAAATAAGCAACATCTACTTCAACATAAATAATCAGCAATCATCATAATAAGTCCTAATCATCATAAAAGTAAAGTGTCCCATAGTATCAAATAGTTTAAATAACAGTCCAAAATAAGTCCAACATATAACAAGGTCTCAAAATATATAGTATCTAAAATGTAAATAAACTACTATGTTATGTTATGATGGGCCAAGGTGAGGCCTCACATTCTCCCCCCAAGGCATGAACATCCTCCTAGAGTTCATAAAAAAGGTACATGTATTATGCTCTCATTTGTATTGTGTCTTCACATGAAGTCGTGACCTCATCATAACAATCCCATTGGACTCTAACCTGGTCTAGATCTTTGGCTTGAAGAGCAAGGGTCTATCAGCCCAAAATATGAATGGGCTCTAGTGCTAGTTGTGTGTTTTACTCTACTTATACAGCATCCCAATCTTTAATGTGAAACTTGTCATAAACATACTTCCTCAATATTGAAACATGAAACACACCATGGATGCATGACAGGCTAGGTGGCAAGGCTAAATAAGAGGAAACTAGTCCTCTCATCTCCAAAATCTCAAAAGTTCCAACAAATTGAGGTTCCAACTTAGAGCCTTTTCCAAAATGGATTGGGCTCTTAAGTGGACACACTCTCAAGAACACTTTGTCTCCTACCATGTACTCCTTGTCAACCCTCTTGGCATCTGCATACTTTTTCTATCTATCCCTAGCCTCTCTCAGACCCCATCTGGTCAAATCTACATATTGCTCCATATCCCTGACCAACTATGGTCCAATAGATACTCTATCCTCAATCCTATCCCAACTCAACAGAGTCCTACAAGGTCTACTATACAATGTTTGATAAGGTGGCATACCTATAGAAGATTGATGCCCATTATTATAGAAAAACTCTACCACATGTAGGTATTCTTCCCATTTGACCTGATGGTCTATTACATACATCTGCAACATATCTTCTAGCACTTGATTCACCTTCTTTATCTACCCATCTGTCTGAGGGTGATATGTTGTACTAAAATTAAGTCTAGTAGCCAAATATTTCTAAAGCTCACTCCAAAATGAATAAGTAAACAAAGAATCTCTATCATAAGTTATCTTACAAAGAATGCCATGAAGTTTGACAATATCTCACAAGAATTCCTGTGCAATTGTTGGTGTTGTGAAAGTAGTACGAGCTAGTGAAAAGTGGGCAGCTTTGCTCAATGTATCAACTATCAACAAGATAACATCATGGCAATGAGAGGACATAGGAAAACCAACAATGAAGTCCATAGATATCACACCCCACTTCCACTCAAGTATCTCATATGGTTGCAAGAGTCCACCTAGAAGATGATGCTCTACCTTCACTGTCTAGCACTCAAGACATCTGGCTACAATATTGGTAATCTGTAATCTCATGCCTGGCCAAAAGTACAACTTCCTCAAATCTGCATGTAACTTCTTAACACTAGGTTGTGCTACATATGGTGCTCAATGAGCCTTAAGATGATGAACTTACGCAAATCAGTGGTAGAAGGTACATAACTTGTCCTCTGTAACGTAAAAGTCCATCAATCTCTAGACCTTAATCTACATACTTCCCTTCTAGGGACCTCTGAGAATGAACTATCTGACAAACCTCTACATATAAATTATCCTCAAGAAAATGGTGTAAAATATGCCCTCTCAAACCTATGCAAGTAGTCATAGAAGATAGCTCATAATGTATCCTACTCAAGGGAGTTGCAACTACATTCTCTTTCCCCTTGCTATAGTGAACATCAAAATCATATTCACATAAGAAATTCATCCATGTTCTCTTCCTAGCATTGAGGTTTGGCTAAGAGAAGATATATTGCAAGCTCTGATGATCTGAATGAAGCTCAAATTGACTACCCATGAGAAAATATTACCATCTAACATAGGTGTTGTTGTTTCACAATGCACGCCCCATTTCTCCTAGAAATGGGGATCCCCTAGCATAATTTTTTGGTCTCCCAGACCCCTAGTCTGGGGCTTGGGTCATTTTTGGAACTCCACCTAGAGTCAAGATCTAGCCCTTGTCCTCTAACTGAGAAAATTTGGTGCCAGAACTGAGAATTTTGAAGAAAAGGGTGATTTTTGTGCCAAAATGTGCACTAGCGCGCATGTGCAAATACCATAGGTACACAAGTGCGCTTCTATATCCCTTTGGAGATGTGCACGTGTAGTTATGCACCTCCAAAGGGTGCACACTGCCTCAAGCCTATAAAAGCCTAGGACCCCCTCCCCTCTTCTCATTATTTTCTCTGTGCCCCAGAAGACTTCACATCTGCACCCTTCAAGGTACACTCCAAACTTGCACCTACAAACGACACTAAACATTAGTCACCAAAGGTGCACACATGCACACCTATTCAAGGTGTGCATGTGTGCACCTTTACTAACACCTAAAAAGCTAAAAAGCTAACTAAGGAAAGGTGCACACATGCGCACCTTTCTACACAAACACAGAACATTAGAGACAATGGTGTGCAGGTGCACACGTTGTCAAGGTGCACATCTTCGTACCATCTTTTGTGCCTTAAGACATTAAATGTATTACAAGGGTACACACATTCACACCCCATCAAGGTGCATAGGTTGCACCCTTATCACATTTGTTAGTCCCTCTTTATCGCACATAGCGTATATGTGCATGTGCACATCCAATCAGGGTGTGCACCTATGCAGGTGCACAATTACACACAAAATGACTATGTAAGAGTCATTAAGCGCACCTAGTGCACCTATCAAGGTGCACTAAATTGCTTTCCAGAGCTATTAAGGGGGATTTTAAGTGGTTTTAGTGTTCTGGGTTTTATTTTTTGGTAATTAGGGTTTGTTTAGGGTTTAATTTTTAGTTTTTTGGACTATTTTTTCTCTTGTGTATAGATAAAATGGCATCCTCATCATCCTTACTTACAAAGAAGATTGCTACAAAGCCTGTTGTATTCAAGTTTCAAGGTGCACCAAAGAAATCACGTTTTCATGATGAACATTCAAAGATTAAAGACACTAAACTTGGCCGTATTGATTGGAATGCTTTCCTCACAATATCCAACAAAGCTAAAGAGAGGTCTACCATGGTGTTAGCAATGATCAAATCAGGATTAGTAAATGTTGCATCACATCCCACATCTGTGCAGAGCTCTAAACTTATCATGGCATTAGCAGAGAGTTATGTACCTGAAGAGAAGGTGGTAAAGAGCATTACAAGGGAGATAGTCCTAGACCTCAGACCTAGGAATATTGAGAAATTATTCCATCTCCTAGGATATGATCAATATGTGAAGATAACCTATGACCAAGCAGAAAGATGGTATAGGGATAATGAAAAGGTAACTTCATAAATGATACAATCTTCATTTTTTATTGATAGAACACCTGTGGGATGTAGAGCTAGAAAGGTAGACATGACTCGAGGATATATGGAGGATGACATTGGATATGTTATTGTTCTTTTAAGTTGGTCATGGGACTTACCAACAGTTGGACATCTTAATATTTGGATGGTCCATTTCATAGATACAATCAAAATGACCAAAACACCAATAGAGTGGGCTACTATCCTCAGTGATAATCTGCATGAGCAACTCATAGGAGTATAAGATGATCCAAGATTCAATATGACATCATACATGGTGTATTTACTAGTGGCTAGAACGACGGATTACCTAGGTCTTTATAAGAAGGGGAGCATGCAAGATGTTAATGCATGACCTTATGTGGTATACCCTCGGTAAAGAAGAAGCTCTTAGATCAGAGAAATGAATATTGAATAGTGAATGATGCTTTCATATTTGCAATCATTTGATTCATAGAGGGTGATTATGCTAAGAGGATGTTAGTAGAGGTAACTATAAGGATCACAGAGATCGGTGCCTATTACATCCAGTTTAAAACATTCACTTAACTAAGGGTAGTTGGTATAATGGTGAATCTAAAAAAACTAAGATATCTATCAAATAGAATCATTCTATTAGAGATAACTCGACAACTCACATTTGCATATAATAGAGTGGGGAAACAACATAAGTAGACATGGGTATGGCCAATCACCATAGGTGCATTTGAGGTCAAACAAAAATAGGATATCATGACTTTTGATTCAAAATGGGATCAATATCACTTAGAAGATTACAACTCCCCTCATCCTTATTTTGATAATATTAGTAGAGTTCAACATTTCGTAGGAAAGTAATTTGTGCACAAAGATGCCATAGAAGATCATTGGATGAACATGATAAATGACTATGATATTTGAATAAGGGGTTATTGTAGCATGACTTTATATCTGGCATGAAGCACCTTAAAATAAAGGTCTCACTCAAGGTTGTTCAACAAGACACTCAAGATGTCTTGGATCCCTTGTATAACCACAACAAGATATATGATAAGCCGATCATGAATGCCCATATAGATAGAGATGAGAATGCAAATTTAAGTCATAGGGCAAGGCACATAATCCAATTGAGGGAATGGATCAACAAGCCTTTGAAGCTTAGCCCAGTTCCTTAGGTAGTTATCTTCCAAGCCACAACATGTCCAATTAAAGGTATCAAAGTTATAGTACCAACTTTCTCTACTTAATCCCCAGTTTGACTTGAAATAGTTCATCAACATTAGAGGGAAGTTGAGTATTTTAGGGTGGATAAGGGAAAGAATAAAAGAAAGAGTTAAACAAAGGGTAGTGAACAAATTGATAATTCCCAGCCATCTTAACAACCTCAGCAAGATTCAGCAGAAGTAGAGCCTCAAGACGAGCAAGCAGCTCAAGATCAAGAGACTAGACAAGTGCCCCCGCCTAAACTGGAATAGGAACTAGAACAAGAAGCACAAGAGGTGTCACCACCTGGTCAAGAGGAAGAAGCCACTCCTTTAGCTAGTAAGAAGGCTAAGGTTAGGCCTACTATGAGAAGGACATGAAGGAGAAAGTTACAGAAGAAAGTTATTCCCATCCCTTAGGTGCCTAAAACCATCCCTGAGGTGAATGATGAAGAAGAAGAAGATAATCTCTCCTTGAGTCAGAGGACTCATTTAGCCAAGGCTATAGTAGAAGAGAGAAGAGGAAGCTCAATCATAATGCCATCATCCATTCCTAAGGAACCTATTCAGGTTACCATTTCTAAAGATGAGTAGTAGAGTGGATTGATGACCAAGAAGGGAAAGAAACAGATGCCTTCAACATTTTTTATTTTGATTTTACGCCCATGGGAACTGAAATGGTGGGTGATAACATGCGAGATACACCTATGAACCAACCTCTAGGAGAAGATTAGAACCAAATGCCACATCTACCACAAGGGTCTTTAGGTACACCACCACTACCATTTTAGGACTTGTCTTTCTTGGACAAAGGTTCAACCACTCCTCTCCCTCCTGTCACTGAAGAACAAGAACAAGTAGTATATCAAGAAGAGCTAGAATAGAGGTTGGCTAATGAAGGATCAAAGGAGGGACAGATACCTAAAGAACCTCAGAAAACTTCTCAGGATACAGAGACAAGGACTTTGGATACAATGGATACAGGAATTCCCAATATAGATCTCTCTCAAAAGGAGAAGACTGCAACAAGGAGTGATAAGGGAAAAGGGCCAATAGTGAAAACCTCCTCTTTAACCAAATACATGTCTCCCATGGGCGCTACACCAGCTTGGCTAAAGAGGTAGTTATGGTCTAGCAAAAGAGGCAGTTGAACTTGAATACAAAGGAGGGAATGGATGAGCTAGTAGAAGCTATCAAGAAGCTTGAGCCACCTATGTGTGATGCACAACCATTGGCCTTCATAATGAAGAACCAAGATTAGGACTTGTTTGCACATATTGCCATCCCCCCTCCACATGTTGATGTTGAGGATTTGACTCCTATTGATTACCAGATCAAGGAGGTCCTATTAGGAAAGCCCACAGTAGACACTACTAAAGTTTTAACCACTATGAGCGTGAAAGATGTTTTCAAGCATGTGGATAGGTATGAGTCAAAATTGGTGTTGAGGAAGCAAAATAACCTTTTGAGAGGCTATTTGCATGGATTTGTGGGCCCCATTGACTTGGATAATCCAGAGATCACTCTTATTGTGGCATTAGAAAGGAGAGATAAAGGGAGTGTACAAATAGATTCATTTTTGTGAGCATGTAAGAAATGGCATGACAATTTTGAGGATAAAGGTGTACAAATTATACAAGCTAATTTAAACCCGTTATACCATATTTAGTCTAGTGCAGATAAACTGGTATCTATACTGAACCAAGATTTTGGGCTTATGGATGAGGTACATACCTTGGGAAAATACCTTCAAGCACTTCAATCAATAAAAGGTCAAAGGTATCATATGCTCATGGAGGTGTACTCGGTAGAAGAGCTTGATAAATTGGAGGATTGGATAGAGAAAATTATGACTAATAAGAAAGTAATGGAGACATTACATGAGGGGATATAAAAGTTGAAGGATCAAACACAAGAGCAAATTTTGGAAGCTGAGAAGTATTACAACAATGCTTGCCTTGACATTTTTGAAGATGAGTCATAGGAAAAACTCATTTTAGTGCAATTAGTTGTCCAACAATTACAAAAAACCTTTGAAGATGCTTCGTCAAAAGAAGATATCAGACAAGCATTCAAAAAAAAAGAGGTACTATTGGAGTTGGACACTAAACTTGAGGATTTTGTAGCCACGCATACAGAAGTTAGTAATTACTGGCTTGTAGTAAAAGATAAGTATGAAGCTTTGGATTTGTCAGATGCTACGCAAGTGACAAATATTATAGAGAAATTCGAGAGAAA
Source organism: Cupressus sempervirens (assembly GCA_028749045.1). Lineage (NCBI taxonomy): Eukaryota > Viridiplantae > Streptophyta > Pinopsida > Cupressales > Cupressaceae > Cupressus > Cupressus sempervirens. Next base: position 265,308,460 of record CM053788.1, on the reverse strand, counting down.
ACATCCAAACATAACTCTAACATAAAGGGGAAGAAAACTTAGAAGCTATAATTTTAGTTTTGACAATTGGGAAAGTTTTGGATTTTTTGAACTTTCTACCAAGGTGTGCAAGATGTGTTATTCCAAAGGTGTACCGCAATTTTGAAGAAGTGATAGTACACTGACAGTTAACTGCCAATTGCTAATTTAGAGCTTTCCATGCATCGAAAACACATTCTAACGGTAGTTTAACTCCTACAAATGCATAGAGAAGCCCAAGCTTCCATTTTTAGAGCTTCTAGTGACTCCCAAATCCTCTTACAACTTCCTTCTTCTTTCATTATTTTTAAGTCATGTAAAGGCTCATGCACCCATTAATTGATAAAAATAAGGGTGAAGTCCTACTTAGCACCATTTGGAGAGTCAATTTGTATATAATTAGATTTTTTTAATTAGTTTAGAACCATATGTTTGCATTAAGAAATCTCTCACTCTCAACACAAATTGAGGAGATGATTTCTTATAAATTTAGCAATGTAACATGCATTCTATGCCATTTTTTTGATGTAATAATATATGTTATTGGTGCTCTCATTATGAGTGTAGTTATTCTTGTTGGAGTGTGTTATTTTTGTGGATTCTTGTTCATGGTAATAATGGAGCCAATGGTTTTGTTATGTTGATTTGATTGTGCAATCTTTTAGTTCTAGTGTTTGTCACATGTTGACAAATTCCATTGACATACTGAGTTGGAGAAGAGATCACCCTATTGTTCCTACATTGCTTCTTGTCTCACATGAATGGCCTTGCGATTTGATGAGAAGTGAAACATCTTTCAGTTTTTACTAAGTTTCCATCGATGATTGCATCAGTGGATTAGAGGAAGCATTGCTCCTATTTTTATTGGTTTCCTACCTAATATTTTAGATGATTTAACTTGCATACATGTTGTTACTGTAGTTTATGTCCATTGGGAATTTTCCTTTCATGTTATTTTCTTTCATCTCTCATTACCTTATCTTTGTTATTTTCTTTTCTAACACTTGGTTAAATTCGGAATTCATATAGTTGCATTTTTAGATTTCATTTATTTATAAAACAAAAAGTACCAAAAACATATCTCTTTTTTGGTTAATTTTTGAAGCAGCAAGTAGATTTAACAACTTATCCAAAATTGGTCAAACTACCAAAGGCCTCCTTATGAACAAACACATTTATCTTCAACTAAGTGGATTTTAGTAGGTCACGAGATTTCTCGGAACCTTGGAATTGATCCTAGATTAGCTTTTCAAGAGAGAAGTTTGAAAGAATTTGTGTCATTAAAGCATCGTTTGAAATGATAGCTCAACAATAGGGACACTTTGAAAAAAAATGTACTTGATAATTATTTTTCAATTTTCTAACTAGCAATGCTTCAAGAGCATTTGTTATATCAAAATCACTTTCATCTAGTTTTTTAGCCTTGAAGACTATTTCTAAGTAGAACTAGCATTGTTGTTGTTTCTCATTTCAAGGGCAGCTAAGGTTCCTTGTAACTAATGTAAAATCGTTTTAGAGAAATTTTTCTTCTCTTCCAAAGTAGAGACTTTTTCCCAAATTTAGGTAGTACATTTCTTACTACCTTTGAGACAATATCATGTTCTTCAATTTTCTCTCCTAATCCCCTTCTAGCATTTACTACTTCATCAATCCTTAAGAATTTGCCTATTATACTTTCATCCCATTCATTTTCAAATTATCAAATAATATTTTCAAAGTTACCAACTTTGATTCCTTAACCTTCTTATCACCTTGATAAATGGTTTCTAGTTTTACCCAAATACCATTAGCAGATTGACAATGCATGACTTTGACAAACAAGTATTTTGTGAGACCACATAAGATAGACAATTTGGCTCCTTAATCAAGTTCATACTTGTTTTTATCATCAGGATCAATAGGTATGCCTTTTGGTATAGTATGTTTTGTAATTACAACTTCCTAGATGTGAACATCTAGAGAGTTTATAAAAAAATTCCATCATGACCTTCCAAAAAACATAATTGGTGTCATCAAATAATGGGGCTCTAGTAAGAGAGACACCTTTTGCATGTGTCATTGATACTTCCAAACTATCCTTGGATGATCCCTATATGTAGACCTAGGAAGGAACCCTACTCTCTGATACCACTTGTTGGAAGTAGTGGTTGTTCTAAGGGCGGGGGGGGGGGGGGACGATGAATTAGAATAGAATATTTGTTATGCCTTTTGAATAATCTCAACCAATTTCACATTTACCATTCAAAATAATTGAATACATAGACTAAACATTAAAAGAAAGAAATAGATATCAGAGCAATTTTAGACAACTCACAAAAGGGAGAGACGCAAGATTTTGTGTTGAGTGGAAACCCTCAAAACCTTTTGGTTTTCCTATAGGAAAAAGAACCACTCCTTTGGAACCTGACATCTGTATTGAGCAATAACTCTTTGTTACATTAGCAAATATAATTGCTTAGGGCTTCAGCCCTTTTGCCTTATTTTACAATGCATCTTCATAAATCACATACATATATAACTATATGCTTTTGTTGCATGTGTGTGTGTGTGTGTGTGTGTGTGTAATCTTAAGTTTTTGCTTTCAACACTGAACCACGTACTCCATATATATGACAATAAAATTGTATGTTTCTTTTTCTCTTTCACTTCACTTTCTAACACACAATTATACACAATTATATAGGGATATACTAAAAGATAATTCACATTCATAGTTCCATGGCAATTACCAAAAACTAGTAACTATTTATACAAAAACCTTCTTGTTAGGATAAGAAATCTTTGGAAACTAGTAACTATTTATACAAAAACCTTCTTGTTAGGATAAGAAATCTTTGGAAATGGTAGAGTAGGATAGGAGGATGGACCACCTCCACCACCACTACCACCTCCACCACCGAACCTGAACCAGGACATTTTGGATGCTCTTCAAACATTGATCGGTGTAGTCCAATAGAAGGTAGTACCTGTAGTTCAGCTAGGTCAACAGATTCCAGTAGTAGAAGCAGAGGGACCCAGAGGAGGTGGACCCGAAGGTAGAGAGAGGACTAGGAGTCCCCCACTAAGACAATTAGAGGGACAAGGTGAGCATGAGGGTATGTCAATACACCAGAGAGGACCCCCACTTGACAGACCTCCTAGGCATATAGGAGATGATATTAGGGAATTGATTCGACTCGGGCCACTATTATTTACCGGTTCCATTGAGGGGACAATAGCAGAGGCATGGTGACAGAGCCTACAGTGGTGCTTTGGATTATGTCCTTATGAGAGTAATCTAAAGGCTCATCTAGCAGTCCATCAACTAAGAGGAGATGCCTCCAATTGGTGGCATCAGGAGGAGACTATAGGAGGAGTGAGGATGGATACCCTCACATGGGAATCATTCTTGGAGAGATTCTGAGAGAGGTACCTGTCAGAGCATTTCAGACAGAAGCAGATAGAGGAGTTTCATTCTCTATATCAAAGAGGTCTTACAGTAGCTCAGTATGAGAGTAGGTTTCTCGAGCTCCTTCCTTATGTTGAATGCATGAAGGACGAGAAACTACGAGTGCATCGCTTTATCATGGGTATGAATTTCTCACTTCAAGGTCCAGTTCGTATGGTCTTCCCTACCACCTTCAGATAGGTAGTGGAGATAGCACTAGTTGCAAAGGATTCTCAAGGTAGGCAGGAGTCACAGGATCGGTCTCAGAACTGAAACTCTACCCGGTAGAAACCCCCTTGGAAAGGGAATCAGAACTATACACCAAGGTCCTCTAAGGGCCAACAGTCTCAGTAGATGCAACAATAAGATCCCTCATAGGGTTATCAGGGCTCCAAGCCCAAGTAGTGGCAGTCACAACAGGATCAGAAAGTACATGCCCCATAGCCAAAGTCAGAGAAGACTCAGCAGTCTTCCAGGGGTGGATACAGTGGGTCTAATAGGTCAGGATGCCCACATCAATTTGGATCACAGGATGCACGATCTTATACCCGAGGACCATGCTACACTTGTGGTGGCATGGGTCATATAGCTAGAGAGTGTCTGCAGGGACAGTCATCCAGTGGTCAGAGAGGGGCTTTTTCAAAGCCGATAGTTGGAGACATGGGCAGGTCCCATAGAGTTTTTGCAACAGTTGACAACCGCCAAGCTGAGCATCAGGCTACAGTTATCGAGGCTACGGGTGGAGTCAGATAGGTAGCTAGTGCTAGAGCCTATCCATATTATTGCTCGAAAAACCCTAGTTCCTCGAAGTCGAGAGCTGGATCAGGTTAGGGTCTAGTGGGATTGTTATGATGAGGTCACAGCTTCATGGAAGGATACAGCGCAGATGCGATCTTAGTACCCTTATCTTTTTTATGAACTCCAGGAGGAAGTCCATGCCTAGTGGGGGAGGATGTGAGGCCTCGCCCCGACCCTTCGTAGCATAGTTGATACCTTATTATTTTGATACTTATGACTATGTACATCGAGACACTATTAGATACACTGAACATATTATGTTATGTTATTTCATGTTGTGTGATGTTTGCTTTCAGATATTGGAGTTCGTTATTTAATGCTTTTTGAACATGTATGTTGATAAAGTAAGTAAATGCAGGATTAACACTTTGATTTATAAAATTGTAATGATTAAGAATATGAGCAAGATGGAAGAAACCCTAATTGATTTGAAAGATGTATGTTTTAATTTATGTGACTTCTTGATACATATATACATATGCGCATGTGATTTTATGAGACTACCGATGTGTGCAATGAGTGTGCAGGATATTTTAGCCGAGAAACTGGACAGAGGAACGAAACTAATCCCTATGTGCTATTCGTGGAAACCTTGTTGTTCCTAACTTAATTGTATTGTGAGATGTATGAATATATTTTTCCGTGATTAGTAAATGTTAATGTTTCGTAACTATGTTCTTTAGTGTCACTTGACACTCGTGAATTTGCATATGCATTCCAGCATGCTAGTTAGGATTATCTGTGTAACCTTTGGACCTAAGTCAGATTAAGTTAGTGTCATTTTTTGCTAATTTGTTTCTTAATCGAGTTTAGTCACCCCTAACCCAGATTAGTGCTTAATCTGCATTTTGGAGTTGTTTGATAGTCCTAAATTATTCCTAGATTTTGTTTTGTTCCAAATCAATTCCTAAGGTTTTAAAACATGAAAGTTTTATACCCAAGGGGTATGGGTATGGGTTGGGGGCATTTTCCACCCCCTAAGCCCCTTTTATTGACTTTTGAGGCCACTCAAAAAGTCTATTTTTGCCTTTGTGCGAAAATTGAAAGTGGTTATCATGAGTTGCATCACCTCAACTCCACCGAGTGTTTAACCTTAGGATTGGTAGAGTTAGAAACTTCTAGATTTTTAGGTGAGTGGGGGAAGTTATTGCTCTTTTTGGTGGTTGAGTTTGGATCTTATTTAGAGGCCCTTCTTGGAGTAGTTTTGGTTGTTACCCAATCTCTACTTTTAAAGAGGAGTCTTGGAAGATTGAAGGCAAGGAAGGAAAAGCTCTTCTCAAATTGTTCATTTACCATTACCTCTTTGTGAAGGTAGGAGTTCTTCATCTCCTTTGTTCAGATTTTTCATGCTTGTTTCATGCTTATGCTATTGGGATTATTTATTTGTATGCTTGTATGTATGTTGGGTATGTGGAGAATGTTTGAAACCATGTTTCTTGAATGTTTTTCTTTCATGTTTTTGTTTGAATTTCAAAGTTTTCTTGTATGGGTGTTTTGGCATTACTCATCCTTGGATAGGGTGGAAGTGGCCAATTTCGGGAAAGGTCTTTTTAGTTGGACTCCAACAGTGTAGAGTCTCTTCTCAGGACGAGAAGAGGGAGAGAGGGTAGGGTGTTATGGGCCCCTACCTGTCAGCACAAACCTCATATGAGTTTTGGCATGTTAAAATGGAAGAATGGAACTTCTTGAATTATAGCCCCGATTGGGCATCTATTTTGGTGTTGTGTCTGACATCTCCTGTTGGAAAAATCCACCTTTCCCTAGTTTTGATTCATTGTGAATCATGTTGTGAAAACCTAGTATGAATATGCATGTTTGATTTTGTCTCCTAGTCATGCTTGTTTGTCACCCGGTCAGATTCTGTTCCCTCCACGAGCTTAGCAATGTATTGTAGAAAATGATATGGATCACTTGATAAGGGACATGAAGGAAATTTATTTGATTGTTGAAAATTCGGGATTGAAATCCTATGAAAATTGTATTTAATAACTTTTTTGTAATGGCAACGATGCCGGGTTTTCTTCCTGGTTCTTTCTCGGCTGAGCCTTTGAATCAGTTTACCAATAAAATAGTGATTGAGTATTATTGCTTCTCATGAAATTTTTTGTATTTTTTGGTTATGTGGGTGCATATCAAAAATAAGATGAATGATGATGATGTTATATGCAAAATTCAATTTTCATATATGTTGCAACGAAAAATTATGTTATGAACGTAGATTCTTTTTCGTGATTATTGAAAACAAAATCAATCTTGCAATGTTGTTTAAAGAAGTTATTCAATTCTTGGCTTAACTATATTTTAGCAAAATTCAATAGCGCGCGCGCGCACACACACACACATATATACACCCTCCTTTGAATAATGGATAAAATTGGTATTCATACATAGACAAAAATTTATCTTTATGCCTTTTGTTCTTAAAATTCCAACACTTAGAAAAAAAAAAAGAAAAAAAAAAAAAAAATATATATATATATATATATATATATATATATATATATATATATATATATATATATATATATATATATATATATATATATATTCACCTTCTTGTTAAAAAAATGATTTGCAAAAAAAAAAGGTTTACACTTAGAGAAAAAAAAATACACAAAATCGAGAGTAAAAACTCTCTGGAGTTTGTATGGAGAAAATTAAAATTCTCCTTTTAAGACAACGAATCTTAGAGATACTCTCAAATTTCTTTAAACTTATTAAATATTATATTTTTTAGATATATAAATAAAAGAAAACAAAAAATAAAATAAAGAAAAACACATATGGTAAAACAAATATCTAAATCCTTACCTAATTAACTTTTACAAACTTATTACCCATGCTTTTTATCCATCTTGACTTGACGTGGGGATAAGGCATTAAAGAGGGTGGTTTGTAAAGTTTTAAAAAATTTAAAACTGATTTTTTTTAATAAAAAGATCTTTCCCCCAACTTACCTGCTTACTTCCTCTTTGGCATGCGTGTAGAAATAGAGTTTGATGTGAGTGAAAGGTAAGGTGGGATGGGAAGAGTATTAGGTTGGTTAGTTCTTTTTTAAGCTTTAAAACATTTATGATTTTTCCCTTGTTTTGAAAAGTGACGTGGGGGGTGGTAGATAAAGTAGGGTGGGGTAGTTTAGTTTGTATTAATGTGTGTTTGTTTAGATTTTTTTCAAAAGGTTTTAATCTAAGATTAGTTTTTAGTTTAAGTTAGTTTTAAATTAAGATTAGTTTTTAATTTTAATTAGTTTAGTTTTTTTTTTTGTTTTAGTTTAAATTTTAAGTTAGTTTAGTTTGTTTTTTTGTTTTAGTTTAAATTTTAAGTTAGTTTAATTTTGTGTTAGTAGTTATTAATGGGGTAGGTAGATAAAGTTGTTTTGTTTGAAAGAAAGTTTGTTTTAAATGTTAGAAATCAATGGGTTCTCATTAGTTAATATTTATTGTAAGTTTAATTTAGTTAAGTTTTGTTTTTTTATTAATATTTATTTTTAGTTAGTTGTTTTATTTGTATTAAATTTAGTTAAGTTTTGTTTTTAGTTAGTGTTTATTATAAGATTAAATTTTGCATTAATTTAGTTTAAATTAAGAATTGTTTAAATTTTAAGTTGGTTTAAGTTTAATTAAGAGGTTATGAAATAAATATTATTAATGTTATAGATTAATTTTGTTTGAGTTTAGAAATTGATGGGTTCTTTTTAGGAATTAATTTAGTTAATGTCTTGTTTAGTTAATAATTATTGTAAGTTAGTTGTGTTATTAAGATTTAAATTAGTTAAAGTTTTTAATTTAATTTATTTGTCATCCTAAATATTAGTATCATGTTATTTAGTTAAAATTATAAAATTAGTAGTATTGGATTTTATTGATGTTAATATTAATATGTTTAGGGTTGGTATGTTAGTAATAAAGTTTTTTATTATAGTTAAGAGTTTGTTAAGAAAATAAATTTATATGTTTTCCTTAATATTAGTTAGTAATTATTATAAATTTAAAATGCTTAATAAATTTAATCGATAGAAAGTTAATTAGATCAAAAGTTATGTAAGTTACATAGTTTAGTTTTAGTTTATAAATATTAATTAGTTTTGATTAGATTAGTAAAATGTAGTTAGTGATATTCTTTTTGCAAATCGATACATGTTGCACTCTTAATTAATGTTTAGTAAAATTTTGGTTAAATGTAAATTTAGTTTAATTGTTAAGAAAGTTAATCATTATGTCTGTAAACATAACAAGTTATGTTAGACTACTAAGATAATGTAATTTGTTTTGCATAGTTAAATTTAAGATGAACGTAGTGAATCTATTCTTGCAAATCAACTCTTAAACCCTAGTGAACCTTATTATTAAAAAAAAAAATTGTGTGTTTTTGCCCTCATATTTTAGACATGACACATACATGACTTCCATAAAACCTTATTGCTCATTTTTCATAAGATTTAAAAAATCTATTAACACCTATAAACCAATCTATCTAGAAATTAACACCATGAAAATACTGAGACACATGACCTAAATAGAGGACCCAAAATAGGGACCAATCAGGGGTACATTGTATCCCTAACAATCATAACCACAACCTCTGAGATCCCAAAATAGGTCTTGGACCCCAGAAATCAGGCATAGAGTCCAAGATATAGCCATTTCAATGTGGATAATATATTCTAAGTAGTTAGATAAAGGGAAGGGAGGACCTTGGAGGATAGATCCTACCTCGAGCTTAATGTCATGCAAATAGAAACTTTAAAGAAGATCTATTAGGTATTACCCCAATTCCACCTAGGCGAAATGACAAAAAAGGGAAGAAAGGAGAGTTTCAAGGAGATTGATGATTTCACATTATATAGGTGCTAAACCTTCATTAAATTGGAATGCTTCCAATTTAATATGGTACATGAATAACCTTTGCATATTAACCTTTCTTTTTTTCTTGCCACTTATCCTTTTTCACTCATCTTGTTTCTAAATACCCACTTAGTGTCAATGATGTTTGTCTTTAGGTTTAGGGATTGATTCCCATGTCTTGTTCTTCTCAATATGCTCAAGTTCCTCTTTCACAACCTTTGTCCAAAATTCATCTTTAGATGCTTTATCTACAATTTTAGATTCAACTTGTGATATTAAACAGAGTTCATCTATTACATGATTCCTTTTGAAGACTCCTTTATTTGCACTTCTAATGATCTGTCATTTAGGGTGATTCCTTGCTACATACCTTGGTGTTTTCTGCTCTAGTATTCCTTGTTCTATTCTAACTTCCACTCTTGGTTCTTCTCTAGGCTCTCCTGCCTACAAATTATTATCAATTTCATAAAATAGTTCATGTTTTTCATTCTGATTGCTAGACCTTTGATTAGCATCATCATCTAAGTCATAATCAAGCATCTCCTGAATTCTAAATTTCTTATCAACTTTCACATCAGTGCTTTCACCAATAGTCCTCAATCTTTGATTAAAACATCTATATGTCTCTCTTTTTAATGAATATCCAAGAAATATGCCTCCGCCACCTCTTTGATCAAAATTGTCTATATCATCCTCTCTTTTGATATAACATTTACATACAAAGGTTCTAAAGTGTTTCACAACAAGTGTATGTCCAAACCAAAGTTCATAGGGTGTCTTGCCAGTTACTTTTTTAATTTTTAATTTGTTCACTATATATACTGCAACATTCATTTCTTTTCTCTAATAGATATGTGATACATTATTTTCAAGAATCATAGCTCTAGATGCCTCACTAACTTATTTGTTTCTCCTTTTTGCTAACCCATTATATTGTGGCATCTTAAGAGCTAAAATTTATCTTTTAATCTCATTATCCTCATAATAGAAGTTAAAATCATTTGATATAAACTCTCCTCTGCCTGATCTTAAGAATTTAATCTTCAATCGAGATTCATTTTATACTCTACTTTTGAATAGCTTGAATCTCTCAAAGCTTCAAATTTCTCTTAAGAAATGTTACCCACATCATCCTTGTAAAATCATCAATGAAAAGAATAAAGTGCCTTTCACTATAGAATGTTCTTGTTCTTGTAAGACAACATAAATTTGTATTTACAATCTCCAACTTTACTAATATAGTAAATACCTTACTTGGAAAATAGTTCTTATTTTCTTTAGCCATCACACTTTCTTTACAAACAATGGTAGAGGGTTTCACAATCTTAGGTAGATCTCTTATTATATTAGTTGTACTGATCTTCACAATGTTATCAAAGTCTATGTGACAAAATCTCTTATTCCATAACCAACTATCATCTACCTTAGCAACCAAACATGTCATCTTAGTATAAGGATTCATTTGAAAAACATTACATTTACTCCTTATACATGTTCCAATCAATTTGTCATCTTTGTCTTTTATTATACACATCTTCTCATTGAATTACAACTAGTATCCATTATCAACAAGTCGTCCAACACTCAAAATATTATGTTTCAATCCATCAAGAAAATAGACATCATCGGTGTTAGTTTTCCCATCAAGTGTAATATATCACTTTTATTTAATAGGACATAGCGCATTGTTTCCAACTCTAACTACTCATCCAGCATAACTATAAACTCAACAAATTTATTCATATCTCTAGTCATATAATGAAAGCATCCACTATCTATAATCCAATTAGATGTTTTCTTTTCTACATGTGATCCTAATGCTTTCTCTTATTTTTCAAGACTTTCTTCTTTAATAACAACAAATCCAATTTCATCATCTTCATCATCACTTTCTAGGAAATTTATAGCTTTATGATCAAATTCATCATCCTAATCAACAAAGAAGCAATATTATTTAATCTTTGACTTGTAAAGTTTCTTATGTTTTTTCTTCCTTTCTCTCTTAGGACATTGATATAAAAAATAACCAAAATCTTTGCAAGTCCAACAAGAAAAAGCTTTCTGACATTTAGGTTCTCTCTTCATAAACAATGCAAGTCCTTCATCTATCATCATGTCTTCCTCTTGCTTAGCTTTCCATTGTCTAACATAATCTCTACTTGTCCTTGAACTTTTAGTTAAGGTTCTCTTGTCCAATTGTGTACTTGTTCTAAAAGTAGTTTATGTTCTAGGCAGGTTCTATGTTTTCTTCAATCTTTGCTCAAATGCTCATGGCTTTCCAAACATAGTTTCCTTATTAAAGTTACGTGTAACAATAATAATTTATTCAATAGATATTACCTCATTCTCATAAGTAGGTGACAACTACTTCAAGATATTCCATACAACTTCATCTTCTATAATAGTTCTTGCAAAACTCTTTATTCTTGCAACAATCTTTGCTATCCTCTTAATATTTGACCTTATAGATTCATCTTTCTGCATCTTATCACTATCAAACATGTGTTTCCAATTCTTTGATTTAGATTTATTTTTATATTGATCAGCTTCAAAATAAGCTTATAATCTAATCCAAATCTCATGAGCAAGTTGTAAATTCTTTACCTCGATAAATTTCAATTCAAGTAGTGCAATAGTGCTTCCCTTGTATACGTTTTAAACATGAATAGTTCCCTTTGTTCAACAGAGCATGTTCCCAAATATTTTTCTTTAATCATTTTATTTGTATCTCTTGTCACTAGCCAAAGTTAATTCCCATGCATAGCATACGTATCTTCATTTCCTTCTTCCAACCGTTATAGTTATTTTCATCAAATTCTAGACTTTCTTTCTTGAACCCCATTGATCTCCTTAATCTAGTAAACTTCATGTTTAATGACCTAACGCTCTAATACTTATTGTTAGAAAAAAAATTCTACCAACACAATTAGGGGGTGGATCAATTGTGTACATAAAAAAATTAAATTAACTTTACCAAATCTGGAGCATATAACCAATATAATAAACAACCAAAATTTAACAAACATGCACAAAAATACAATCTATGTTAACTAAGGAAACCCTTGATCAGGGGGAAAACTCTAGTGGGATGATGCCCACAAGATGATGCATTAATATAAAAGGTCCTTGTGAAAGGATAAGACTCTTTTAGGAGCCAATTAAATACACTAAGTACATGTAGTCCCTTTTGGGAGAATTTGAAGCCATGCTAGAAGATTCCAACCCTTTTGGGAGTTGATAGGAAGCCAACTAAGCCCACTGTCTAAATTGCTCGAGACCTATTTTCACAGAGCAATTATTAGGATAACATATCCAAGGGTGAAATGAATGATACAAATACTTCTTTTCCAATACAAATTCTTTGAATTTGTCAACTCAGCATCGACATCATCCTTTGCTTTGATCTCATCAAATTCACATCTTATGACCGCATCAATAATACAACATAATGTGGTACCTTTACAACCAAAGAAACACATTTCTTTTATACCAAGTCCTAAAAACTAATTGAGTCAACCTTGAGGCTTCCCCAATGCATAATGCATAATATTGGACCTCTTTAAGATATTATAATACACACTACACTACAATTACAACTTCCCAAAAGAATATAATCAAAAGTCAGCTTCCAAGGAATAAACCACATGTTATCCTTCAAAAATCATCACTAGAATATTCTACCTCAAACATACCAACATGAACATGTCTTTGACTGAAATCCAAGCCTACTAAACAAGATTTCACCTTGCTGAATCGATACAACTCAACTACCATTAAATTGTTCCCTATAACTAGACTTCAACAAATGTGTCATAACTCATGTAAACCTTTGAATTAATTTCCATGAACACATATACATCATCAATACATATCCAAAATTATGAATATAATCTTGCAAAACATAACTCTACAACCTATGACTATGTTGACTAAAAATCTCTCTGTAACTCTAACTGTCATAACTAGAAAGCATATATGTTGACATCAATGAAAAACTAAGTCATCAGTGTGGCACATAAGCACTCAATAATCTCTCCAAATATGCTAATAGAATCCTCCAAAGGAATACAATCATCCTTCATGCTAACACACATCTCATGCCATGTTTTACATATGCACTCTTTGAAAAGACTCGATAATGATAGCCCATTAAGTTGCATGTTCTTTCTTATATAGACTTGATCTCTCACAAATTTAATCAAGTGGTAAAATAAAACCATATATTCAAATGATTATAATCTGTTATGAAGCCACTGATTTTTAGAAGACACAAACTCCCTCATTAATACTTCAAATTTTAGGGAACCAAATCAAATAAGATAATGATCCCCTCACAACATCAATCAAGGCACCAAACCAATTAAAATTAAAAGGTTACAACCATATAGAAAATAAGAGGCAATAACCTCGTATAAATTAGGAGCTAACTACCTTATAGTTGGAAACCAAACACACCTCTATGTGAGATGAAATAGAAGAATCGTAGAATGAACCTTTTAAGTTTCCTTTGTTATTAACTAATCTCTCTCTGGTGCGTAGACTTTTCTCTTCAACACCCTCTTCATTTGTGTATCAAGAGATAGAACATGGTCTGCACTACCTATACACATCCTTTAAGGTAAATATCATCTCCCTTGTTAAGATATGGAAAGTAGTTGTCACTGAGTGCCATCCCTTACATAGGATAGTAACCATTTCCATGTACATGTGTTGATGGGGCATCTATATTAGATATCCAAGTCTAATAACCTCCACACATGACCACTCTGAAATTCTCTACAGGACACAATATTGTTGCATGCCTCTCTTGTGACACAAGTGTGTCTATCAATTGCTACATCCACAAAACATAACATTGTCAATCCTTGTCTATGCTATCCAAAATACCAATCTATTATCCTACACATTAGTTTCATTAATTAAAACTTCCCTGATACCCATCTAATCCATTTTATAACCTAACTAACCCCATAACAGAATCCACTAAAGTCACTTCCATGTTCTCGCAGGCATGAGTACGTGATCCCACAACACCCTCTAGCCCAATCATTCTCACAACCATACAATATGGAATGAACACTCCAAACTCTAATCCTACCATAGTCAACACCCTAATCACATTCTCATAATTTGTGATCCTAAAGTGACCTTTTTACTCAAGTGATCCTGCTAAAATACTTTATGGTAGGAATGTGTTAACCCTTTTTCTTCCAAGGTCAAAACCCTAACCTATTACCACATTGACTTTTTTCCCAATTTCCTCTAAATATGCAAGATTGCATTCTTGTAGGTAGGAATACATCCCCATGATAGATTCACATTAGGAATGTGCCCTTGCCAAGAATCCCTACGAAAATGTTATCTCACAACACAGTCATCCTAACCCAACCTTCCACATTCTCTTTTGGCTTTTTCACGGGACCAAGAATGCAAAATATAAATTAAAAAATACATAAATGACAAGTGTAATTTTATGCCTACCAGTCTATCTGCTAAACCTTGCACCTGCATGCATCACACTATCTCTACTCGGTGAGTCAGTCCTCCCTATGCAACCATCTCACAAATCAAAATTAGAGCTCCAAATCACAATAAATCTATAGGGAAAATGAAGGTAAATGATCCATTTCAACCCTTCCAAACCCATAAATAGGACCCCTTCTGAGCCCCTTTTCTCTGTTTTCCCTCCCCAATGACCCTTTTCCACCTTATTCCACCTAATTTTGTGTCATGATCACAAAATTAATTCTTTCTTAGCCCTTATGCATACTATTTTTTGAACAAAAATGAAGCATTTGTATCTGCTCAACGACTTTATTATATTTCTAGAAAGTATTTTGTCCTTTCAAAAATTGAAGGTATAACCCAAAGACAAATTAAAAATATGTTATGTGCATAAATGACTATCTCGCATGGATTGACACCTATCACACATAAAATTTTAAGCCAACATATTGGCCAACAAGAAAATAACTAAACAATTTAGTTGGGCCTAAAATGATGCTCAAGAAGTTGTTTGATAAAAAAAATGCCAACAATAAATTTGCATGCGTGTATAGAAATGACTTTCCTCGAAAGTGTAGACACTAGGATCTTATCACACAATTAGTAATCACATTTAGTCATCTTCTAAGGCATTATTGATTAAATATTAAATATTTAATTATTTGATGTTATCCTCTAATTAATTAATTATAGTCTAGTTAATAAATTAAACGATAACCAATAGTTTGATTTATTAATTAAATTCCCCTTCCTCCATTAAATTAAATAAATGCACAAACCATTTAATTTAATCTCAAATCCCCTCTCTATTTAATTAATTAAATTCCTCAACCACAAACTAACCCTCCAACCCAAAAGCCAACCAATCCCAATTCATGCACCAGTAATTCCCCTTTTAATTAAATTATTTATTTATTTAATTAAACTCCTCTACTAGCCTTTTTTCTAATAAATCCATCCACCAGCCACATCAAGCCCCTTGAATGAGCCACCTCACCATCTTAACTGAGCCACATCACCCCCTTATTCATATCTAAAATCCCTCTCCAGATCACTTGTACAAAGCAAGGAAAGGTTTACATTTTCCTGACTCAATCCCGAGTCCACTCTTATGTTGCATCTCCCTTTCACACCTTTAAATACAAAAGTCTATTTCACACCTCATTCAGTTAACTAACCCTCTACAAAGCTTATCTCTTCTCACTCTCTCTCCTTGCAACACTTGTCATGATGTTATGGATTTGAGAAAGCACAATCCATGTGCTCCTTTATCCCTATGTCGTAATCCTCCCTTGTGATCTTCTTGCTCTCCATCCATTTCCTCTACTCGTGGCCTATAAATTGAACCTTTGATCCTTAAAAAATCATCCATCTTTTGAGTAAACTTATTATATTGTTTTGAGAGCCAAAGCACTATTATTATACTCAAATTTCCATAAATTCATCCACAATTTTCATCTATTGTTTGAATCTTGAGCACACATACATGATCATTAGACCACATCAAAAGCATCAAGGAGGCATTCTCTTGTTTTGGTTTTTTTGCAATCTATCATATTTGTTGATTTGATATTAGTTTATGAATGCTTGGTTCATCTTTGTATTCTTTGCACACTAGTTTTCATAGCATACAAAAAGAAGCATAATTCAATAGTTATGCAGTAGTCGTATTTGTTACAACATAGTCCTTTTACACATTGATAATTTTGTAAGGAGCTATATTGAACCTCTCCTACAAATATCAACAAAACTATTAGTAGCACTACTGTTGGAATTTATAAGTGGGAAGATTTACTTCTGAGAGGGGGGGGGGGGGGGGGGTGTGTGAATCAGAAGTAACTATCTTTTAGCTAATTACATTCACATGCATCAAATTCATCTAATAAACATGAAAGTAAAAGACATGCATGAAAACAGATAACACAAGATTTGGTAACCCAAAAACCCTCCAAAATGAGAAGGTAAAACTACTGTGGGGATGACACCCACAAAGTATCACTGCAGTAATATGTAATTGTTCAAGGTTACAATGTTTGACCACTTTCAATGGTCTGCCCTGTGAAAGGCATGTCCTGTTCAAGACTTTACACCCTATTAAAAGTGACCTAGATAAAGGATTTAACTACCCAGCTAAAAGTAGGCCTGGTTAAAGGACTTTAGTACATTCACTTGGAATGCCACCCTGTTAAAGGATTTACAAATGGCTGCTAAGCCAACCTAAGTCCATAGGATTTTCATTCCTAATAAAATTGCTAGAGAGTATTAGAAAATCTTGACCTTATGACTTGCAATCCTCAATTGCTGATTCCAGATCCTTATTCTGCTCTGACTACTTTGATCCTTGCTTGAACTGATATATCACTCTTCGAAGTTCTGATACTCTATTCTTGATCAACTAGATTCTACAATGTTGCTTTGTTCTTCACTAAGTCTTTTCACTCTTCTGTACTTCACTATAATTCACCCATACACTTCTCTCTCACGCATATACAATGGGGTTTCATCTTCCTTTGAAAGATTTCAAAGACTTAGAGTTAGGTATGAATCTATGATCAATATTTACTCTTCATTTCCTGCTCATTTCTTGCACTTTTCCTATTGTTTGCATGCCTTCTCCATTTTTCTTATTAGTTGCATGCTGATTACATAGGTAATGCAAAGGATTCAATCTTATCTTCAAGATCCTTTGAGATTCATCCTATGTTAGCTTCAAAAATGGTTTACATCTGAGTTTGTAAAGGTACAAATTCATATGTTGATTTTATGTTACTCGGCACTTACTAGTTGTTGATGCTTGACACATATAGGAATTTTGTCTCACTCAACTCTTATAGCAATTTTGTTTCACTTGGCATCTATACTTTTCTCAGCACCTATAGTGACTTGGCACTTGAACTTCGCTAGGCACCTGAAGATCACTCGACACCTAAAGTTCACTCAGCACCTATTGAATTATATGGCTCAACAAACACTATAGCTTGGCTTCTATATTATACTTGACATCATCTTGAGAATTGGTTAAGTGTGTTGACACTCGATTGTCAAAACCAATCTGAGACTAACAACTACAATAGTTGTATATGTCATCATGGCTGAAATCCTCTTGTTTGGTTTGCAACATATGTACAATGTGTGTTGTACTTATAAGCGGATTGAAAGTTATATAATGTGTATGCATTCAACTAAAGTTAGTGTAAAATGACATAAATTGACAAAAAAACTATTATATGATGACTTTGAGGTGGGTAAATGTGTGGCTTTAGGAATATTCAAATTCACAATCTGACCATTCAAAGTCACAGGTTTAGATCACCCAAGACATAGTAGAATCCATTCCAATTTGAAATGATTGTGATGACCAGGTTGTCATTATTTTCTTACATAAATGCCATGTGAAATTGGGTAAAGACACCTATTCTCACTAAAGGGTCAATAAATATGGTAGAGAAGAAGAGGGATATGAGCCATTTCCAAATGTTTGGCTAAGATGGCTAAGAAAAGCAAGAATATGATATCATGGTAATTGTGACCACTAAAGTATATCTAGGTACCAAATAATAAAATTTGAGACTACAATAACAATGTGTAATAACCAAATGCATTTGCATTAGATCCCTAATTTTCCCTACACCCATCTGGTCAAAAAATTCCAATTTTAAGTGGGCACTTTACTTACCTAGGGTTAAAAAATTACACACTATTAAGAGGGAAATGTGAATTGAGGATATCAAACCTTAAGTTCATCACATAACCATAGTTACATAACTCAAAGAGGGAGTCGAGAAAATTGATCCTTTTAATCCCAATTCAAAAAGATATGACGAAATGATAAAGAAGATAGAAGGCATACCTTTTGGATATGATTTTATGCTTCACATGTTGTTTACAACTAATAAATAACGTTAAACTTGGGCTCAAAATGTTAAATTTTTTTGATGATCTAGCAATGGTGACTTCCATTTGCAAGGGTGGCCTTCACAACCTTGTTTGCAAGGGTTACCTCTACAACCTTGTACAAATATATCCGATGTTGATTTTGATTTCACAATTTTGAAGCAAGTAAAAAATGGTATCCAAATTTATAAGTTGTTTGACAATTTGAGATCTGAATCCTATAATAAAAAGGGTTTTATTATCCATGGGGGGTTTACCTTAGTCAAAGCCCACTTTAGGAATTAACCTTAAATTCAAATAACTAAATTGCAGAAATGTAAAGTAAATTTACAAATTCACCTTACAATAGTAGGATCTCTTTAATTGAATGCAATGAGCTCTCTTTCCCAATTGATTTGGATCAAGAATGAGGATGAGTGGATGTAGAAGATACAATAAAGGACCTTGAATGGATTGAAGAAGATCTTGAAGACAAACTCCTTCAATTGCTTAAACACTTGAATCCTTGATCTTCAATGGAGGAGATGCTTGAAGGATGCTTGATGACTTGAATGCATGGAAACTTGAATGCTTGAGTGCTAGTATGCATGAGATTGTGGATAGATGAAATGGAGTGAATGAAGGGGTTTATAAAGGGATTGTAATCAACTAACTCCTATAGCTTGACCTACGTAGTAGTTAATACCCCAGAACAATCTAGACAAAGGAGCTGAGTACTGGACCCAAAATAGGGCCCAAATAGGGGCACCTTATATCCCTAATTGGACAACAAGGGTGAATTGTGCCCCTATTTGGCAAGGGTGCACTTTGGCCTTGCCAACTAGGGCCCAAAACCCTTGAGATTCCTTTAGGATCCTAAAATAGGTCTTGGATCCTAGAAATGAGGGTGCATAATCCAAGATATAGCCATTTCAATGTGGATAAGAGCTTCAAAGTGATTGGATGAAGGAAAGGGAGGACCTAGGTAGTTAGATCCTACCTTGAGCTTTATACCATGAAAATAGTATCTTTAATGGGGATTGATTATGTCTTACCCCAATTCCACCTAGGAGAAAGGAGAATAAAAGGAAGGAAACAGGAAGATATGCAAAGAGATGATGATCTCACATTAAATGGGTGCTAAATCATCATTAAATTGAAGTGCTTCCAATTTAAGATGGTACATTTAGCCCCCACTTTAACAAGAGTGTGGACTCGATCCAAACTTTTGGTAAGTACAACACAAGGCATAAGATAGTCTTGCTATAAATTTGTTGAGAGGAAGAAGGATAAACAACCATAGGTTGCTTACTATCAATAGCCAAGTTAATATGAGGAAAAACAGGTTGTGAACTAGAAGGCAAAACCACACTAAGAGGAGGAACCACACTAGAAGAAGGGGTCACACTAGAAGGAGGAACCACACTAGAAGGATAATTAGATGTAGGAGGTGGCTGACCATTAGAAATAGAAGAATCAAAAGAAATAGGTGTAGAAGGTGTAGACAAATGACCTTGAGAGATATTCCTAGGCATACTCAACTCATCAATCTTTTAACATTTATGAGTTTGATAAGATTGAAAAAGGTAATCAGGATGAGTAGGAGCTGTAGTAGAGATATAAGGCCAAATTGAATGAATGGTAGTGTAATGTCAAGGCCTAAAAGGATGATAAAGACTACGATTGATCATCTCAATCTCACCATCACAAGGAAATTCAATGCATTGATAAATAAGAGAAGCAATGGCTTGCATGGAAGTCAACCAATATAAACCAAGCTTAACTTGTAACTAATCAAAATTAGGAATGACAAAAAGTGTTATTCACCACTTTACCACAAAGCCCAACAAACAAAGAAATGGAACCTTGAGGTGGATATAAGAAACTATTACAAGTTTGAATCCAAGTATCAATTGAATCATATAAATCATGATGTATTTTCTTAGCATGTAAATGTTCCTCAGTGATAACATTAACCATGGAAGTAGGGTCAACAAGACACCCATAAGAAGGGTACTTAGCAATCTGAGTGGCAATATAAAGAGGACCATCAAAAGCCTTGAAAATATCAATCATTAAATGAAAAATTAAGGGCTTTAGTGTACTTACAATTAGGTTTACATCTAGGTTGATCATTAGATGTAGATGAGACTTTTTTCTTAGATGGAGGTGGAGGTTGAGATACACATTCCATAGTATTAATAGTATGATCATCCTCTTCCCTTAAAGTATCATAAGTAACATTTAGAGTAGGAGAAGAAGAAGAAGAAGGTTGAACAATGGTATTAGTAGCGTGTTGAGGTAAAGGATTGGTATAGATTTGAAGGTTTTGATTAGGAGGTGCCACAAATTTATTTCTATTATCATGACTATTAATAGACAAAGCATTAGAATCAATAAAATTTTGTATCTTATGTTTCAAAGTATAACACACCTTAGTATCATGGCCAGGTTGATGATGATATTAACAAAAGGATTTAGGATCAAAGTGTGGACTTGATGTAGTAGAAGAAAGAAGTGGTCTAATAGGAGAAAATGTAATAATATTGGCACTAACCAACCTTCGCATAATAAAATGTAAAGATTTAGAAAGACAAGTAAACTTATGATTCATCTAAAAAATAGACGAAGAAGCAACGACACCTCAAGAAGCACTAACTAATTGTTCATATACTATATTTGCGGCTTTATTAATCTTGAAATAGGTGTTAGATTTTTGTAATTTGTCATGATTAGGTGTGGGATCACTCTTATCAACAGGTACAAAGTCATTGGATTGGTGCTCTCAAATTGACTCACTTGTAATTGATAACGATGGAGTGTTGCACAAAGTTGTGAAAATGAAGTAAGCCCAGTAAGAAGAATCTTATTTCTAATGTCTCTTTATAAATTCACAATAAACATATGCTAAAAATTAATATAATGCAGATGATGAGAAATATGAGCATGCAAATTCTTACATCTACCAATAAAATCAATCATTTTTTTCCTTAGGACCTTGCCTAAAATGTATCATATTAAAGACCAATGTTAATCTAGAATTTTTGGATAAAGGCATTAGCAATTTTATGAAATAAATCAACAAAATATGATGGCAAAGAGAAATACTACTGCAAAGCTTTGTCATGAAACGTGTGAACAAACAACTTAGCTAAAA
Source organism: Cupressus sempervirens (assembly GCA_028749045.1). Taxonomy (NCBI): domain Eukaryota; kingdom Viridiplantae; phylum Streptophyta; class Pinopsida; order Cupressales; family Cupressaceae; genus Cupressus; species Cupressus sempervirens. The sequence goes on along the minus strand of CM053788.1, from coordinate 265,286,838 downwards.
TCCTGTGATCATAAGCATAATCACTACATAAAACTTTGAAAGTTTTAAGATGAATCACATGGTCACTTTTACCATTATAAGTATTAAGGTGAGTCATATGAGCTTGTTGAGGAGCAATAGTATGGATAATGTCAAAAGACAAAGGACTACCCATATCAGATGTAGGTACATTAAAATTAGATCGAGTAAAGGAAGCAAGTTGTTGTTGTTGTAAAGAATAACCAATTTGAGAAAGACTAATGATTGTGGAATCATTAGAGGAAATAGGTGGAACATAAACATTTGATACACTAGCAAGCATGTATGAATTAACTAGAATAGAAGGAACTACGAGTGGGACACTAGGAACAACTGTAGAAGGATTAGGATAAATGAAAGGGACACTATTGTATGAAAGTTTGTGAAGTGGGCAATGAAGTAGGTGGGACATTCACATGCAAAGAAGGAATACGAGGATTACTAATTTAGGAGGATTAGACAGTTGAAAATAAGTAGTCACAATTGGAGCAACATAAGTAGGAATAATAGAGATAAGTGTGGAAATAGGCAAGGTAGGTTCAAGAATAGTGACAGATGGAGTCATCCCTATTTTAGATGTGGCTTAAACTAGATGATTAACATGAAAATGGACAAGGTGAGTGAGACCGCACAAAAAATTAACACCTTGTTCATAATTACATGTCACTATCTTAAGAGCATCAAAAGCAACAATAGTATCAATATTGTGATTCTCTTGAAGAAGTCAATCATGCATTTTACCAATCCTAATAGCAAGCTTATCAACTTGTTCAAGAGGAAACCTCAAAGCCTCATCTTCATCATGAGATGATTGAGAAGAGTCATGCTCCATAGAAGTATAGGGATTATGAGAAACAATTGGATCACTGAGGTTCCTAATGAGAGGAGAAGATGAATCCATATCAAAATGAGCCACGAGTAATAAAACTCATACACTAAACATGGAAAGATGACACAAAAGAAATCTATCCTTATGAAATGAATGAAATCACAAAGTACATGATATAATCTAATGAATATATAAAGCATGCGAAGATAGATCACACAACAAGATGTAGTAATCTAACTCCAAAATCAAAGTGGAAATGTTGAAATTCAGATTCACCAAAGATGTTAAGGGGGAAATGTGAATCAAGGATATAAAACCCTAAGTTCATCACATAACCATGCTTACACAACACAAAGAGGGAATCAAAGAAATTGATTCTTTCAATCCCAACCCAAATGACAAGTCCTAAAAGATTAGTGCTAGCCAAGTGAGAAAGGAGAACCGATACAAGCTAGATCTAGGTGAGTATAGGAGAAAAGATGCATAAGTCCTTGAAAACCTTATGAAACAATGGTAGCTCAGGAATGTTATGTGAATAAAATAAGTAAATATGCTAAAATAAAAAAGAAGATAGAAGACACACCTTTTGTATCTAATTTTATGCTCGTTGTCCATTCAAAACTAACAAATAACGCTGAATTTGAGTTTGAAATGCTAAAAACTAAAAATTGTTCAACAATATGGCAAGGGTGACTTTAGTCTACAAGGGTGATCTCCATGACCTTGTTTGCAAGGGTGACCTCTATGACCTTGCAAAAATGTATTCGACATTGATTTTGATTTCACAATTCTAAAGAAAGCTGAAATGGGTATCCAAATTTGCAAGTTGTTTAGTAATCCGAGATCATAAACTTGCAATAAAAAAGGGTTTTTGTTGTTGTTGGGGGGGGTGTGCCTTCATCAAACCCCAATTTAGGAATCAAACTTGAATTAAAATAATTGAATTATAGAAATATAAAGTAAATGTACAAATTCACCTTACAATAGTAGGATCTCTCGAATCAAATGCAATGAACTCTCTTTACCAATTGATTTGAATCATGAATAAAGGCGAATAGATTTAGAAGACAAAATGAAGGATCTTGAATGGATTGAAGAAGACCTCAAAGATAAACTCCTTAAAATTTTTGAATGCTTGAATCCTTGATCTTTAATGGAGTTGCTTGAAGGATACCTGAAGACTTGAATGCTTGAGTGCTAATGTGCATGAGATTGTGGATGGATACAATTGAGTGAATGGAGGGGTTTATAAAGGGTTTGGAACTAACTAACTCCCGTAGGCTGACCTGCCTAGAAGTTAACACCCTAGAACAATAAAAAAACCAGACCTGAGAAATGAACCCAAAAAAGGGCTCAAGCAAGGGCACATTGCATCCCTGATTGGCCTAACATGGGTGTATTGCATTCCTAATTGGCAAGGGCATATTGTGGCCTTTCCAACCAGGACCAAAAACCCCTCAGATTCCTTAAGGATCCCAAAACATGTCCTAAATCTTGGAAATTAGGTGCAAAATCCAATATATAGTCATTTTAGTGCAAATACGAGATTATGAGTGATTAGATGAAGGAAAGTGGGGATAGGTAGTTACATCCTACCTTAATATTTATTCCATGAAAATAGGATCTTTAGAGGGGATCAATTAGTTCTTACCCCAATGCCACCTAGGAGAAACGATAGGAAAAAGGGAAGAAAAGAGGAAGAGATGCAATGAGATGATATCTCACATTAAATAGGGGGTAAACCATAATTAAATTGAAGTGCTTCCAAGTTAAGATGACACACACAGATAACTAAAATTTGGGTAATTTTTTGTAATTATATGCATGAATATGGTTATGGCGATAAATTCAAAATTATACCAAATTGTCTAGCAAAACTATAAATCGTGTGAGAGTCAGGGAAGAAGAGAAGAATTTAAGAATAATTTAAAAGGGAATCCAATTCAACCATATTTATGAAAACAAGCCTTTCATAGACCTTAAATTTTTCAAACTTGAAATATTAGAGAGTGGAAGAATTACAAACATGAATAGGTGAAATAGTTTCAATTTGACAACAGACTCATCCATACTATTTGAGTGCCTCAAAAAATTGAGGTGTTCTTCTATTGTCCAATGTCCCCTCTACTTTGTTACTGTGTGTGGATTTTTTGCCTATAAAACATACAACATTTTGGTTCATATGGAGTCCCAAAATTACATATGAGAAACAAAAAGGCTAGAACTTGATAGTTTTGAAACTACATGCTATTTTGTCTTTCTCAAATAAAAAATTCTAGAAGAGAAAAATTAAAAAGGACAATTTTTAAAACTCTCTTAAAGAATTTAATCCCTACAGATATTGCATAATTAAGTTGAACTTATGATATATTCTAGAGAACTAAGCATATTTTCAAAATGTGCCAATATTTAATGAAATTTGGCACAACTACAAGCAAACCTACTTCCAAAATAAAACTTTTGAACAAAACTTACAAAACTGCAAATACACATCTTTAAATTTTAAACATAGAACTTGTAAATAAAGCTTATAAAACTGGGAAAATAAATATTTCGACATAAAGATTAGAAAAATGTAAAAATAAAGTAGCCGTGACAACCAAACTTCAAGAATTAGGTTACTAAAATAGATGAGGCCCTAGAAGTGCACATGATGGGAAAACTAAAACTAGTTCAAATTTCAACACAAGCATTCTGTAAACAACGGCAATCCAAATCATAGATCAACTCATTGATTTTGTACACACATTATGCAAATAGTAATAATCCAAATGGATTGAAAATGAAAGGAAAAGATCCAACAATTTTTAAGAATATCAAACATAACAAATTTATCTCAAAACTACCCAAAATCTATCTTTGAAACATCTCATTACACCACATCCAAAACAACCTAGATACAATTGTATTTAACATTAAATAAATTATGCTATAGAATTTTACTCTCTATTGGGATCTTTTTGTTATTTAAATCTAACACCAGATTTTGCAAAATCCTTTCGAGCCATATTATGAATAGATCCAGATCCTTTTAAAAATTCACTTTTTTGCCCTAATAACTGGTCCCAAATATATTTAATCTATTTCAAAAAGCCAATTATTTGGCTCCAGGAAAGAAAGTCCAAATTAGTGTGATGTTTATTTCTATTCATTGATTGATCACCTACCTTTTTTGTTACAAATAATGAAATTAAACTTAACCAATTAGAATTCCAAATCCTATTTCTCACTCCTCACACCAAAACAAGACCCTTTGGTGTAGAATGGTTAATACTATTGCACACTTTGTCCACAACTCGAGAGGAAAACCATAACTAGTGTATCAAAAATCAAGTTTGAGGGAAGAATATTTAAATCGTGGAAAAATTCTATAACCATCGGTAAAATTAATTAGGTTAGGAGAAAAGGAAAACAAACAAACATGTGAGTGACAAATGACATCAAACTGTTTGCATTACAAATTATAACAAAAAAAGCCCATCAAAGTCTTGTGAAAACATGCACCTTCACAAATAATATTAGCTATGTAGAACCTATAGAACTTTCCATATGTAAGCGAATACACAAAAACCCTTCCTGCTTCTTTGCAATGTTTAAAACACAAATAGAATGATTGCATCCTTCATCTTTCGAATGAGCAAATGAAAATGCAGACTGAGGAATTGTCTATTGCATGCTTGCAATAAATAATACCTATCGACATTGGTAATAGCTTTGCACATTTTCTTGTAATTCTTATTTGGAAATCTCATTTTTTCCTTACTTTTTTTTGACAAACAACCAATAAAAACATAATTTATTTATTTATTATTAAATAGTTTATAATTATCAAACTACACACAATACATTTAGAAAAATACTCAAATCTCATTCATTTACCTAAAAAATTAATTACATGGAACAGATGCAATAGTTACCTACCTATGAAAGAAACTAATAAAAAAAATAAAATTTAAAATATAATTATCCTACAGTAACTTGAATTTTAATAAGACAAACAATTACAAATTAAACTAATTCTAATAACTTCATTATTATTATAATTTCATAAAATGAAATGTTTATAAATTCTAAACATTATAATAATTCTACATCCGCCGAGTGTATCTAAAACAAAATTTTATAAATTATAATTATAGTGTACAATAATAGACAACTGTGGAGAATATTTCAAGGAAAAAAATTAAAAATATAGAAGCATCCTCGGACGTCGATAATCAAAGAAAAGTGTTCGGTGTATAATTAGTTTTTTCAAAAAAACGATAAAGCGCACGAAGACCTTTAAATTCAGCAGAATCGATCCTCGGACGCCCTAGGCTGTAAATCTAATTTTCGTAGCAGAGGAAGAGTGGGTAAGGCGTAGAGGGTGAGATTGAGATAAAACCAGAGAGGGTTCAAGGCGAAAGGAATGGGGGGTGGTGTGAAGTATTTGGAGCAGCAGAGGACATTGCAGCCGGAGCTTGCAGAATGGTATGCCGCCATGGCAGATCTCTACGACCGCAAACTATGGCATCAACTCACCCTCAAACTGGATCAGTTCTTGGTCCTTCCGGTTCTGCAGGTATGCATTCCATTTCCCTTGAAATTCCCAGACTGTTGTTCTGCAGAGTAACCCTCATTTATTTTACACATAAAGCTAAGTCCTGACAATATAGTGCCAGGTCAGCTTGATTCTTGTCAAGTATACGTGATGAATGTGTGATGTATTTCATCTCTGCCATCTTAAAACAAACATAATCCTCCATATAAAGGGCTTCCTTATTAGAAGTACCCTTATTAGAACTATCGCTAATGAAGAGGATCTCATTATCAGGTAAGTTTTTTCCAAAACCCATTCCTCAAACCACCATCTCAGACACTTTGCAACCCAATTTAGAAAAGAAATCCTCAGCAATAGACACATGTATGCTGCACTTCATTATTTTGCAGCCTGTTTACACACATAACGGATTTGATTAAATTTAATGTTGCAGCATCTCTTACCAAAAAAGTTTTCCTCAAACATCTGACAGAGACCGTGGTACTAGATGACGAGCCTCCACATGACCATTTATTCATTTTGAAGTTTCTGACCATGAAAAACAGAAGCTCTGAAACTGTACCAAGCGATCTTCATGAAATCAGAATTCCTTGTATGAAAACAACGGATAACAAAAATATTTAATAAAGAGCTTCAAGTATCATAAATAACATGCTGCCATAGGAGCTACATGCATGAGGTACATGTGACTAGAGGTGCAATAGCTAGCAATCATTTTCCAAAAGCTTTATTCATGATGCTTTAGAGGACACTACGTTACAAATCTGGAAAATTGGCTGGGGAAGAGAACACGCCTCAGGATGTTATGCCTTAAAAAGTCACTTAAATTCCACTTCTTTGGGTCTAAACTTGTTTTTATCTGAGAAGGGGTATTGGTAAATCCAGCAGTGGCTAAGCAACTTGCAATCGGATTGTGCTCCATATACCAATGTTGAAACGATATTTACTCAAAGTAGGCTCTCACATTGTGAACTACCTCCAAAATATTTTTGAGCTTTCAATTGTCAAGGGAATTTCTTTTTGCATCCTCCTATCTTCAGTTAAGAAGCCCCTTTCACTTCCAAATACTTGCATCACATAGAGAGTGTCAGTTGGAGATCTTCGCAAAGTGCCAACACTTTTGCTTGATTGTTTGTCTCGCTCCCAATGAAAAAAAGATCCCATCTTTAGAATAAAGTTTAGAACAACATACGAATGCACCTGCTTCTGTCAAGCTTAGACTTTCTTTAGATGCCCAGTCAAATTTCAACCTGAAAATTGCCACTTTAGAAGGTTCCTTACATACATTGCTTCATTCATTCTTTTTTGGGAATACCCCTTTAATGGCTGAACTTGAATTTTGTTTTTAACTTAAAGCAACCTCTGAAATAGCTAAGCTCATGTGGTGTTTTATCATATATCAATGGTCTGACACACATTGTTCCGTGCAAAATGGCCGAATCAAGAACTATAGGATTTTTTTAAAGTTAAAATGCAGTTTACATGGGTTCCACATTCAGTTCTCTTTGAATAAGACCCAAAGTTTATGGGAGAAATTTAGAATACCATGTTTACTCTACTTCAAAATCATATGGATGAGTTAATAATTCCATCAAATCTATAATGCTTATACATAACATTGACAATTAAATAGGCTAATGGCATTCAGTATTAGTAAATTCCACAATAAACCGCTATGACTGTTGTGATCCCAGACTGATCACTACTGTAAAACTCATGTTAATGCTAAATATCCCAGATTGATCACTGCTGTAAAATTCGTAGTAATGCTAAAATTCCCAGACTGATCACTGCTGTAAAACTCATGTGATTGCCAAAAAATTAACTGATGATGGTATGATTGGAAATAGTGTAAATAAAATGTTAAAAATCTGGAAGCACTGAATGTTTGGAACAGAAATTGCTGGAAAATTGTAAAAGTGCAACATAATGTGAAAATGGGTTGGAATCTCTTATGCTGTAAAAAATGAATGTAATTCTGCTAGAGAAACTAAAACAGAAAAATGGAATGCTAGAAACCTTTTAGTGCATATATTTTTCACTGTTATATTTTTCTAAAATAGCTGACTTGCTGAATGGCTAATGAATGACAAATTTTCTCTAATAAAAATAAAATTTAAACAGATATAATTCATGAGTATTGCAAAAAGCAAATGAAATATAACCTCAGGCATCAGACAATTTGTAATTTATTTTATTAAAAAAAGAGTCTATGACAATTGAAAGAGTATTGCAACAAAGTTTGTTGCAACTCTCTGTTAACAGTCAATAAACTCTTATAGTATGTTATATAACAATAATAAATATGAAGCTCAATTTTAAGCATTTGAATCAAAATAGTAATAGTGTAATACAACACACAGTGAGCCACTGGCAAACCTAAAATTAAAAATAATAAATCTGACAACTTTGTTGCTGAGTCACAAACCAACATTTGGACCCTCAGATTAGATATGTTGCCTCGGAAATTGATGAACTTTGCCTTTGAAAATCACTAGGTATCCTTTTGAACTGGTGGCATTTCAGCATTTGTGTCTCTCATGAAATCCTTCTGGCATTGTTTTATTCTTTCTGTCTATGTTTTTAATACTTTATGTTTAACTTAACTTTTTGAAAATCTTTCCAGAGATGTCATAAGATGCCCAAAGATTGTGGTGGAGCACCTTTTGCATGTAGGGACACTACTGACAATGTTGTGGGTACTGGAGATCTGTTCTAGGGGGCCAGGGACACGTCTCCCGGCAACCTTGGTGTAAAACTCTTTTTGGTATAAAATGTGAACAAAACCCTAGGGCAGTATACCAAGCATTGCAGTAGGGTCATTGGTTGAGGTTGAATTCTTGACAACAGGAACCTTGTATTGCTCAATCACAATCATCAAGCCTTTGTCCAAGTACTTTATTCCTCTAGATATGACATTCTTATAGCCTCTGCTTCTTTACGATGATTTTTCTGCTTTTGACTCTTTGTTGATTAATTGCATGTGGGCTATGGAAGTCAAGTTACTTTTTCTTTTTTTTTCCCAGATAACAAAAAAATACCAAATGGGTAAAAACCCAAATGTATCCACGCATTACAATGATTAATGTTGAAATATATATATTGAGCATTGTAATTGTTCTTCCCTTTTTTTCTTTCCCCAAAGTCATTTTTATGTTGAGTCATTGAATATTTTTTTATCCTCCCATGTTATCCTGCAATGGAAGATATTTCCGTTGAATGAAATATTTTGATAGTACTGGTCCTATCTTTTCTTGAGTTTTTAAGATTATAGTGAAATTAATATGTCCTTTGACATCAATGTCAATGAAAGGTGTTGTTTTGAAATTAAGATCTCTTCATAGGAAGATATCAAACATGGAATAAATATCTTTGGAAGTGGCAAAGCCCAAGACATAGATGGGCTGCAAGCTGAATTTAAAATGGGGAAATGAGCTCTTGGCTTCTCACATGAAAAAAAAATCTTTAACAATGTCACTCAAAAGTGGTTTTCTGGTTGAATGGACAACTAGTTTGGTTATACCTCTTCACAATAGTGGAGATATTAATAATTCTTCTAACTACTGTACTTTGATGGTCAATCCTATTCTTGTAAATTTTTTTTGTGAGCAATATAGTACGCAGAATCAGCAATGGCGCAAATAAAGAGGGAAAAATAGAAAATGATTATGTTGGCTTTAGACCAAGGCATTTAACCAGCAATCATTGCATCACTCTTAGAACATCATAGAAAGGGTTTGAGACACTCAAGGGGGAGACGCTTTTTGTTGCTTCATTCATTTAAAAAAGTTTAACTTTTTTTTTCTATTAAGTATATAGAATCAACCGAGTACAAAATATTGATATACGGTATCTGAAAAGAAGCTAGCTATCACCTAAAACTGATCATTTCAACCCCATCACTGTCCCTAAAGAATTCAAATCATTTCCCAGAAACCTCAAGTTAAATAAAACTTTCATTTACCTAACATTTTAATAGAAAATAGTTGTTTTTTTTTCACATGGATTGCCCACAACTGAATTAACTATCTTCAAATGAATGGAAATAAAACAATAACAAGAACTGCCTTCACACGAACAAGATCATAACTAACAGTTTACCACTTCTTCAAATGAAATGGAATGTAACTGAATAGCAAAAATAACTACTTCCATTTAAACAATAACATGAACTTGAGAAGAGGGTAACTGTGCTTGATCCATTCTAGTAGATATGAATCTTTAATATCTTCCTGAGAGGGGAGAGCAACATCAGAGGCTTTACATCCCATCCATTGACCATTGGTCTCTATACAACTTCCTTTCCAAAAATGGCCTGACCCTACATGTGAGGTGCAAAAACTGGGCTCGATCTGATTGCAATCCGAGTCTGGTGTTTAGAACCTATATCAATCTTAGTCGGTCAAACACTCTAGACTCCACGCCTAATAGTATGACCTTGCTGACTAGATGTGTACTCCTGGTTCATGTGACTGATGGTCACATGCTAATTGCATAGTGCCACCCATGCAAGCACAGTACTTTGTGCTATTAGATTCACCACCCTTGTGTAAGTGAGTATTTGATTCTTTTGGGTCTCCACGAATCATCACAGGCAACATACTGACCATTTCAAGCAATAACTATTACAATAATAGATAAGACGTCTATTATTAGTTAATGGTTATCTTGTAAATATCTCTAGCTTTAGTTTGCTTTCGTTTTTTGCTTTCTCTGGAATAGAATGTTTCTATTCTTTACGATCGTTTCCTAAGGAAACATCGTCTCTTCCTTTTGTATAAATTGACCTTTCGGTCTCTGTTATTAATAAGCAAGTATTTACCAATTACCTTGTAATATGGTATCAGAGCTAAATACTTAAATTTTTTCGGAAAAATTTATAATTTCTTCTTGAAATTATTTGTTTAAATTTTTCCAAAATTATTTCAGCTAATTTCTCCAAAACCCACCTAGGGTTTTTCTGCTTGGAGAAATTCCCGAATTACGGGTCTGCAAATCGCGTGGAAATCGTGGCCATTTTTTGAAGACTCGCATTTTTGGGGTGAAAATCTGCATGTTTCTGTATCAAATCTTCATGCTCTTAGCCGTCTCAGTCTATCATCGTGCTCTGGGAAGCAGATTCGACCATTTTTCATCAAGAAATCTGAAGTTTTTTCAAGCTTTTTTCAGCTAGGGCCGTTTTTTCCGAAACCCTAATTTTTGGGGTCGAAATTTTTTTTTGTTTACAGATTCTTGGTGGGTTTTTCGAGAGCTCAATTGGGTTGTCGTCCGTTTTTTCTGGGTGCCTCGATTTTCGAGCCAGTGGATTCAGAAAACGACAGCAGATTCTTTTTGGGTTTTTCGAGCTCTCTTTTGGGTTATTCTCTGATTCTTCTGGGTCTTCCGTATTTTTGCCTCGAAGAACGTGCCTTCACAGATTTTCACAAATGTTCATTGAAAAACGTGCCATGGCATCTCTGACAAATATTCTGCTCGAGCATAATTCCAAATTCAATGGTTGCAATTATGGAACCTGGAAGCAGCGCATCATCGCAATCTTCAAATATCGAAACACCGATCAACTTGTTTTGGGTGTTAAGCAGTGTCCGACTTCTCCGGGTCCTGATCAAGATACATGGGATCTGAATAATCGAGAGGCAGTAATGCTTCTCAAACTCTCCGTAGCTGATGACCAGCTTTCTCAGATTCCATCCGGCAAGACAGCAGCCGAAATCTGGACACATCTAAAAGGTCTTCATGAGACTTCCGACAAGAGCAGAGCCTTCTTTCTGAAAAACACTCTGTTTTCTATTGTCATGGATGAGTGCACCTCGCTCCAGGCACACCTGAATCGGATTCAGGAAATCCGTGATCAGTTACTTGCCATTGGTCGCAAGATGGAGGAAGAGGATATTGTGGTAATCACTCTTCGGAGTTTACCAAATTCCTATGAGCATTTTATCGAGACTCTCAACATCACATCTACTGGTGTTGATCTAAAGTTCACTGATCTCTGCACCCTGCTACTTCAGCAAGATCGGTGGAAACAACAGTTCGGTAGCAGCTCCAGTTCCACCTCCACTGAGCAAGCCTTTGCTGCGAAATCCTTTCAGAAGGATAAGGGCAAGTTTCAGCAACCATCTCAGCAGAAGTCTTCTGCTCCAGCATCCGATGGTACCAAAAAGAAGAACATTCAATGCAACTATTGCCACAAGTATGGTCACATGAAGGTTGCATGTCGGAAACGCTTAGCTGCCCAGTCTAAGCAATCAGGTTCGCAACCCAAAGCAAATAGTGCAGAGCACACTGAGCAGGTGGAATCTGCCTTTTACGCCTTCATGGCTAAAAGACTCGCAGATCATGTACAGTCATCTGCCTGGTACATTGATTCAGGTGCCTCTCGACATTTCACTCACCGCAGAGACTGGTTTACTGACTACTAGCCTTATTCAGATTCTGTTATCTTTGGTGGTGCAGAAGAGTACACGGTTGTTGGTAAAGGCAACATTCAAATTCAGTCTATTGGGAGGAAGCTCATATTCCTTGATGTGTACTACGTTCCAGGGATGGAACTAAATCTACTCTCGGTCAGTCAGTTGCTGCGACATTCTCCACACTTGGCAGTCACCTTCAGTTCACATCAGTGCACCATCACTGATCGGGCGACTAAGTCTACTATTGCAGTTGGTCTTGAGGATCATGGCCTTTTCAGACTTACTGATTCTGGTGATTCTCAGGACTTAGCTATGGCTGCTCGGCGATCTTCCATCAGCACACTTTGGCATCAGCGATATGGGCACTTAAATGTGCATTATCTCTCACAACTTGCTCGGGATGAGCTTGTTCTTGGTTTGCCAGAGATTCAAACCCAACACCTTGGAGTTTGTGACGCATGTCAGGCTAGGAAGCAACATCGCACACCTTTCCCCAGTGGCGATTCTTGGCGAGCTTCTCAAGTACTTTAGCTTGTTCATGCTGATATCTGCGGCCCTATGGCCACTCCTTCTGTTCTTGGGTACAGGTATTTTCTGTTGTTTGTAGATGATTTCAGTAGAAAAATGTGGGTGTATTTCCTTAAAAAGAAATCTGATGCATTTATTGTATTTCAGAAGTTTAAACCCTTAGTTGAAAAAGAGTCTGGGAAATCTATTATTACTCTTAGATCAGACAATGGGGGGGAATTTTGTTCTAATGTTTTCTCCAGCTTCTTGGATACACATGGCATCCAACGCTAGTTCACCACACCCCACACGCCACAACAGAACAGTGTAGTTGAACGTCGGAACAGGACAATCACTGAGATGGCTCGTTCCATGCTCAAACACAGACATGTTCCGAAGCGTTTTTGGGCAGAAGTAGTTAACACTGTAGTTTATCTATTGAACCGGTCACCCAGAGTGGCGGTCAAAGGTAAAACTCCGGAAGAGGCCTGGTCAGGTCGCAAGCCCAGAATCAGTCACCTGAAGGTTTTTGGCTCTCTTGCTTTTGTTTGGATCCCTGATGCTTCACGCACCAAGTTGGATGCCAAGAGTCAGAAACTGATGCTTGCTGGATATAGTAGTCTTCACAAAGCCTACCGCCTTATTGATGTTGAGACATCTCGTCTCATATACAGCCGCGATGTAGTCTTTGATGAGCAGCGAGGACCATTCATGCTTGTTTCTCCTGTTCCTGATCCAACAGTCTAGCCTATGCAGGTTCATGATTTGGGAGTTCGGCTTCCATTAGGTCCACCTGATGGGAGGGCTCCAGTAGCTCCTACAGCTCCAGTCCTGCCAGTGATACCTGTACAGCCACCTCCGGCTTCTCCTGCAGGATCACCTCGTTTTGAAGATGCTTCACCTGAGTTTGATCCAGATTCTTCTGATCAGGATCCTGCTGATCAAGCATCTCCTAGTACTACTGTTGGTCATTCTCCTCTCCGGCCTAAGTGGTGGGCTAAGACACTTGCTGATCTTCATGATGATGAGCTCATTGATGGGAGAACTACTCGGAAAAAGAGCAAAACTATAGATTCTGTTAACTTTGCTCTTATGGCCAACATTCACAGTGTGTTTGAACCTCAAACATATTCCGAGGCTAGAGGAATTCCAGAGTGGGAACAGGCCATGCAATTTGAACACCAGAGCCTGCTGAAGAACAACACTTGGGTCCTTTCTGATCTTCCCCCAGGGAAGAAACCCATTAGCTGCAAATGGGTCTACAAAATCAAATACAAATCAGATGGTACTTTGGATAAGTACAAAGCTCGTTTAGTGGCAAAGGGCTTTTCTCAGCGTCAGGGCATTGATTATGAGGAGACCTTTGCTCCTACTGCAAAGATGAGCACCATCAGATTAGTCCTAGCCATGGCAGCACAATTTGGCTGGAAGGTCCATCAGATGGACGTAAAGAGTGCTTTCCTGAATGGTGATCTCCATGAAGAGGTCTACATGACGCAGCCTCCTGGTTTCAAGGTTGCTGGTAAAGACCATCAGGTTCTCAGATTGGTAAAAGCTCTCTATGGTTTGAAGCAGGCCCCTTGGGCATGGTACATCAAGATTGATACGTACCTCAGTGATCAAGGCTTCAAGAGGAGTTCTTCAGACTCAAATCTGTACATCAAGACTACTGACAGTGACATCATCCTTCTGGTTATCTATGTGGATGATCTGATCATCACTGACAGTTCGGCATCTTTGATTCAGGGAATCAAACAACACTTATGCCAGTCTTTTGATATGACTGACCTTGGGCTCATGCATTATTGCTTAGGTGTTGAAGTTTGGCAACAGTCTTCTGGTATATTCATCTCTCAGTCCAAATATGCCAGAGCCTTGTTAGACAAATTCCGAATGCAGGATTGCAAACCTGCATCTACACCTATGGAGAAAGGTCTCAAGTTATCAGCCAAGTCTGATTCTCCTTCCGTTGATGATACTACGTATAGGCAACTAGTAGGCAGCCTCATCTACCTATCTGCTACTAGGCCTGATATCAGCTTCGCAGTCAGCTATATTTCACGCTTTATGACAGCTCCTATGGCTGATCATTGGATGGCAGCAAAGCGTGTGCTTCGTTATGTGAAGGGCACTTCTGATTATGGACTTCTGTATTCTCGAAGTTCTAATCCTAAACTCAGTGGGTTCACAGATTCAGATTGGGCAAGCTCTGTTGATGATAAAAAGTCAACATCTGGATATGTGTTCAGTTTGGGATCCGGTGCAGTCACATGGACCAGCAAGAAGCAGCAGGCAGTTTCTCTCTCTTCTACAGAGGCTGAATATAGAGGGACTGTTAAGGCAGGATGTGAAGTTGTCTGGCTTCGTCGGATGCTTGGGGATATGCAAATGTCACCAGCAGGACCGACTACTCTGTTTGTTGATAACGAAGGCGTTATCAAGTTAGCACGAAATCCAGTCTTCCATGAACGAACCAAGCATGTGGATGTTCATTGTCATTACATACGACAACTGGTTGAAGACGGGACTATAGATCTGCAGTATGTTCCTACCTCAGATCAGACTGCAGACATTCTCACCAAGCCTCTTGGTCTTGATAAGTTTGTCAAATTCAGAGGACAGCTTGGTGTGTTAGATAGATTAACCATTAAGGGAGGGTATTACAATAATAGATAAGACGTCTATTATTAGTTAATGGTTATCTTGTAAATATCTTTAGCTTTAGTTTGCTTTCGTTTTTTGCTTTCTCTGGAATAGAATGTTTCTATTCTTTACGATCGTTTCCTAAGGAAACATCGTCTCTTCCTTTTGTATAAATTGACCTTTCGGTCTCTGTTATTAATAAGCAAGTATTTACCAATTACCTTGTAATAATAACAGTCTAATGACCATAAGGAATACTGACTTTGTTGGCAACTGTAGCATATATGGTTCTTAATGGTCAAGAGCCAAACTAAGGGGAGCTATTTCACGATAGACCTCAGCTATAATAAATGATATTTAAAAACTATTGTTTATAATTTATTCGTTCTGTTTCCTCCCTAGGTTATAAAAAAGGAAACCTCTCAAAAAAGGATTATGATCAAGTATAGAGCTAATGCAGCAACTCAATTCTTAGCTGAAGAACTGATTCCAATTTGAAGCAACGATAATAGAATTGAATGCCATATTTTAGCATAATGCAAGAGTCCAACAAAGTATTGTATGAAAAGATTGACGTTCAATAGCCTTTAGAATGCTGTCCTAATAAGGGAGCTTAAACTGCTATGATTCAGTGTAACAATCTGTACACAAGAAGCGTAACTACTCCTTGAGACCTCGTGGCAAGGAGGAGTTGCCTTCTGCCACCTCCATAAGTATAATATGATATAAGTTGATGCATGGTAAGAATTAAAAATCAAAATTAATATTTATTGAAAGGATTTAAGCCAATACATGGGAAGAATTATAAGTTGCTGCTATGCCAAATTTCAAGGTAGCTGGTAAAACAATTTAGACACTTTCTGATAAAGTTAGTAGCTAGGCTGAGTACCAAAAATGCAGTGAGTTTTGACCAGCAAAATGCTAGGCCCTCAGCACCAAACATATTGATTTCGACCAAAATAGTTGTCAATAAATGCTAGACAAATGCCGATGTTGTTGCTTGCACCAAACTAAGCATCATCACAATGAATAGCTGCTTTATGCCGAAATTAGCCAAAATGCAAGTTCAAAGGTGAATTTGCAGGTTATAGAGTTTAGATGAGCATAGACTTTATTCGTTGATGCCTTTTTGTAGGCCAAACACAAACTAAAGCCACCTCTTAAGAATGAAGATCGTCCTCCAACGTTGCAGATTTGAGTGAAAATGATAAATGCAGTACAAAGGAAGTCAACTTAGGCAAACGAACAATATTTTCCGTCAAATATCTACAAAACAAGCAATAGAAATGCTTTTCCAAAGTATATTTCTGCAATTATCTACTAGCAGTGGAATCATCTGCAATTTTTTTTCTGAATTCTTTAAACATCAACAAATATTGTCACGCAGACTAATTTTTAACAAATTTGAGAAGATTTCTTCAAATGCTTGAAACTAAATTGCAATAATTTGTAAATATTTTAAAGCAATTTGCGAATATCTGCATTGCTATTATTTTGCAACCTTTACACAAGGAGTGCAAATATTATGCAAATTTGACACTGTTTTGCAAATATTTGGAAAATATTAATGAATGACCCAATTTGAGCTAGTGAGTACAAATATATTTCCAATTTGCAAATCTCTACAATTTCTAATCTTCAGGTCCAATCACGAGCAGAACGTCACAGATCCACAATCCTTTAAAATTCATGATTGTACACAAGCCTTGTTCTGAATGAAATGCAACTCACAAACAACACACAAGCCTTGTTCTGAATGAAATGCAACTCACAAACAAATTAGTTGCATTTCCATTAACAAGTGCATGGCTTTGGTACCATAGAGAAATTAGTGAGGATTACTAGGTATAATGGAAACATCAAAGAGAGCAAATTACAAGAGTGATAAGGGGAGTGAATTAACGAGACAAGTGAAGGAGGTACACATAGGAGAAACATCTCAACCACTCTTGTTACTACCTTGCCACATAAGCACATAGAGTCCTCTACAAATTTTTCGGTTAAGTTCAAACTATTGATTTTGTAGGAATCTGATTACTTTGAGTAAATATATGTGAAAGATGCTTTTTCTGTTTCTGACCTAGACATTTTGGATATGCAGGGTGGCGATACACTTATTCAGCTATATCACAATTTTATTACAGAATTTGAAGCAAAGATAAATCCGCTCAAGCTTGCACACTTTGCTGTCATAGTTTCACGTCAGTACACAGAAAAGGAGGCTGCTATTAACTTTTTGGAGGGAGTAATTGAGAAGCTTCGTGCCACAAGGCAGATGAGGATTGAGGAACCTATCATATATGTTAGAATGCAAATAGCTGCATTAAAACTTGAGCAAGGTGAACAGAAAGAATGCAAGCAGTTGCTAGATGATGGCAAAAGCACTCTAGATAGTATGACAGATATAGATCCTACTGTTTATGCAAGCTACCATTGGGTCTCATCGCAATATTATAAATCAAGACAAGAGTTTGCAGAGTTTTACAAAAGTGCACTTCTTTATTTAGCTTATACGACTGTAGAGTCTCTTTCAGAACCATTTAAGCTGG